>SJOL01002940.1:50124-84868 GCA_004794785.1 Opisthorchis felineus | reverse complement strand
CTGATAGGCGTTAGTGAACACCCATCAACATCGATCGTGTTTCTATGACATGCCTGAACACTTATCACAGTCGGTCCTGCTTCCGTGGCGTGCCTGAACATTCATCGGCTTTTGCTGAATTGATTGAATGACTGACTGGCCTGGATGCTTGCCGGCTTTCCTATTGAGATTTTGGTGAAGTTTTAGGGTCTCAGTAGGTTCCGGGCGTTCTGTCGTTGCTTTCAGGAATCTGACCTTCCTGATAGAATCCACCCTGCAAGCGACAATGATTTGTGCTGAAAAGCCGATTAGTTCTCCACTTGCTTCACTCTTGGCGGAGAAAATCAGCTGGGAACACTCCAGGGAAATTTGAACCTGCACACTTTCGGTCGGCAGTCGAAGTAGACTGGTCTCCTTTTGGAATACGGTAGTCACCCTCTTCCCCGAAATGCAATTGTCTTTGAGAGCTGGCGGCGTTACTCACTTCCGGAGAGCATTGACTTTCTGCGGGTAGCGCTGTATCTAGCCATGTATGATAATCATTGCACTGGGTGACTCACAGGTGTTCTTTGAGGCTAGGACTTGTCATTCAGGACTTTTGGCGGGATAGTGTACGGCATGCGCAAAAACCGATGAACGGGTTATTGTTATCCTTACGGCAGTGTGGTTGAGAAAACCATCTGATTAGGGTTGAATCACATTCATTCAACCTTAGATTACAATTAGGCTATCTCATCGAGATGGGATTTGGTCACTTTGAAAGCCCACAGCAGAACAGCCCTTGTTATACACAACACCGACTAGTTAAACTTCCGTGAGCATCAACATCCCTGTTTCTGCTAATCGGACCAAAGACCAACGGGTTACCTTAGTTAAGTCTGATAAGGTTGAACACTTTCACCCAACGGCCGTCCAGTGAGCTGCTGAGTAAACCTTTGTGAAAACGAGGTGTCCAAATTAGTTATGCTTGCCTACAGCACTGCCGAAGCTTCTTGGCGGCTTCTCGACTTTGCCAGGAAAATATGCTTAAAAATTTAGCAGCTGCTCTGAATAAAACTAGACGTAAACAAATGGGTTTGCAAAAATTATTGTTCGTGTTTTGAAAGTCGTGGGGAGATGTTGAACCAGCAAAGATAGATTTTACTCGAAAGGTAAAAAAGGCAAGAAAAACCATGAGGTTGTTTCTTTCTTGTAGCGAACTACCGGCACTATGGATCTCATAAAATGATTCGAGAATACTCTGAACTTGGAGAGATTACGATAGTATACATCTTTCAGTTATGGAGTTCACGCTAAGGAATTCTCAGCAACCTTATGAGTAGTGCATTACATATATACGTGTATCGCGATATCTCGAATATCGTAGCAGCTGAAACATGAGGCGGCCTGGTGCAGCACATTCAGTTGCCTGGTAACATCACAAACGAGAGATTCAGCTGGGTTCCAGGTGAGTCTCTCGCAAAACCAAATTTGTTTGCAAATGAGTGTGTTTCGTTATACTCATATTGTTCTAGATCTGAATATATTTGAGAGAGTCGTGATGTTTTTCACTATAGGTAAAGTCACCGCACAGAACCTCTCGGCCTTTTGACGTAAGTTGACTTCACGCACAGAGTCAAGTCCATTTCTTAGGTGGTTTTTACTGGGAGGTCATTGAGAGACTATGCCGATTGCTGTGTGTCATGTATCGCTTTCTGACTACCGATCCTCAGCGAACCGATTTAGATTTGTTTGCCAACTTCACTCCAAGTGAGAACATTTAATACACGGCCTTCAAACTGTCAGTGATGCTCACTGTCACCTTCAGGAGGCGAAACGTGAAACATTTATCGGCTGTTTAGCAAACAAAAAACACGGACCTGACTGTTCGGACAGTGCACCAGTGGGTAGAACCAGTCTTTTAGGTGATTCTGTGGCCACACATGCCTACGCACGCGGTAAGAGCAGGAGCAACAGATACCTTAGAAGGAAAACTCGACAAACAGCTGTGCGCCAGTGAGGGAGTTTTCCTAGTCTCTTTTACTAGGAATACTCGAACCCCGTCATTAGTGAAGAGGACACAGTTTATTCAATCAGCCTGACACGATTTGATTTGATGCGTTCTCAGCCATAAGGTATTCCTCATCTTTTCCAAGTCGTTGTGTTATCGTTCTATTTGTCCATTTTGTTAATGCCCCCCCATGCGCATTACTATCAGTTCCAAGCACAAAACAGGTCTGACTGACATGTTTCGCGGAATGCGTGCCTCAGAACGCAACCGTCATTTTCGCTCAATCACCAGTGTCCGACCACTACCCACTGGTAGAAATGTTTGGAATATGGACGAGCCGAATGCCCGTCTAGAAACCAAATGGATGATACCCTTGGATCAACTGAAGCTTTCGCACAATACACGCGTTGTCAGTGGTGAGTATGTGCTCTAAGATTTCCTCTTCCTTCCCTCCCCTTAGCTTTCTTTCTGCAGAAAAATGTATCGTTATTTAACACAGAATAAAAGTCAGTGGAATCCTCGGTCACCTAGAAGTTTCGTGACCACGTTCAACTCTGACAGGATTAAACTTATCTTCAGACAACAAAACCACTGAATATAATCGGGATTTTTATTCAAATCCAAGATGCTTATACTACTGACCAGTGATTAGTAGTTGTGTTCTGCAGGTCACAAAGTTCATAGTGTGCAGTCTCAAGGAAAACGACCGAGTTACACAACACATTGCAAAAAGTGTAGGATTTGACTTTTTGAGGGGCCTTAGCATCACCATTGTGATGCACGATATACTGAACCAAGTTTAGCAACTACACTACAAAATTATAGTTTTCCGGAACTTTTTCGATCTTGAAGAGCACTGAAAAATATCATTTTAGATTTACATGGATATAAGATCTTTGTCGATTAGAACCACTGAAAAGACACTGGTATTAAGGCCGTCCTCGGACTAGAACTGAGGTTTCGTCAACATTTTAATGGCTTGTATTCGTATGTTAAATGTTTTCTGGATACTCTGGGTGGGTTAAATGAGGGCGGAGATCCTGCACCTGACTGATAACTCGCTGAAGGGGGGAAACAAAACGGACATACTTTGGCATACTCTGGCATACTTTCTGGCTGATAAGACTGCTGTTATCCCAATATAAAAGCCTTCTAGCTATCATCTCCCCTTCAAAATCATCTCGATGGCTCCAGCTGGACGGCACTTTCAACATCAAACCAGTAATATTACGATCACGATCATCCCGAGAGGTGTTCACTGATCTACCCGAAAAATAAAAAGGATATCATAACTTTGCTGAAAATGCTTTAACAGCCCACAACCGGTTTCACTCTTCTCGCGGCTCATCAGGTAGGAGCAGGCCACGGGTTTCCGTTAATCTTAAAAACATCATAAACCAGAGATTCAGCTGAGTTCCAGGTGATTCTCTCGTCAAAACCAAATTTGTGTACTGATTAGTGCATTTCGCTGATATCAGAAGACGTTTTGCTTTCTCTTCTTAGCGCCGAAATCAAACCCACGCCTCTCTCGTTTACAAGAGGAGTGATCCACTTAGTGAGCCATTGCAGACGCTAGCCAACGGCGGCCTCATGTACTCGGATTATCTATTAAATAGCATCACCTCTGAAAGTTCTGTGAAATCTTTTCAAATTCCACAGTGTGCCGGATATTCAAGCGGAATGACCAAGGCCGCGGACTAGCGACTTCGCCTAACTGCCTTTTAAACGTCTAGTTGCTGGTCCGGGTCTACCGTTGGGTGTTCCCCTTTCCTGTTGCACCACTTGGACTTTGATTTCTTTCTTGTCAACACAAATAGCTAATCCACTTTGGAATACAAGGTTAAACTTTGGAAAGTTTATGAAAAAAATGTTATTTATGAAGTGGGCCCCATGCTAACCAACTTTTTACTAAAAGCCGTACCGGTTAAAAAAGACAATCTTGTGATCTACGGAGATCGTCGCTCCGGATCTTTGCACGACAGACATCCTTATTGCGAACGCAGTAATTGCTGTCGAATAAATTGCACGATTCTTCTTCATCACCCTCTTTATAACGCACTTGTTTCTGGATGCTCTTTTTTCAGACCCAAACAAAATCGCAATTCACGAACGAGCTATCGAAAATCTGAAATCAAACATTTCCAAAATGCGGAATAGTATGAAGCGTCTGGACGAGGTATCTAACGGATTTCATGATAAGACACCATCCTCCATGTTCTTCTGTTCAGATATGATTGGTGTGGCTTGTAATGCATAGCTAGTTTAATGTAACATGGCGACTTCGAATTCAGTCACCATAAGAATGTGCTACCACTGTGAAAATGTGGGATTTGTTTGTCCTGATTGGTGGCAGCGTCCATTAGATAGGGCTGCCCTTCTCCCAGGGTACCACTTCCCGTAATGACTGCTCGCTCATCGAAGAGGCGACTAGTGCGAACTGGATTGCGAATCACCTACACTGGTGCATGATATGTAGCCGGGTTTATTTGACAAATCCCGTGGGTGGAAGATGAGATGTTTGTTTTGCCTGAATCGGATGGTCCGCAAATTTGAGACCTCCGGGAGTACGCAGGTATGGCATGTTACCAAAACACTGTGAACCGCTAATTAGTCGTCAGCCTAATCTTTACATACTACTGTTTTATGTACCGCTAAAAAATACTGAGCACGATAATTTACTATGGACATGGGTTTTATGGCAGGGTACGTATTGGGTAACAGATCAGAGTTGGGTTATCGTGCATTAATTTAGGTTAGATTATAATTTGATTGAGTAAGCGCCAATCAAAATGCCGTTCAGCCGCTCGGAACCGAACGCTTACGTGTTCAGCCACTGGCCGAAAGGTCGCAGGCTAGATGTACAGACAAGATGTGCACTGCTG
This sequence comes from Opisthorchis felineus, assembly GCA_004794785.1. Lineage (NCBI taxonomy): Eukaryota > Metazoa > Platyhelminthes > Trematoda > Opisthorchiida > Opisthorchiidae > Opisthorchis > Opisthorchis felineus. The sequence continues at coordinate 80,017 of SJOL01002940.1, read as the reverse complement.
ATGATTCCCAACAAGGATGAATTGGTTGCTCAGGGTTTCTCGGCTTTTCAGCATGGATTGGCTTCAGTGACAACATGAAATTTCAACTGATTAACTTTTTTCTGAATAGTGCACGTGGCGTGCTTTAAGGAATGCGCAGCCCTTAGACAAGTCAAGTTAATTCTGATGTGGTGAACTAGCAGTGTCGACACAAACCTTTCAATTTATAGTCAACTAATAATTCTCGGATATTAATGTTACTTCGCACTAGGGAGTAAACCGGCAATCGGGGAAAACAGAGGCTTGATTTTGGGGGTTTCGGTCTCTTAGAAAGAGGTTGTGGAGTTTCTTAGATTTGGTATCCTTCCACAAGCGCTTGTCAGACAGAAGCCATTCTTGTTTACTGAAACTTTATGTTAGAATAAAATAATACAAACAGCTGGTACAATTAAGTTTTCCCACCAGTAGGCAAGAAACAACAGCAGGTCAAGCTACCTGTTATACCTAATGTTCAATGAAACAATCCAGTGAACAGCAGTACCGCTTGAATTCATGCCACATGAAAATGAATTAAATCAAACACTAATAAGATGCCACTCTATACAGAAAATCCTCCCAAGACTGTGACAAGACCATTTGCAGTGGTGGCTCCTCCAAAACCTTTTACTGTTTTCTCTTTAGAGCAAGAAGCGGGATCAACACAAGCTCGTTCGATCGTTGAGGCAGACAGTGAGTATTTCGTACTTTCTGTTGCGTGCTACAGAGCTTTCCAATTTTTCAGCCGAATCACACGGAGACTTAACGATATTTCATAGACAACTCATTTGTACGGATGCAATTTGCCGTTTACCAGAGTACCCTTCTGGACTTCAACGGATGAGCAAGTTCAGACTTACCGAAGTTAACAGCGATGATTAAATAGATGAGAACAGTGGTTGATGAACGACGTCTGGACGTCAGATTCCATTGCTTCGAGCCTTATAAGGCCCTTCTCTGAATGTCATACATAAGGGTTGCTTGTCGAGTTGGCTGTGTCTATATGTTAGGAGCTCGGTTAGGGTTAGTTGACTGTTGATCACCGAACTTTTGGTTTACAGACATTTTGTCACCATGCCAGGAGATATTGTAAGCGCTTGGTGACAGTGCACACTCTCAGTGCGGTCTGCGCACTGAGAGTGTTTCCTCGCATGCTGACCAAACGTTTGCAAGCTGGTTGCCAAGACCGGAGAACAGATCAGTTGTCATCTGAGCGACAGCCGTTTAACCCAACCGAGCTACCAATATTTAGACACATTACCAGACATAAGGGTTGGCACCACAGTATCTGAAAGGTGGACCTATCCTGCATCAAGAGTTAGTCGTGTCCGAGTTACTGATATGTATGCTGATATATCGGGTTATTCGTTCAGATTACTAAAGTTACGAACATCAGTGGTATAGTAGGCTAAATATGTGTGCTGTTCGCCGGAATGCTTTTCATTCGGTAACATCGACTAAATATGAACAGTGTTTTCTTCCACGGATTTCTAGGTTTTCCATAGTCTTACTCCCATAGTATAGTGTAACAATCTCTAAAGGTATGTCCCGGCATCCACTGCCCCGTTGAAACCATGTACATCAAATCCGACAGATTTGTTTCTCCGGATATAGAAAACACCAATCGAGAATTGGTAACGCCGAGAAGTTAAGTAATTCACACATCAAACAAAATCAGCAATCCGCCTGCTAAACAGTATTTATGTCAACAAGCCAAATAAGCATGCACCTACCTGACAGAATTTTAACTCCACAGTGATCAATCTAAACAGATGTTCCATAAGACGCCATTCCATTAATACTTTTTGCTCATTGTGTCCACAACCAACATGTATCTGCGTTTTTAATTCGTTTTTTATATCAGAAACTGCCATGAAATTACAAAATGAGTTAAACGAAATTTCTGGGTGGTTCCGAGAACGCTTCCTTGAGTCCTCAAAATATTGCCTCCCCCCCTTACTCCATGTAAGCGTATTCAAGATTTTGTTGGTAGCTGGCCATCGCTGTGGGCTGAAAACGTTTGTCCTCCAACCTCAGTTGATCGCTCCTCAGGCTGACACCAGTATCCGACGAATTTCCTTTCCTGTCATCAGTCTTAGGGTGCTACCTGTGAAAAGAGGAACGCCCTTCGCTGCGAAGTTGTTTATTAACAAACACGAACTAAACGGTTACAAGCAACTAGACACGAAAGTACACATTCCATATGCACAGAGTTTTTGAAAAGTGAACATTCTCAAGCGTCTTCTTAAACTTTCCTGGACGCTCCTTGATTAGTGAACAATAAGGAACGAACACTTCAAAGCGGCTCCATAACTTTCGTAGTAACCCTCATCTTCCACCGAAAGCGGGGGCGGAGCTTGGACACCAGACCATAGACTAATCGCACGCTTCATCAATAGTATACCCCCTTACACCGCCACCTTAAGATATACTTGTTCTCCCTTGTTGGATTGCTTGTTTCTGTCTGGTATTTTTAGGAAGTACCACTGCTTAATATTCAAATCGTCGGAGCGTCGAGGGATTTGGATGTGTGCATTAGTTTCGTATTCAGGAAGCTCTCTGAGGATTGTCGAGTCCTTACCTGAAAAATATTATCAGGGGGCTACATTTCTTGTCAGCTCAAGCTATATTCGTTTTCCGAAAACGGTATTATCACGTCAGCTTAAATTTTTTGTGCAGCTGTGTAATCACTTTAGCTAATAAGTATTCTTCTGTATCTGTGAAGAGTTTATGAGTTTGTGTTCTGAAAACTGACCTTTTGTGGTAACTCATAATAATCTGAACTCGAAACACAAATTTCCTGCCAACTCAGAAGAATGAACCAAGTTTAGTTCTCTATCACTCTTCAGGAGTGAACTACAGAAAAATACCACATAAATGGAACATAGTAAGAAGTTTATTCAGTTAGACGTTTAAAACAGGCCAGTTACCAAGGCAGTGTCAACGGTTGGCCGATCCCCTCTGTTTGCACAGTTCTGGCTGCCATCTTCAATGAAACTCAGCACCTCACTTTTCATTGTGGATCTCACACTTACGTGGAATACGGTCTTCGCGTTACAAACGTGAAGAGAACAAACGAAAATGAACTGTCGCACCATACACCAGCTGTATATCGCTCTATCTCTTCAGGTGTATACTACTATCGAGTAGATAAAAAAGAACGGGGGCTTCTAGTTTTGGAAGGATGGGAACAAGTTTCAGGCGATTCTCGACTTGGTCTGATATGGGTCATTTCCTGGTAATATAAATAGACTTGCTTACAAATTGGCTTGATTCAGGAGGGAGAACTGGTCCTTCAGTCGCCCCAGCTGGTACTACCGTTGGTGGATAGCAATGGTCAAACCCACTACATCCTTCTCATGACCGAGCGTGAGAGAAATCATTGGCGTATGGCTTTGCAGCAAGAAGTCGGTCAAGTCAAAAGCCGCGAGGAGTGTATCAAGAGTCTGACACAAGCTACAGATGGATGGACTAAAAGAGCTCATCTTCGGCCCTCTGCGCAGTCAAGCGTAGCAACAACAACTCAGGTGCCTGTGAATGAACCCAACAGCAGTTGTCGAACGACTGCAGCGGAAATGAATGAAGTCTTGAAAAAATACCACTATGTAAGTTCGCCAACCACATTTATATAGTTCTTGAGAAGCACCTATTTTTTCTGATCAAAAGGCTTTTTTTAGGTTAAAACCTAGTCACCGAGAGATTAACGGCTCCGTATGAGAGCACCACAAACCGCCATTAATTGGCTTTTAGGGATTTCCCCCAAATAAATAAAAATCGAGCCAGTCTGATTCACACACAATCACTTGAATCTTTGGCCAAAAAATGGCATGGAAGACAAAATTTGCCACCTGGATTACACATTAGCTATTCCCCTTCCATTAAAATGTCAAGCGAATTTGATTATACTGGAGTTATGGTCAGTATAGAGGAGAGATTGAAAGTGGGTTAGCACTGGTGGATGTCAAACAAGCTTCCAGACCGAAAACCCTGGTGTCAGAAAAGTTTGGCAAACAATCACTGCTCCAATTTTGGAAAAAAAAGCTTCATCAGACTACTTGGATTACCAGTTTCACCGGGTTTTAGGGCAGACAGATAACGAGACACCAAGATTTCTTCCAAATAACATCCTGACAATGTTATCGCAGCACTTGCTAACCTAGACAGATCAGCACCAACAACAGCAGGAACAATAAAGGCCACGCAAAAAGAATCATCAAATGAAGTGCACTGAACAGATATATCAAGGACCAAAACCCGACAAAATGATGTTAAATTCTACCTACCCGCAGGTTGGATTAGGCACTAAACAACAAGATCTACATAAATACACTCATTTACATACCAAGTTGGTTTTGACTCCCCTGGAACCCAGCTGAGTCTCTCGCTTATGATATTTTTAAGCAACTGAATGTGCTGCTTCAGGCCGCCTCATGTTTCAGCTGGCGCGATATTCGAGATATCGCGACACATGTACAGACTTAATACACTACTCATAAGTTTGTTGGAAACTCTTCGAGAGCCCACAACCGGTTTCACCCTTCTTGGGGCTTATCGGGTAGGTGCTGTTCCCGAGTTTTTGCCTACTTGATGAGCCCAAGAAGGGCGAAACCGGTAGTGGGCTGTCGAAGAGTTTTCAGTAACCTTATGAATAGTCTACTTCGTCTATATAAAATCTATGCAACAATAATTTAGTGTGTTATTCGAAAGCGATCTTGCTGACTTGTTCTCCGTCTGCCTTGAAACTCGGCCAACCAAGTGAACCATGCCTTTGTTTCAAAAGCAAAACATTGCCCACGACTAAATGCATTGACCAAAATTTTCTGAAGTGAATTATCCGGACCACCTTCAATTCCACCCAAAGGATCTCTCCTTTCTTAAGCATTGGATTCATCGAGAGATTCTACCAAAGACAAGTAGTTTGCAACTACCAGCACCTCTCAAAGCTTTCGCCGTCTAAATAAATTCAGAAATTAACTTTATATTTCCATACTTTACGTTAAAATCCCTTAAAAAGAGGTGCCATCAGCTCAGTGTGTCTGAAATTTTGTTTGAAATATCAGAGGCAACTAGAATATTTTCCAACGAAATCCTGTTTCACTCGTTGAAAAAGGTCTGTGCTACAAGTTGTGTGGTTACAATAATATCCCTCATTTATGCGAAAGAGCCGAGTGTGTGTCTGTGACGGCAAAGAACAATACCGAACTACTTACAATTAAAATGATACAAAAAACCTTGCTGATATTAGAATTTGCGTAGTCTTCAAAGTGAGTAGACAGAGTTGGTTCACTATACATTGTCCCCAAAGTATCCTGATATAAATAATCCTCTTCTGCGTAAAATGTTACCGTCTCTTAATGCGACGTTTGCTGCCAGGATGATAAACGTTGTTGAACGTTGGGCCAAAGGTCAGCTTTCCAAATAAGAGGAATGACTGCTCAAAAAACGTGAGTGAATGACAGCCAAAGCCGTGACTTGTGCTAGAAATTGAAGTAGTAGTGGGGAAGAATTCTGTCTTGGGCCAAAGTTTTGTCCTACATGTGATCTCCCAAATCATGTAGTAAGTAGTACTTTTGTTTCAGTGTAACGGAACTGTTTTGTGTTCGAGACTTCCGCAGAATTAGCATCATTCTTTGATTTACCCAAGGCTGTACGCACCCCATTTTTACTTGCCACCAACAGGAGAAGAATCGTTTTGAACAGACGTGTGTCAATGTCAGACTAGGCGACCACCGTCTAACTGAGAAAGTTACTGAATTATCATGTAACGCATGCAGACCAGTCAGTTCAAATCCAGCTCATTTCTGTGCTGGTTTTCTAGATCACTTACAAACTTACTAAATTAGGTGAACTCCGCTAAAAAAACTGTACGACAACCAGTGTTTTTAATCATAAATGCCATCCTGGTTAGTGAAACCGACTTGTCCATCATAAACAGAACCTTCACTTTAGTAGGACATTACCTTGTTTAAGTCATGCAGAAACATTACAGGACAACTCTGTCGCGCGGTCAAATACCGACATGACGGAACTGGTAGGTATGTGGAAAATATCTGTCGGATTTTTTCTCTCCTGTTTCAAAGCAGCCCCGGGCGCTACAACCGATTCTCACACACTTGTAAATTGGTTGTGCTAGTATGTCTCATAAGATCTCTACCGGAAGGAAGTAAGGGATATAGGTAGGCTAGCCTCACGAGACAAAACAGTGGCTGACTATGTGAGGGGGATTCCACTGCGTTGTCTTGTACAAATACCCTGTCTTCCTTCCAACAACATCAGTTTACTGATTTCGGAAGCTGAGAACATTTTCAACCCAAATAGGATACAAAAAATTCAAAGTAACATTGCTTATAGGCGGAGAAGCCGCGAGAAGCCTCCGAAATAAGCAATATTTCTGACACAGGAGGAAAATAGAGCTGTATGACCAAATGTTGACTTATATTCAAAGTCTACTGCCTCGAGGTGAACCACGTGAAATCTGGAGTCAGCGGTGGAACAGTACGACAATTATTGTTCAAAACAACTTCCATTTCCATAAACCAGACACGAAAGTACGGAAGAAATCAGTTTTAGATGGGTAGTACCGGCCTTCTGTGTCTTTTCAGCTCAGTAAGACCGATTTCTACACACAGATACTAGATGTAGATAGAGGTAGGCGAGAATCTAAGATCTTTGCGATTTCCGTCTCCCACTAGCCTTCGTAGTGTCTCATGAAGCTTCTGGGCTTGTCAACTTGTTATCCTTCACCCAAACCAGTGGGGAGCCCAACCAGTCTACAAATGTACATGCCGGTAAACCTTAAAGTAGGGTTCATGGTCACTTTGAAAGGAGAGTGGTGATGAGTCCACCAAAATGTTCTCCACATTCTCATCAGAAGTTTGGCAGTGATGTGCATTTTTTTGCTGCGAGACAGATGGAAATACTCAACAAAATCTCTCTCACATAGGAACCACCTTTGGGTATTTCTATTTTCCCAACTAAGACATAAGACGGCCTTTGCGCAGCACATTCATTTGAATAGAACATCATAAAAGAGAGATTCAGCTGGAATACATATGGATCTCCTGTTAAGAGTAGAGTTTACAGACGAGCGAATGAACTTTCTTCGAAGAGGAAAGCTCTGAATTTCGGAAACAGTTAAGATGAACATGGAACAGCGCGTAAAATGCTCCAGAGACGCAGAAGTACGACTGAGCTCATTATTACCGTATACGGCTGCGAACCAACAGCGTTTGGTGAAAAACGATTGCCTGGGTAGAAAGGCGCATAGAGACTTTTCGAGAGACAGCGTTGTAGTGGTTCATTACGGCTCCAGCCAGGCACCACAACATCATCATGGACTCCCAGTTAAGTTGACGTCAGCTTTTCATTTTCATAAACCTGACTGAAATTTGGCGAAGTCGTCAAGATTTTCAGTGCAAATAGCCGATTTACGATTGTGGCAATATACACGAAGACCGATTTATTCTAATGATTTTTACAGTTCCATAAAACAACTAGTCATATCTTGTGGAACTTTAAAGTAATGGCTGAATGGTCAGAAAGTTTGGAACAGTCACACTCAAGTAGTTTTCATTGTCATATGTGACGAGAACTCTTCAAAGTAGTTATTGTGTTTTTTTTGTTCTTCATTAAACAACACCCCTTTCATCTACAATAACAATCACCTACTGGAACGATCCATCCAGATAGTCAGACTGAACAAAACCGGGATGGCACTGTTAGAAGGTGAGTTCCATTACTGCGGTATCTTTTCACATGTTCTTATTGACGTTAAAGTTAATGGGACTAACATTATTGGAACATCTTGCATTCTTTCCACTTTCTTTACAGCGTTTCCATGTCAACATAGTACCAACTGAACTAAGTCTTGCTATGAGCATTACTTAGTACACTGTTTCGAGTCCTGAACTACAGTCAGCCGACGTTCAACGGAATGTGTTATCACAATCCCGCCAGAATGCTCTAGGGTGTGACATTCCAGTTGCTGCAGCATGCACCAATAGACTTAAAGCGAAATCATTCATCTCGAGTTTCAGATGTCCTGAGTATGAGCCACTAAACAGGTCACCAGCCTGAATAGTTGCTGCAGTACATTGTTGTGGATACGCAGACCACAGAGGGATTGTTAGTAATACGTGATTGCTTACTTCATATAGAGAATAGCACCATAAAATACTCTCGTCTGTCATCCTTGATACTACATTTCGCTTCCATGTGGTATACAGGGTTGCCTTAATCGGTACACCAAAGGGCCTGACCTATGATTCTACTTATCGAGGGGACGTAATGGAACGAGTCCACATGTGTTCAGCATAAATGGTGTCACGTCACGGCAATTAATTTCACTCAAACTCCCGTGGGTGATTGTTTTGTTCGGACAGATTCTGCCGTGAATTTTCAGCAGCTGACTCTCTTATACTCGTCAGTACGTCGCGCTAGAGCAGATCAAGTTTAATTACCAGCGCCATTAGCAACAACCCGCTGAAATCAACAAGAACCAAACCTCATAAGAAGCCAAATCCTACTGCATGCCTCATTGTCATATTATTGTTTTCCAGAAGCCCCGGGGAGGACAGGTATACTACGAACCACGGTACATGGCATCAAGGGCTTGGACGAGTTGGACAGTAAGTTATACTGCTGAGTTTCATAAGTCACTTTCGTGTGCCACAAATGCACATAACAAACGACTGAAGTTCGAGATGCATTACATTCTGCCTACTCTTTGCAAAATTGAGTAACCACAGTTGGTCGGGAAATGTGCCGAAGGGCGGATACGAGTTGCATTAGAAATATTTTTTCCCAATAATTTTCAACGCATCTCAAGTTACCAAGGTTATTGCTGGAAATTTGATTCAACACTGCTTTCTTCAAATGATAAGAAGTTTGGTGTTCATGTATTGGTAATAAAATGCGGTGCTGTTCTCTGAAGGAATTCGCCGGGATGTAACTAATTTTAGTGACACTTTCAGCCTAGCGATTCCATCGGATTTCCACTCAGAGGAGAGGGGATGTAAAGTTATATGCCTAGCCAGAAACACATACAAGTCTTGGTTGCGTAAAGACATGTGGGAATTCTCAGTTGAGATTTTGTCCTGTAAGTGAACTCAATCTGTGATGAAAAGCCAAAGAGCACTTTACTGTGGTTTCGTCCCTATGGAAATCCTCATTGGTGCGCGACTTAAGGAAGTCCAGGGGGTCTTCATTCCGCAACCTCCCTGCTGGCATTTTGAACACTAAAGCGCCTGGTCACGAATGGCTGATTAGCTCGCACTTAGACAGGATATAACGCGGATTCGAAACGGCTAATGATGATTCCAACTAAGGATGAAACAGCTGCACAGTGGTTCGCGACTTTTCAGCATGCAAGACGAAATCTCAATTGATAGCACACATAATTGTCAATATAGTCATATATCTTTCAGAGAGTTGTTTGCACATGTCCTAATACTAACTATATCTTGCTTGCTTCAAAAGGTTATCATGTCTGTATTGAAGTCGATTCATTCGCACAATTTGAAGAGGTTGCCCGCACTCACGTGGTTGCGCATCAGTCTAATCCGCAATGGAATGAGGTAAGCTTTTTAAACCTTCTTAGACGTTGTACCCGGCACAGTTCCTGGTCGATAATTCAGACCCACTTCGAACTTCTTCCAGTGTGAATAGCTGCTCAGAATAACTAAATGAACTACAATAGACCAAAAATTGTGTCCCACCTTGCTGTGATAGACGTGCCCTGTGCACTGCTAAAGATTCACTCCATCTGCAGTCCCCAAAGCTTTAATTATTAGCATGGTACACAGAAAGACGTCGCAAACTTGAGGCCACAGGTTCCATATGTTTGACAGTTTTCCTAGGTTAGTGGCTCTAGCTGTCGGTGAAAGCAGCGAAAACTTAATTAATTGACGACAAACCATTCTATTCATTTAGCCCAAAGAATAGATGTTCTGTTGTTGTAGCAGACCTTCAAATGACACTACTCCAAAGGTCAATGAAGACTTTAGACAACTCAATGTCGCATCTTGGGGCTGATCACGTAGACCTGGCCCCAGAACTTCCAGTAGGCTTATCCCATGCTTGAACACCACCCTAGTGGTTATAAACACCCACTTTTAAATTAAGCCGGAGACTCATCTGGATTGCAACCGAATCTTACGTCTATAACAGTGTTGCATTAGTCGTTTTTGATGATCAACGAAGTGTGCATGACCCTTGATCTAACAAGCTTTTGACGTAGATGGGTGGACCAACTACTCAACTGGTCGACTACTCGATTTGTTTATCGAGCTAAAAATGGGGATGGAACTTCACTGAAGTTACTGTCTACTATGGTGCGTTTCCTACATTATTTTCAATCGTTCGTAAGAAGATCGCTAGCAATGATGCCTTCTTCCTTCACTTCACCATTATCTCACGTGACTATACTATATGGACCGCAGAATAGTAACGCGAATCCGCCCTAGAAAGCTGGGTAATGCGGGTTACTTTGTTGTCCAATACTGATTGCGCGATTGATTTTACTCCCTTTACGTTATACCTGACAGACCAAAGATAGTGCACTTTGTCGGACTGCTGATATGTGAACGGCTGAGATTAAAAATGGGGGTTACCAGATCCCTGAAAATCGGTATTGAAAATGTACGGAGTCGAGCCAACATCTGCAACAGAAGAACTAAACATAGCGATCCTCCAAGGAGTACTAGAGACAGCTTCGATTCGAAGTTCGAAGCTGGAATGTTTTCAATGTACAATGAGTTCTTTTCAAGTGATATCTATCTATTCTATGTGGAGGCAATCTTATAAAAATCTGGATTTCGAGCTCCTTGAGGTGCTTTTATTCCTTCTGGACTTGGGCAATCCGCTTCTTAGGATTTCAAACTCCAATACCATATCAAAGTTTGTTATTTTGATCAGAAAGCACGATCCTATAAAAGCTGACATGCAACATTTAATTAGGGGCTGACACTTCTCGAGCCACTTGTTCGACCAGCTTCGTGTTGCCAAAGTGAATTTCCCCTTGGAAAGGTCACTTCATTTTTCAGGTTAGTGAACAAGGCAGATATGGATATTATTGACATTTCACTGAAAAGTCCAAGAAAACCACCACAGCACGAAAACGTGCGTCGTAGTCGTACACCGGATTTGGGCTCTATATATATGCCCTAATCAGGGGACCTGATGTGCAGAGGCAAAATAACGATATTTTCATGTCGAAAGTTTTGTTCCTCACGCAAATTCATTTGCCTGCACTACAGAATTAAAGTGTGTGAGCACCATAGCCACGTTCATTAGGTCATCTCTGAGATGTCTCGCAGATTCTTCTTAGCAGTACTTCGCCTCAGTCCACAGTGGTTCGCTCAACTACTCGCAATACGCTACGCTCAAAAATAAAACGTCGTTCAGCTGTAGCACCCTTTCAGCGCCTAACTGTTATGCCACCCGGAGGAAGCACGAGGGCTGAGATACTGCCAGATTTTCCAAACATAGACAGGGGAAGTCAAGGGGCAAAGGTCGAGTTCGATCCACGGACCTACCGGACAGTAAATTCGCGCTCTAACCACTGAGCCATCTCGTCCCCCCTATGCTCAAAACCTAAGTGCAAACATGTGGACTTGGAATCTCTGGTTTGCCCTTCGTATAATAATGCTGGTAAAAACCAGAGGGAACAGCACCTCATAGGACAAGGTACTACTACACTACACAGGTTCTGGTTACCTTTTTAGGCACGTTTCCTCTGACAGGGTCGATTTTTATTAACTCTACACCCTCCCTACAACGCTGCGCCTAGGATAATCTTGCACTTCATTGTTCTGTTACAGACATTTGATTTGCAAATTGACAATGCCCACCGCATTTGTTTTACAATCTACCGGCACGCTGACGTTTTCTCTGAGGCAGAAGTCAAGGTGAGACTTGTAGTTTAGGTTTGGGCCCCTTGTTCCTTCTCGCTCTCATTGTAAAGAACTGCTTGTGCATATCGCAGTTTTTCATAAATTGGCTGTTACAAAGATTCTTGAATTAGAATGCATTCAATCATTTAAGAAGCACCGGGTCACTCATCTGAGAATGGTTTACAATACTGCTGGAAATACTACAAGAGATATCCCTCTGTTTCTGGACCAAATCTTGAGAAACATCATGAGAAGTCTTCCACTCGTAGTTCTTTGGAAGGCTATTTTCCGTCCAGTGGTATGTTTTCTATCTTCAGCTGTTGTGTGAGATGTATATTTTATGTCCAATTTTTCCAGGAATTACCCATATTTTGTGTCCTCCACTCTCTACCGTCTGTTTTCTGAAACAGCTTACCAATGATTTACTCTGTGACAAGTGCATCGGCATGCCTATCAAGACACATGAACCTTCCCCGAGGACGGTAAGTGAGTTCTCAGTTCCCAGTGGTTGCCGGACTTTGGGTTATCTCAGGAAATATATCATGTTAAAAAAGAACTCTCAGGTCCAGCTAGCTGGACCGTTTCAAGCCTGCTGTTTAGCATGCTTTTTCTTGCCTCTCAATGTGGGTATCTCACAGCGTCTATAAAGCTGTATAGCTTTCCCTGCTTTGAAGTTAACTAACGCTCATGCGTGAACATTCTCGCCTGCTCACATATGCTAATCCAGGTAAGTCCAGTCTGCGCTTGTGGGGTAGTCGTAACACGTTCGTCTCGCATGTCAACTATCTGTAGTTCAAACTCTGGCACGACCATGGACATGCACTGCTGATGACCTCTAATTGGAGTGAAACTCGAGTCTAGAGATTCCCCCAGAATAACTGCGCCAGGACACGAGGAGAACTGTTCAAACGAGAGTAAGGTGAACGTGAATTCTACCCATCCCAAAACCACCAACAGCTGATATAACTTATTCACCATATACATCACATTGGTAAGGTAGTCAATCCTATCACATCAACTCTCACATTAGTGACAATTTTTTGCATGAATCACTTAGGTGAAAGCTGAGTTCAGTAACATTTCTTATGTCCTCCTCCATTTTTGGATGAAATCTTGGTTTCAGTTGCCTTACTAGTCCGCTAAACACATTCCTTTGTCAACAGTTTGTGTTTATTGATATCTGCAGTCTGTCCCACACTAGCCATCAGCAGGTGACCTTGCTTAGTATTCACTTTTGGTTGTCGTACTGTTTCGCTCACATGATGCGCTCAATGTCAACCTTTGGGACTCGTTCATAACCTCCCCCCCCCGCCGATCCTGACTTATCTCGGTCCCCTCTCTCTTCGGTAGTTAGGGATTCAGTGGCACTCTAGTAAGCGAAACAATCCAGAAACTCGCCATTTATACCACAGTTGTCGGTTAAACAAGGGCAATTAAGCTGGTACCGGGTGTGTGAACCCTCACCAAAACTATGACCGATGAAGACAGCAAACAGATAATTGGTATGCATCTATATCTTATGCAAACGGACATCGGCCCTGAGCACAATCTGGTGGAGCTTCGGGAACGGTGTTGCGAGGTTTCCATTAAGTAACATTGAGAAAAATGCCCAGCCGCGAGTCTCAAGGTCAAAAAAATGGAAAACAATTTATTCGTCATGAGTACAATCGACTATATCCCCGTAAACGCCAAACCGTTGTGACTTTCTGTATTTCCGCAATTACAAAAACAGACTGCCATAGAAACTAGTGCACTGCTTGTGTATTCTGGATCGTAGTTGTACATTCCACTACTTGCCGATGCGTTAGTAGCTAAATTCGAATGCCAAAAACAGGGGCAGACACGAAGCTCACGTCCGCCTGACAATTCAGGTGCATTAGACGTAAGCTAGAGGAGCGCTGTGTCAACGGCGTGGTCTTCAAAGTTGACCGTGAAGTCTGCCGCTGGTCCCACGTAGCTGAATTCGAATTTCGCTCGCTTGGCCCTACTTCAAAGTCAACCTGCAACCTAAAATTACACGCAATGTCTTTCTTGCAATACAGGCCTAATGAACTTCCGATTTGGCTAGATACGGTCGCTGTGTACTATTGTGTTGTGCATTACTTCACATAAGAGCCCATCAGAAACGGCGGAGTGCTCGGGCTATTGTCCCCAGGACAAATAAACGCTTTCGGAAGTCTTGATTGAGATTCTTCAATGAAACTCCACTTCGAAAATGACCTCAACTATGACTTTTTCAATAACTTACACTAGACAAAATTTTTCCGTGTATCCCAACAAATTTTGCGTTCAGCAATTCACCACAGCAGTTATTGAAGCTAAACTGGAAGCAAATCTGACTCCCAGTTAGTGCCACAAACCAAGATACACAAGACTCAGTGTCAACGCAACCACTTACTGGTAGAATAGTAAGCTCCATCATGTGTCACTCCTAACGAAGCCACTGAAGCTAGCCCGTCTGCATTAGCCTACCGAAATAAGTCTTCTAGATTCCTCCAGTATACGTGCAATTATGTGGTACTCTGTCTGCGGTCGGCTTCACCAGTGGTTTTCTTTTGTTCTACAAATATAATGAAATACGCGCTGCAAATTACCTTCATGAGCTTCTTCTCTTTCCTTCCAAGAGACTCAAAGCTGAATTACCGACCTGCTAAAAAGTGAAGGGGAGTGACCGAGATATACTGGTTGAGGAGGTTTTTTCACTACCACGCACGCTAACGAACACAACAGAGTAATGGTACTCAAGCGCAATATAAACTTGTAAATTCAATTCGACTGACTGTTGCTTGGAGAATCAGTTGGGGGTTTGGTGATCTTATTGCTCATGGAACATGGCATTTTTTTGCAAGCGTGTTATCAGCACTCGAGGTGATACTGTCGGTGCGTTGTGGTGTGGCGGAGCGTCAGTGGGAGGTTGCTGATTGGCTCTGTGCTTTAGCTTATACACGTAACACTTATACACGGTTATACATGCTTATACACGGAACAAGAAATTGCTACCTGGGCAGACCCATTGGCTGGATCGTTAGCTCATGTTATGAGCTTGACCTCTCCGATTCCTAACCTATGATTCTGTCTATATCAGTTGTGTGGTTAATCCTGTCATGTGGGCCATACGTGTAACAGTCGCTTGTGTTTGAGTTATCAAGCTGAGTCCGCTACCCGTAGATATGCATATACTGAATCTAGTTCAGCATGTCGGTTAATTGAATTCACTGTGCACCATCATGCTCCCAGAAGCTTTCTTGTTTCCTTCGTCACTCCATGGGCCGGAATCTCCACCCCCTTCGAATTGAAATTGTGACCTTCCCGATTCTCATATATGGAAACCAAAAAGAATAAGTTTCTTCTCACATGACCAACCTCTATCCTTGATCCATGTGGATCCCCGGGGTTCCGTACAAGTGATACACACCTGGTTGCTATTTATCGGATCTACAGCCCTTACCCACCCGAGATTGACCTGCATGATACCAGGGTTGAGGGCTGCTGTTTAATTGTAGTTTTCACGTGCTATTTTTCAGCACGGAGTACTATCAAGAGTCAGTGTTTCGGTTCAGCTTGTAGGTGGACTCCAGTAAAGGACCTGAAGAGTTCAATGCCAGGGTCATTTTGTACCCATTAGGAAGGAGATCAATGACGTTTCGATAGGGGAGTGGTGGAACCCATTTACGTTGTATTTCAGTTAGCCAGAGCCGAAACTGTACGTGATCTTTGCTATACGCCAGATATGATACCAGAACACAGTAAAATATGTATCGATTGTATTTATACTTTGATCTGGGAAGTTCAGCGAACGCATATGATAAAATAGGGCCGATTTATCGACAAAATTGCATGTGATTCTAGCTTTTGACTGCTTCCATTTGAAACAACTCTGAACCACATGTATTCATATAAAAAGCTTCTTGTTTTCATGGTCCCATTTCTACTTGGCAGATTACATTCACCTTCACTCTAAGTCTGAGTAGACCATCACATATGATCCCCCAAGGCTCTACAGTACAACGGGGGAAAATTTTTGGACATGCCCTCAGAGATCTAGTCAGGTAAGTTTTCTTTCGGTCGACAGTTTTTCAACAGGACCGATAACTAGTTATCCTAACGTCGAGTTTTAAAAGCTTACCCAAAGAAGATGAAAGACCTATATACACGAATCATAGTCTGAAATATTTTTCTTCAGTGTGATTTGTGTGACAAATTTTACTACTTAAAAGAGTAAGTAGTCTGTCGTCCACATATTGTTCAAAAACGCATCTGTTCTAGCCTTCAATTCAAACATCGGCGTCAAATAAATTGTTACTTGTCATTAAAAAGGATACCAGAGAACACAAGATTAAGTTATATTGAAGGAACTCACATCTGAGCTAAAGAGAGCGGCTAGCCGTTCCGATCTGTTTCCTACAGTGCCGCAATCCTGCTGACCGGTTCACAAAGCGAAGTATTCAGGAATATTCAAGTATTCAAGTAATAAAACTGTTGGCCAAAGTAATATAAACAGGTTGCGCATCAATTAAATGCACATGGGTATGGATCCGAAGTTCCAAGGGGTGCCTGAACACATTTCTGGTCGTTTACATCATTTGGCTTGCTCGGCGAAGACCTACTGTAAACCCATCAAGCTGAGTAACCTGTTCTTCCCAATTACTCGCCTCAAAGCACACAAATCCCAGTATACCGCTCTATTTTTCGCGTCGTACTCCCTATTTGACCTATTCAGTGTGAGGTCGTATCATAAATGTACATCTCACATATGCTATGCTAAGCACAATTTATTCATTTCCTTTGCCGAGCACGAAAATCAAATTCACGGATTTTACGAGCCACTGGATGAGCTGATCTCAGTCAGCTGGTTACAATGTATGACATCGTTGCTCATTTTAATCGATGGAGCCTGAGCGGATCAGTTAACCGTGTCTATTTTTCAAAGCCACCATGTTCCCGGGTTGCATTCCGCGAGCTCTTGTCCAGTGAGAAATGTGTAACCATCGACTGACTCTCTACGGGAATTATATGAGCCGGCGCACCCGTCATCACTCAAACATTTCAGCAGCGGTCTAAACACCTGTTCATAGAATGAATTGGCAATGCTCGTGTTGGTATCTACCTGGGGTAAGATCTGACATAGAACTGTGCAACCGAGTGACATGATGAGAAAATGTACAGAAACCTGCGCTGGAACAATGAATCAGTTGAAGCATAACAGATGAAGACTCTTCGGTGCCGCACAGAACTTTTCTCTTCTGTTTTTCCCCAGATTCCATCCTGCTTTCCTGCGTTCCTAAAATAAGCAAGCTTTCAAGACTGATTTCCACACTTATCTGTTCACTTCTAAAAGGTTCCGTCTTATACATCGGGAGAGATAGCTCAGTGGTTAGAGTGCGAATTTACTGACCGCAAGGTTCGTGGTTCAAACCCGACCTCTGTCTCTCGACTTCTCCTGTCTAGGCTTGGGCAACCGGACAATATCCCAGCCCCCGTGCTTTCTTCAGGCAGAATGGCAGCTAGGCACCGAAAGGGTGCTACAACTGAGCGATTTCTTATACATGTGGTCATCAATTTTTCGCTTTTTTTAGTGTGTCAGTATATTTTCGTAAGGTTCTTTTACATTTTTATCATTCTCGCAGCAGGTCTCCCGGTGGGGTTCCGCGTTGTGAGTAACTTCACGCGAAGAGTAAAACTTCCATCTGAGAAGTCATCACTCGGGGGACTAGTCAACAAATGATGTGACTTGCGCGACTGGAAGATGACTGGCACTATATCCTAAGTGCGAGTTAATCACACTGCCGATCAGCCTCTGGTGGCCGAACGGTTAATTGTTCAAACTAATAACTGGAAGATCAGAGTTTCGAAACATTCTGTAGTTTAGTGAGAGACGCGTTGGTAATGATTTCCAATAAAAACGAAACAGCTTTACATTGCTTCTTGGCTTTCCAGCATAGATTAGCTTCAATTACATGATGAAAAATCAAATGAAACCCACCGAACCTCCTCAAACTAGAAAATGACCTGAGACTCTTAAAAAGAAGCCACGTATCCGAGACCTCTTTACCAACCTGGTGAATTCCAATAAGGATGAAAAGCTTTGCGTGTTTGAGCGTTTCATTATTTGGCCAACTCCTTTTACAGCTAACTCTGTACGTCAACTGAAAATCGCTGGCAAACTAATGTTTATTCCCTCATACATAGCAGAAGGTTTTAGGACTGAATACCATAGAAGCTTTTGGGCAAACAATTGCGCAACAAGGATTAACGCAAAAGTGAGAAGACATTATATGAAAATATTGCATGTTCCCATTTGCCAAGAAAACGTTTTCAAAACACCTCAGCTTACGAACTGAGAATAATGTGACTACACGGTTGTCATTTGCACCAATTGTTTTAGGCCACCGCCAGGTCAGCCCACAAGACAAGTGGATGGTTCGAGTAGGCAGAGTGTTGTGTGAGTCAGTAACTGTTTGCGGTGCATTATAATGGAACCAAAAATGCCCGACTATTTTTAATACATAAAAACATACAATAATTCGCTTTGGTCCATTGTTACATGTCTCTCTTGGTCGAGCAAGCCTGGTTGCGGGGTCTGAATGAGCCACACGGAAGTGAGTCATAAACGGGTGTTTGTACCATTTCCACAACCCCATCATGATCAGTAAGTGAACCTTCCCCGAGAAATCAACTGTGCTAGGAATGCCTTGATCAACGGCTCGAAATGACAACGAGAAGCACCGTAACAGAATAGACAGAAATCAGCTAGTTCGCCTACCTCGTCAGCTGTTTACATACTGTCAAGGTCAAGATTATGGCAGGATAACGGACAGACACACAGGTCAGTGGAATTATTGCAGTGAGCAAAGTTCATCAGCACCCGGAACAGGCTGGACAAAAGTGCTAAGGCTGTACAGTGATTCAATGTCGGCCTTACCAAGGCAAGGCAAACCTAGCCACAAATTCCAGTTGCTTACACTAATTGGGCTTGTGGCGTCCAGTCGCGGCCTCTTCAGCGTAATCGATGGTTGTTTTCCTGACATTTGAACAACTCTTTTGCCTTTATTATGGGAACTTTAAAGTCCAAACAGCTAAGTGTTCTAATCCGACGTTTCGGTTGGCATGGGCAACCTTTTCCAAGGATTTCTACAATCAGCTGAATACCAGTCAAGTGCAGGTTTATTTGGGTCTGCTATCACGTCCTTTGATTGGTGTATTCCTGAGATCAGTTGGCAGTCATGTGCGACCAGGTTGGATGCGTGTGTGTTAGCTCCGAGTGTGTCTACGCGTGATTGTGCATTTCGACTGGGATGTGCCTCCCACGCACACTGGTCGCATCTGACTGCCAACTGATCTCAAGAATACACCAATCAGAAGACATGACAGCGGACCTGATTCGTATTCAGTTGATTGTAGAAATCCTCAAAGAAATTTGTCCAGGCCAACTGAAACTTTGTATTATAACAACTTATTCCACTACGCTGTCTGTCTTTAAAATTTCCATATTATACACTGCATGGCACTCATTTTGCTTAGCAAGACCCGAACCGAGTTTGGCCCGGAACTCCAAAATTCTCTTGGTTCTTTTCACCCGTTGCAACCCAGCAAGTAGTGAGAAATTGCGCTGGATGGAATTTCAAGCTATTTAGTACCAACCTAGACGCACCAGAGTCTTTTGTTATCTCCCCCTGTGTATACCTTTTCGATGTGCCCACGGTAGCAAGTACGTCGGAAGAACCGAGAGACGATTATCTACAAGGATTTCTCAGCATGTTCCAGAGAACTCAGCACTTACTAGCTTGATAGTCCCGTCCAGCGCAATCCCTCACCACTTGCTGGATTGCATCGAGTGCAAAAACCAAGAGAGTTGTTCAGAAAAACAACTGTCGATTGCACTTTGCTGAAGCGACAGCGACTCGATGCCACAAACCCAACTTGTGTAAACAGCTTGAATTTGTGACTAGCCTTCCATTGCCTTGGGAAAGCCTTAGGTTCTGGGAAAGCTGGATTATTGGGGCCAAAAAAGTGTTTTATACATCTAAGTATTTGAAAAAAATTACTGGAACAAAATGAAGCAGGTTTACTCAGTTAGTTGGAAAACGCAAAAACTTCGTCAAGCCAAGCGACTAGTTTACGAGGTTGGACGAGATTTGTTTTGTCAAAGACGAAACTTTGCCCAGCAACAAATCTACGGATTGTTTTCCAAACTTTTCTGGAAAGAAGGAAGCAGCTTCTGGTCGTTGGAGAAGGGATGACGTCATTATAGACGTACTTCGAGTACAAACAGGTTCTGCAAATGAGTGTATTTCGCTAATTCCGGGCAATTTGGTTTCAAGTAGAACATGAGGTAGACGGAAACTGGGGGACTGGGCCCACCTGAATAGCCCCAGGAAGGGCGAAACCCGTCGTGGGCTGTTGAAGGGTTTTCAGTTTTCCTTCACGAAAAAATCACCTATACGTTCGCACTTATGAACACTCTAGACGATTAGTTTGACGGCAGGTGTTTGGCATCATAAAGACCACTCTAACGCATATTTTTCACCAGTCGGGATCCTAGCGAGAAGATCTCTTCGGCTTCAAAGGGTCATTCAGAGTGGTCCCTTCTGAGCGCCGGAGTCTCCTAGGGATGGTAACTCCAGAGGAATAAACCGTGAGTAAATATAGCACCGACAGTCTTTTGCGATGAATCAAAATCCTGGGTGTGTTTTTAGGTTCAAAATCCACTGTCCATTCTCAGTAGGTCTAATTGTCTCGGTGAAAAATGACTCTCAGGTGAAGTAAGGTGCGGTTTTTTGTTTTGTGAAACATCTGTGATATCCAGAGCACACGGAGGGATCCTCGTTACAACAACTTTTCTCTCAACAGGCTATTCACAAACCTTGTGGGAAAATCGACCTTGGCAGTTGATTTTCATTAGGACGGCGAAACAAATTGTGCTGTCCAGAACCTCGGCCAAGTACTAGCCAAGTACCGAGGCGCAGCTAACAAGCACACACCTGATTTGCTCTTGCGTTACTAAAGTTTGGAGTTTGGTGCCATAAAACCCTAAAACTGACTATCAGAAAATGTCTTCTAAACTACTGTTAGCAAACATGGATCATGAAAACAGACAGAAGGTGTCGTGCATACCGGTTTCAGTGATAGATTCTAACTGGCGAATGAGCTTCGAACACTTTGTGTAAGACTAGATGTTCCACCTGGGTCTGAAGATAAGGTTATTGAAGACCTCGGTGTTGGAGTTTCAGTAATGTTATGGTAGATGTGAGTGCAGGTCATGCTGATGCAAACAGGGTGCAGCGTTACCGTCGTTGTGCCAGCTGTATGATCCACAAGATTACCCAATTTCTGCATCTTTCTAGCTCCCTTTCATTCAGCTGCAACATCTTTCAGTTCACTTCCGGTCTTGTTCAATTTGCATTCTCATTGTCTGTTTTTGAACGCGGCGGTTTTGGACACTTTGGTCCATGGGCACTTCCCACATCAATCCGAACGAGCCTGTTGTGCGGGTCAGTGACCGTAACTTCCGTCACCGCAGGAAAACACACCGTTAATTTATTGGGCGCTATAGGTCGTGTGCTGATTAATACACGCAGGATAACTTTTTGTCTATTGTCGCATGTAACTACCTTCCAGCAGTTACACCTTGATTGTTTCTATGAAACACTATTCTCTTCAGACGGGATTACGATTTGAGTGGCGAGAAAAGCCAAGCTGGATACAGACCAAGAGTTCCCAAACTCGTCCTGGCCTGTACGGATGAGGTCTCCCGCCGGGGATTACGAGAAGTTGGCATTTATCGAATTTGTGGCTCCAACAACGAGATTCAAGCGCTCAAAGACATTTTCGACCAAGGTTGGTTAAACTCTGGCAGATCGGTTTTCAAACGAAACCAGTTTGTCTACTGTGGGTAAATATTTCGTGTTAATTCTCATTTCAGATCAAGAGGAAGCAATGAGACGATTGGCAACTACGGATATTTTCGTTGTAGCCAGCTTACTAAAGCAGTTTTTCCGAGAAATCCCTGATGGCTTAATTACAACCCAAGGATCTATGAAACTCATGCAGCTTGTTGGTGAGTGTTCACCTTGGAGGGGGGGGGGTGAATAATAATAATGAATATCGGAGTTCAAAGATTGTTTCACACTTTTCAGTAGGTCAGCATTGTCAGGACAGTAGATATTATTTGCATCGATGTTTATATATTTATATTTATTTATTTAAAAACGGCTGGCATCCGAATCGGATTCGCTAGTTAACAGGACGACTGTGAAGCGTGGGAGTGCCACCGACTCTCGCCCCTTAAAGCTTTGCATGCCCGTGTGGATAGCCGTAATTCAGACGGTTCTTTCGAGTACCAGATCCTTTCATGATCTGGAATGCATGTTACAGTTTTCAAAACGTACCCGAAGGATGCCACAGAAGACGTTCCCAGATTTCGAACTCCATTCTTATTCTGACCGTTTATTTGGGATGCGAGTTTCGGCCATTCTTTTCAAGCCGCCCAGCCAGCGGAGGTGCACTGACCTCCAACATTACGAAGGACTTCGGTGTTTGAGTTTCGGTCATCCCATCTTTTCTGAAGGATTGTGAGCATATACTGAAAGTTAAATCTGACAAAAATCGTGGATAATTTGCCTATGTGGTACCCAGATTACCCTGGCTTGCGTAGTAGCGAAGAGAGCTGTAGTCCTGGTTCTATGCGCAAGTGATGATCATACTGGTGGCGTTTCTTAGGGCGGTTAAATGCCTTGCTGAGTTTTGTAATTCCTGCGTCTACCCCATTATCAGCTGTCAGTTCTGAAGGCGGTGTGCTGCCGCCAGCACTACAAAACCCCGTGTAGCACGCCATCTCAAAACTACTCAGTTGAATACTTGATATTTTATGTTGAACCGCTGGCGCTCGCACGTACAAGATAAATGTTCTACAAAAATTCACATTCAAAACAAAGCTAGATGCTGCTGAACCCCAAAACCGTAGCTAGTCATTGTAATTCCGCTTCAGAATGTGAAAATAAGGCGCAGTCGTCCACAGGCCTCATTGAAGTGGCAGTGTACTTGGGAGTCTCTCTCTCCGAAAATCCTCTCGACTTGAATAAATAGCTATCTAACCTTTATTGAATCGATATACGACTGTTGCAACAGTGGAGTGTCACCCCACGGATGGTTGTTGAATAGGGGCTAAAAAAACTCAACCGTGCTCTATTCTGATATCGATTTTGAAATCGCCCGGGAAAATCGGTCGAGAAACCCGGGCTTGCTCTTCAGTGTGAAACGCTCCTTGAAGTTGACGAAACTGTCCAGACAAACAAGTTATTGTTAGACGACCCAATGTTTCTCTTCTGACTGGTTCAGAGGCTTCGGTGAAGTCAAAAACGCTCTGTAGATCTGTTGGCTCATTCCAGTTCAGTCTTTTAGCTCACAAGCCGTGCACAGAAGTGCAGTGTTTCCAACTGCTACAACTTCGTTCACCAAAAATTAGGAGAATGAGCAAATGAGGGGCGCGTGTTGGATGCGACTGTCCAATCTAGCCATTGACGACAAATGGGTCTGCTTGTACCAGGAAGTGAGAGCTACACAGTGAAGGCGATAGCTTTGATGCAAGACCGCCATTGGTTGCGTGGCACAGACAGATCGGTCAGAACCACTATTTGTTTGTCTCGTCCCTGGGTCCCCCCAGGGTACATAGCAGTTACAAAGGGGATTGCGTCGACTGGTAAGGGTGTTCATGCTCCGTTGTCAAATCACGGACTGACCGACCCTGGATAGTCTCCATCCGATACGAGGCTGTGCGAAGAGATAAAGGGTCCTCTGGCATACGAAATACATGGCCCAAACAGCGCAATTTGTGAAGAGTAACCAGCCGATCTATCGAGAAGAAGTACACCTTCCGTTCATGAGAGTTTGCCTAAATTTGTGGAATGGTCTCAGTCAGCTGAACTTTGTCCGCTTGGAAATCCACACTTCCTAATGTTGTCGCGATCCAGTAAAATGTGTCACCATAGCCAGCCTCTAGTGGCTTTCCTGGTCCGCAAGTCGGATCTCACTTAGTTCATTGAGGTCCAACCTATGGGGTTTGAGTAGTTTTACAACAACAGTTAGCCTTTTAGTCCTATCTCCTCCATCCTTATCCAGGGGAGTCCTCACGTTCCACTTTCCAAGTCGCAAAAGACTCGTCTTCTTTTCTTTCAAGGTATGCGTCCTGTGCCTGGAGATGCAGTCTTTCTTGCTAAGTTTAGAAGTAAAGAATTGTTTCGATTTATTTAACCGCAGCCTCTGACTTCAAGGCCTAACCCACAAGGTAATGAGGGCTGATCTATCCCAAAGATTCATGATTCATGCGCACACTGTATTATACATTTCTTTGCGCGGATGAGAGTGTATGAAATGAAGTTATCTCGCAGCCTTGTTGTTTTCACTACCTTTTTCAAACATTATATATATATATATATATATATATATATATATACATCGTAAACTGTGTGTGGCTAGGTGTTGATCCGAGAACAATCAGTTTGTTCAGTAACGTAGAATAGCAACTCAAATAGAAAACTGTTCATAGACCTGTTCTCCTGAGGATGACCGGAGGCGAGGCTGTGCTGAAAACCGAATGATGATCAAAGGTTTAGTTAACCGTTTAGTCTTCTTGTAAACAAAACTTCTTCATCCCACCATTTCCGGTGGGATTTACAACTCCAGCTTTACTTAGAGCAACAGCTTCTGAGTGAAAGCTTCCAACCGATTGTTGTGGACCACAATTTTCTCAATGCCTTCTTAATACCGTGAACCCGAGTATGGATAGCCGCATGATAGCCTGATGCGCTTAGCCAAACAAGAAAGCCAATGAACGGGGGAATCAGCTGGTCTATTGAACACTGACGCGTACATGCGTGTCATGTGCAGCCGAAAACGGGCTGTCTATGAAGCGCACGTGGAAAGTTCTAGGCGGAACCAAAAGTGATACTAAAAATAGAACTCATCTGTCAAGGGCAAATGAAGAGCAACCAATTAAATCTGTCCCAACGAAAACGCTTATTCCATTGGCAGTTGTGTAGTCCAGTTACTTTCGGATCTGGTTCTCCTAATACCTCCTTTCTCTCAGTCTTCAAATGAAGCAATGGCAGGAAGTGAATACTTCTTCAACCATATAAGGCCTGAGCCACTCTCCATGGTTCTGGGCTTAGTTTGCCTGACCAAATCTTGTCGCCATCGGGGGCTAGGGCACCGCACATTTTTCCGTTGCAGGTTTATATATAAGCAGTAAATGTGGATAGGGTCAAGACGTTTAAGGACAACTTCACTTCTCAAAAAGCTCAGTGAAAATTACTTTGGTCATTCACGAACTGTATAGGCTTTCTAAGCTGAAAGCCGTGGACCAACCAGTCACTACTAATTTCGAGTTATGCTGTTGAAAGGATTGAAGTTTAGTGGTCATGTGAACGATGACGTGGTTCGCTCTGTTGTCTAAGGCAAGTTTACTTCAGCACAAACTTAAATGTCATTTCGAATAAGTAGCAGAACAGGATGAGTTCCTTTAGCAAAAGACATCAGTATGGAAGAACTTCCTGCTGTAAAAATGAACAAAATATACTCCCAGTTGATGTCTGCGTGTCTGATCAGCAGTGTGATTGATCAGCTGTTAGACAGAACATAGCACCGGATCCCCCTGGACATTCGTGAAATGCGCACCACTGATGATTTCCAATAAGGATCATACAGTTGTACAGTGCTCTTCGGCTTTTCAGCATTGCAATCGGGGAGTATTTTCTTTTCTACGTGCGTAGTTACGCCTCAGTCGTGACAAATTGGAAAACGCTTACGACTGAGTTCAAGTTTTCTGTAAGCACGAGACCAAGCTGACAGCCTTTAACGAATAATCGATCTTTATGTTGTTAGATCTTGTTCTCAGAGCGATTCCGGACAAAATGAACCGACTTGAAAAAAGTTTATTCAACAGAAATCGAGGAAAAACCCGCTTACTCAGTAAATCATAGAGAAAGGGTCCGTGTATCCCCTTCCACTAAATTACTCCGTTTTGGCACTTCGCCTTCAGAGCTTCCTGAAGGATCGGCCAGAACTCAAGAAATGCAAAACTGGCTTGATGGACTTCCTCGGGCTAACCGAGACACCCTAATTCATATGTTATCACATTTACTCACGTAAGTTGGATTTTTATTTCAATCGATTCTGATGTTTCATAATGTCACTTCCTACCCCAATAGAAAATTTTATCGGACTATAATATACCTCAGATAAACACAGTCAAACTTGCCAAGGGTACTATTCGTAATCTGGTTAGAAAATAAACCAACGCATCCCCCAAATAAATATTAGGAAAATGTTTACATGTTTAACTACATTAAATGCCTCAGTCCACAACTAAAACCTCGCCAGTTACGTTGTTCTTTTGAAGATTGTATCAGTATCTGTGCACTTCGTTGTTTTGATCCAATGGCTTTACGAATCGTTGTAAACCACGTTCAACAATCTCATATGTATAGTATAGTTTTGTCAAATCCGATCTTCCGGCAGCAGTTGTGCGGTTTAATTGGGATTCTCAAATTTAGTAAACTGGTTGTGTTTACACTTCCTTGGGAGTATTTTCGTAGAAATGAATCACCTCTGAACTGATACTGCTCCATTTTCATGGAGGAAACTAATAGCAAGATTGCTGCGAAATCTTCGGCTGCTCACGGAAGGCTTCACCCTACTTTGGACTCATCAGGTAGGCGCAGTCCCCGAGTTCCCGTCAACCTTATGTTCTAATTGAACCGAAATTGGACAGATCTTGACAAAAACACTTATTTGCATATCGACTAGGTTTTCACGGGAGACTCAACTGAATCTCTCGTTTATGATATTCTCCAACTGAATGTGCTGCCCAAAGGCCGCCTCATGGTTTAGTTGGTACGATATTCGAGATTTCGCAGTATATTTTCATAAAAGAAACTAATAATACTGATGTAATCCTGTTAGCGAGAGAACGCGCCAAACTTGACGTAGTTTCCTGTAGAATCCGTGAACAGGCGCCACAATACATAGATAAGGTTTTCCTGACAGAGATCATTAGTTACGGGTACTGGAGAGCAAACCAGAGGGACATATTGCTTGATAGTAACTAATCTTGACTATCGCTGACTCTGAACGAGCTTGGTCAGCTAACGAAACAAGAGAATGGTCGTTTGAGTTGTCCACTGCTTCTTCTGTGCGCACTATTCCACGGTGACTTTTGACGAACAACCAAGCTTCGTTCCTCTCTTTGCTTTATCAACAGCGTCATGCGGTATAGCGATGTGAATAAGATGGATAAAGGAAACTTGTCCCTCTTATGGTCCTCGGTCTTTTTCTCTCCATTGTCCAACCTGAATGGCGAGTTGCGCCTATCAAATGCCAGCAAGAATTTGGAGATGGAAGTCGCGGGGGCGTTTCAGAGCACAAAAGCACTACATTGTCTACTTGGGGCCGCTGAGGACCAGCAACTCACTCTTTCTACTGCTGTGAATGAAGTCAGGATTTGACCGATGCTCTATAAAGCCCCATGATTTGTTGTACTTTATATAGCGGTTTTCGGAGGCTGAAATCCTTATATGTGTATATAGACTTGACTGACATGAGTGGAACTGGTGTTTGGTTTTCTGTCATCCGCCGCTGAAGCGCACTCATCAATTCTGTATTCATAATCGCTCAATCCGTAAACCCGTTTGGTTTCCGTGCTCAACTTGATGTCTCATCTCGTTTTGTTCATCATTTCCGTACGAGCGTCTGGAATATTCTTATAACCCCGTTTTGCAATAGCCAAATGATCTGGATTACATCGAGAATGAATGTGTAGAGATATCCTTCAATGAGTACACGTTTCCGATATTTGTTCCTCATGTCGAATAAACTCAAGATATAGGTAGATCGTCAAATGGGCACAAAAATCGATTTGAGGTGGACTGTCTGAAACAAAAATCGATCATGCCAGTGGGATGCAACTGTGTCTGGAATGCTAAAGCTTTTAATGGAGTACCTTGTCTGAAGCAGGGTAGTCATCTGGATGACCAAAACCTCCCATTTCAAAAGGATCACTGATCTTTGTGGAGCGAGAGTGAGAATAAATACCGCTAACCATGAAATAGGTCGTTGGGACTTCGACGAAAGTTCGTGCATGGGAACATATGTTCGTTTGTGCCCATTTTTCTCTTAGAATGAATTATTTTATGATCCGAACAATTATTGGTTTGCTTCTTTCCAAAACCTGAGACTAATTCATTTAATTAATTAATTAATTCATTCATTCATTCATTTACCAAATGTATCAAGTAGCGCTAAACAAACTGGCTGACAGCCACCGTATATGTAGCCATCGCTGAAGACGGGGGTTTCTGCTGCATCCACATGTTTCTACGTTACTGTTTTTCTGCGTCTATATTATACACTCGATACTTGACATAGATGAACATGTGAAATAATAGGCTGGATCAGAATTTTCGCGAGCAAGCTTCGCAACATGACTGCACACCTCTAGTATTTGTGTTGTACAGTGTGGTAACCGTAAACATTTCGACAGTACTCAAGGCGAAAATCGTAGGACTTGATGCGGGTGTGACGGTTATGTAGTGTGCAAACCTGCGATCTCAACAGTTTGCTGAGTGCTTGTTGGCTGTTGCAGAGGGAATTTCTCTCTAACTGTTATCGCCGTTCACCGAAACCATTTGGAGAAAAGCGACCGGTTGCGAATGCCGTATGCCACGTATTGTGCTGCGAGGTGCGCAATGCGTTTTCGGTATTCATATGAAAGTTCGGCACCTAGTTTTCAATACAGTGAGGTGTTGACTCATGGTGGAGACAGATATCTGTCCCCTCCTATGCGGTGATGTTTGATTACGGAAGGTTGCATGGATTAGATCTCTGTGTTCCGGTTGTACGAAGAGGAGTACTTAGACTTCGCGACTTGCAGTGATTCTTCCAAGAGGTGAAAATCTAGAGGGTTGTTTTGCCATCTTTGTGAGTCTCACTTCCAGACGGCTAAGTAGGTCGAATTGGGCCACAAAAAGTGCTACTGAGGGAACTATCAAGTACAGTTTAGGACTCTGTTGGGGTGGAACAACTTCCAGTCCACTGACTAAAGGGATAAATGAAAGAAATCGGAGGAAATTTTGAGAGACAGAGTAACCGGGGTTGATCGGCCGACTGTCGTCAAAAATGAATTAACGGTTAGATAGAATTTGCAGTTAATGGACGATTATCAAGGCAAGGGAAGATGTACATGAACCAAGGCCTGAAATGAGCTTCTAACTATGAATGAACCGTAAGTCAAGCTTCGCAGTAGAAGACGGACATCCGTTGTGCCCGAGCGATTAACGAGCCTTTAGAGGAGGCACAGTCTGCAACCTTGTATACTATGGCCTATGAACTCTGTCGTTAGCTTATAAGCAGTGTATTTACACCGCACGCCCAGGGGACACTAAACCACACTTAACTGAACTGCATATATTCGGTATCCTCATCGACAGCATAACATGAGTGTTCTGGCATCGACAATGATACTGAGGCCTTAGCTGATAAAAGTTTTTTTTCCTAATAGAGGCGGCCAAAACAGACGTAAACTGTAGTAATTACTGACAGTTCCTTGCCTGAGAAATTTCAAGGCTAGGTGGGAATAGTGAAATATAGGTAACCTTTTCCCATGGATTCAATATAGCTAAAATTTACCAAACGGAAGGGCGTAGATTTCGGTTGAAAAGCCAGCGTTATGGATTATACATCTTCCCATTTTACAGTCCGCTCGATGGGTTCCGTCCCGAACTTTTGTCAACATTACTGCGCAATCGAACATCGGATTGGAATCACCTGGAGTGAAACACTCACTCGTGATCAGAGTTGGTGTTAACGGGAGATCCAAATGAATCTCCATTTTTCGCATTACACAAAGGCTTCTAAAAATACTTCAATTCGGAAAATATTCCTGACACCGAGGAATTTTCCAATATTCTGCAGCACATTTATTTGAAGAACATGAA
>SJOL01002940.1:32095-46840 GCA_004794785.1 Opisthorchis felineus | reverse complement strand
TTTTTTCAATTCCAATGACATTTGATAAATTAGTTACTTTCATTGCTTGTTTCATACCACCACCGTTTTGATGTGACATGCAGTCAGGTTTTTACGCAACTATAATAGTTACATGAATTTAAATGTTTTGGAAGAATTATCTTGGGTTAAACGATTGAATTATCATACTCACTCAGTGGATTTCGGTATGCTTTGCCATACCACATTAGTGAACTTACTCAGCAATGAATTTAGCTTTCGACTAGTGAGTCTGTTTTCATAAAAGCACCTTTCAAACTCTACTTCAGTACACTTCACCTAGGAAGGAAAGATACTGTTGTATAGGTAGTGCAAAAACTTCCGAGATAGTCAGATGAACGAAAAACAGAACAGCGACGAATTGCAACGCTTTGGCTTATTACAACATACTGCCGACGTCACCACGATTTGTAACGAAACGTTTGCACTCTAAGCGCCCATCTCAATGAAGCGAACTAACGACCGACTACGCAGCCTGAGCTAGCGAGTTTCGTCTCAAGTATCAAGGAATTGTCGGTCGCTCCTAAGTTGGACTGCGGCTGTTCGGTTGGTGGAGCGCTCCTCCACCATCGAGGGGTAACGGTTCAAGTCTCTTTAAAACAGTCTTTTCGCTTGCATTTTGTATTCAAGCTTATTCCTATTCCGTCTGTCATATATCAAACAACCAAAAAGTAAGAGAAACGTTCCCGTTCTCTCAGTCTACGCAAGCGGCTTGCAAGGCTACTTTTGTGCGAATACACAAGTCTTCTCAAAACACCAAGTTACACTAAACACAGTTTGTTCGGTTGCCAGTTAATCCACAGAGCTGTTCAGGTTTCCTAGCAGTGGTCACAATAGCAACCCCAAACATCGACGTTGCCGACAGGTACTCTTGACAAACACATTGCCTCCCAAATTTGGAAGCACGTGTAAAAAAAGACGAACGCAAGTTTTCACTGACCTCCAAACAATCGCCCATGTGGAAATAGGTCAAGAGCAAACTGTGCCGTTGTATAATAAAGAAGAGTGACGGTTTCCATATGGTCACGCATTGTGTGGGACGTTTCCATCATGAGAAAGAATTCATTGTCATCATCATCATTATCAGCTGTAAGAACCGCGTACTTGTCGTACAGTGGTTGTAGCTGTCACAGTTTCGTTCCCTGATGATTTGGGGAGGTGGGGTAGGTAGCTGTGCATTGAAGGCGAGAGCTGATAAATTGGTGCTTAAATACAGGAATTCAGAAGTACCTCAAGATGCAGGGACGATCAATCGCCAAGGCGAAGAAAAAATCAAGTAACCTTGGGCCAGGCCTCGCTTTGGAGAATCAGATACATCAGTAACCCCAACAAAAGTGCTCATGAATGCTTGAAACAATTTTTCGATCGATTAGTGCGTTCGTGATCAATAAATTCCTTCATTTCTTTCGAATCAGGGTGAGTCGATATAGTGAAAATAACAAGATGGATGCGGGAAATTTGGCTATCCTTTGGTCCGCAGCTCTATTCCCACCGCTACCTCAACTAGGCGAAACTCGAGTTGAAAAATCGCCGAATGAAGAGATTGATATCCACATGGAGGCAGCACTAGTTTTTCAAAAAACGAGATCGATTACCGTGTTAATGCGAGCAGTTGCAGAAGGGGAAATTCAGCATTGCGAACACCACGGTGAAACAGAGTCCAGATGACCGAACCCATGTTTATCCACCAGGTACGAGCCGGCGTCAGTTCCTTTTCCACATATTTTCCACACTCCTGTTTTACATGATGCCTAATTGTCCGCAGCTGCTCAGCTCTGAGCTGAGCCTTGTTCATTTCATTCGCCCGCATTTAAGAAACACACCGCAAAACTAATCTATTCTTTCGACATGTTCTTTTGAGTAACTCTGACAACCTGTTCTAAGATTCTTTCTCTTAGTTGGGTCGAAAAGAATTCATTGTATATTCCTGTTATGTATTCTTGGCCATTTCCGAGAAGGTATGCTAGACGATTCCAGACAACACAATATCATGTTCGCCACATCCTATACGGTCCCGCTAGATCCTACTTTCTCAAGCGTAATCTCCGTAATGTTAACCGTAAAATGCTGAAAACCTACAGTATATAAACTAATTTTCTCCGAAAATCTTGAGGAGTCTCAGAGTAGAAAAAATTCTCGTAACTTGTACAGTAAGCATAGGGGAGAGGGTCCGGATGCGGTCCCACTGGCTCCGAGCCTGACACATCTCTGAGCGCATGTGACACGGCACAGTGATAAATGAAAAGGCAGAACCAATTACTGTTGATGGATGCATGCGCACCGACCAATCAAACGGCAGACAGTGCGCGTCTCTTGGCCACAAGTATAATGCTCACAACACAGAAAATACGACAATTCACACTTTAAAACATCCAGCCCCTCAGGAAATTACACTCATTCGCATACCCAATGAGCCGCAAGACGGGCAAAACTGGTCGTGGGATGTCGAAGGTTTTCAGCAACCTTATGAGTAGTGCATTACGCCTATACAATCTAGCCTCTTAACTCAATTCGTGAAATTAGAGAGGACATACTGTGGGATGGAAGGGGTTTTGGTAATATTGGTCAACCGTAATAAATCACACGAATCATACGATAGGTACAATGTGATTCACTACGGGCGTACATTTGAACGACACACAAAGCAGTTTGACTGGAAACGTGCGGGAATAAAGTCTACTCAGCAACCTTGTGAGTAGTGTATTACTCGACTTTAAATCCATTAAATAAATTAAAATGCTTTTTGAACGGTTTTAGTGCCTACCGCTACCCTGCGAGGACCTTGGTAACGTGGCACAAGATGTCTTAAATTTCCTACGGTGATACAAGTCAGGACGATAGAATACAAAAAAAAACAAGATACTGTGTTGTACGTCTTCATTTCTGAATAACAGAAATGTAGGTTATCCGAATGAGTACCAGCAGGTAGCTTGAAATCGCCCATGATGAGCACACGCAGACCATCGAAAGGGCGGCCCACGATCCTATTCATTAAGTTACTCAATCAGTAGTACCTAGAAAAAATATGCAGAATAGATATGAAGCACGGAGAAAGCGAAAATTTTCATTCGTCCTACAAGGTAGCTACGCTACACTCATATGGAAACACTGGACTAACATGTCGCATTGTTTGTTGTTGGCAAGATAGACAAACCGTCACTTATCCTTTGTAATAAAATTCGATCAACTTGGATCCCTCATAGAATGGAGACTGCTCACCTCAAAGTTAATGCCAGAGGTCCCATATACTATTGAACCTCATCGGTGATTATGCAATCAACAATTTCGTTAACGCGAGGTCAGATATTCCTCCTCTTGTTAGTCTTACAGGGTCTTTGTGGACTTTTTGGAGTAAAGGGGGGCGTCGAGAGAGATTTACGAAAATTCCTGTGCCAAGTTAATCGTCCGGGTCACTTCGCGTTTGTGTTCGATTTTTTGCATTTTGGAGACTTATCGTCCTAAACTGGGGACCCACGCCAATGGTTGCACTACGTCGTCAACGCGAAATTCAGAATGTCGTGCATCGAAAAGCAGGTGGTTGTAAAAGTTCATGGTAGGATGGCGTCCACAAGGGTACAGAACCGTACTATCAACAAAACAACCTGACGTATGAACCCAACCACCTGTGAGTAGTGAGCAGTACCACTGAGTTTGTTAATATTTAGTGAGCACCAGCTGGACAACTTCAAAGTCCGAATATGGGCTTCAGGATCAATAACCTTTCGGCGATGTTAGCTCCTCGTTTCCAAGGCTGAGAAGGCTTCCAAATCGAACGAGGATGCATTGAATCTAAAAGATAGAAAAGCCTTGAAAAAGTGCACAACCCGAATAAATGAAGAAGTTCACTGACCTCACAAACGATGTCTGCCATGTTGGAAGCTGTGGCAACTAGAACCACTGTACGACAATTACGCGTTTGTTTTTACAGATGACGATGATAGTGGATGGAATTGCCTGCAACGGGTCTGTATCATTATCGGGATCCAGAAGAAATTCCGCTTCGATAGACCGGACATTTGGGAATGATACCCGCAAAAGACAGTCCAACTGGGTGATATTGTATACGTATATCGTAGAAACCGGAAAGTTCGCAAGATTCTAATGTGTTGGAGTAATCGAAATGGTCGCTCCTTGTCGTGGGTAAACAGGAATGGGCGAAATTCGAACAAGTCGACGAAGTGGTTACCATCTCTCACATCAGTACGACTGAGACCGCATGGAGTACACTAGCACAGCGAATTCAGAAAAAACGACGAAATAGAGAAGAGACAGCCCGAACGTTACCAACATGGTTACCAAAAAGTGTGAGCAAAATGGCGCAACAGTGGGCTATAATAATCGATATCCTCCCCTCCGAAGACAACTTCACTAGGCGGTCCTGTCACACCCACCTATAATTTTCGGACGTATTTACGGTTGCCAGCCTCTCCATTCTCAGTTCATAGTGGACACTAAATGAGTTTTCAGGCAGTAGACTTTTCTATCGTTGAATGTCCGATAAACCAAGATTTCCGCCTCCGTCTCAGTCCAGTGAAGGTCAGGATTGCAAGTTGGCTGGTCCAACGTAACGGGATAGAAGACAGTTCTTGATGAGGTCATGAATGTGAACCGCTACTTTAAACAGCCGATCACCTCCTCCGTCCGAGGCGGAAATGAAAGACAATAAAAATTGTTCCATTAGCTCCTCGGATGCTTCGTTCAAACGTTTTCACAGTTAACACAAAGTGCATCGGACATCGGTTAGTCTGTGTCAGTGAGGTCACACGCTGCGTTCAGGGAACACAACTAGAAACGAGTCTGAAACAAAATAGAGGGAAAACCGGGCTCAAATGACTAACCCCTGGATTTCCTGTCTCCTGGAGTAGGTAGCAACACCAGTTGAATGTTGATGACTAAGATTTCTTATCGATGAACCAGACACAAAAAATTATTGGCACTCGTATGAGACGGAAATAGCTGACCCAGGGTCTTTTTCTTTAAAATGTGTAAGTTGGTCAGGACTCTGATGCACATAATCCGACGCTGGAAGAATCACAGCTGCCTCTAGTTGCAGCGTGGAGAAAATGGTCTACTTCAACAGGACAACGCAACGGTCCGAAAGCATAACCCCATCGAGGAATGGTATCTGTCCCGTCAGGTGAAAGTATGTCACCAGACAACTTACGATCTCGATTTCAACTCGGACACACGGCCAACGACCAGTCAAATAGCATCACACCGAGACTTGGTGCTTTGTTCATATTCACATCACTCTCGTTTGAACAGTTGTCCTCCTTTCCTGGCGTAATTATTCCGGTGAGTCCATACCAAAGCGGAGAATCACTGGACTCGAGTTTCGCTCTTATTAGAGCTCATCAGCAGTGCATATCCAATGGCCGTGCAGGGGTTTGAACTCCGGACACCCGACATGTGAGGTGAGCGTGTTACCACTACTCCACCAGCGCATGTTGGACGCATCTGAATTTTCACATCTGAATGGGCGAACGTGTTCACGCTCGAGCGATGTGATTGATGTGCCCCACTCATCATCAAAAGGACGACACAGTAACTGTCCTGGTTGTGACGATCGACTGGCCCACCTGTCAGGACTTCCCAGTCAGGTAGCGCCACAAACGCTTGAAACCCGCTAGACAACATTTTTTTTATATCTGTTGTGGGGTTTGCGGGATATGTATTGTCACGAGTCAACTTAATGTGACTGGTGGGCAGTTGTCATTGGACGACACTCGAAGGTGATTCGCAGCATCTGTTCACGGCTAAAAGAGTGAGGCAGAATGCAGTGTTGCCTCTTGATACACAGAACGGGCAGTCGCTTTAAGGAAGATGAGCAGCGATCGATCCAAATGCAGTTTGGGGACGAATTTACACGTACTTACATCCGCCATGCTAGCTTAATTATTTAACGTGTACCGCGTTATTGCACGAGTTTGTGTGATAAGCCTAGTATGTTTCCCCGATTTGTGTTCGCTTTCAAGAAAGAGGACGAGTTCAACAGAGAGTTACGGGGCAAGAAGTCCCCCCACGGGGGTGTTCGCTTTTGAAGAGTCACTCCATATACAAAGACACAATCCAGAAGTCAAGTAAACTGCATAAATACAGTGGTCGCGGTGAAAAAGCATGCGCAACTGGGGGATCGTGAAGAGGCTTGCAACGGTTCGATGCAAAGACCGAGTAGCAGTGGCAGTAAAATCACAGCCTTAGAAAAAATTACAGCGTGTTCAGAAGTAAAGGGGCGAGAAAGCATAATATGGACAAATCTGAGAGCAGGAAGCACCCTCTGAGCGGATAGGGGTGAAAAGAGGTACAAAATATGTGATTTATTGTGGGTTTGGGGGTACATTTACACCGGGCTGTTCAATTTGTTCCGCCTGAGTGGGTTCTGGAACGATCCAGTGAAAATTGGGAGTGTCTTCACAAGGTCCTGAAACATTGGAAATAAGAGTAATGAAAGACTGGAACAGTGAGAAACGCTCAGTTCAATGCAATAAGATACATTCGACTTAAAAGCCCAATGATGGCGTAACTTGTAGTGTTGGGTTGAACGTCTATGAATGTGGATAAAAACACGCGGGGTCAGCGAAGTTTCTAGTAGAACTCGAACTGAGTAGTGTTCACATGCTGAAGTTCAGTCAATAAGTAAGGATTATGTTCCTGTGGTAACAGGCAACCTCAGCAGAATTAAAGTCGAACAAGAAACCCTGATACGGAAGGCAAGAACAGCGACACAGGCGAAAACATCATCATAGCTGTTCACCTTCATCATTTCCTCTGCCAAAGGAACTGCACCACTGAATATCACCCAAAGACTGGTTGTAAACTGTGCGATGGTATCCAAACCCCTTGATTCTTGTATATTTTCTAAAACACTGAGGATACCGCTCCATTGAAGTTCAAGAAAACACAAGAATCGAAACGCTATCTTCAAGCTGTTGTTCGGGTGGAACGAGGCACTATAAGTTCTTGGACCATTGAGGATGCCAGCTACGGCTGTGTTCAGTGTCATATCGGATGATTATTCAAAGGTTTTGTGCGGAAAATTATTCCGACAGATAGATTCCCAGTTCGGTTTGGGAGTGCAGTAGAGGCGTTTTGGCTTTCAGGCCAAAGGACAAGTTATGGAAGGATAATTCGTAGGAATTGCGCAACCAAACATATTGACAGTGTGCATATTCAAGACACCGCAATCAATACACAAGAGGTCTAAGCATATTATGCAGGATTGTCGGGATATCTGTCATAAACTAGGAGTCTGTGGCAGGTAGTTCACCAAAGAAGAGCCAAGTTTTTGAAGGCATTTCTGATAGAATGATCTCTCGGAAAATGATGTCCCCAGAAAATAGGTAACACAATCAGGAAGTCGGCGAATGTTGACAGGTCGTAGCAAACCGATTGTTGATCAATCACCCATAAGTTAGTAATTTCTAGGTTTGCAACAACATCAGATTCCGGTGGTTTTGAAAGGATCTACTCATGGTTCACGTGTGCCGTCTGACACGGAAGTCGCGTTGGATTAAGTTCTTTACACTTCTCGGAAACGAAAACTCCTCCATCGGTTCTAAGTGCAAAAAAAGCTCTCCACACTGACCGCTAACGAAACAGGTCAAAACGAACAAAAATTAGTCATACAAATTTTATGGCGAAGCGTAAATTGTTGACATTGAAATCACAACGGTGAGGAACTCATTCAGTGAAGGCCGGCACAGGAATTTGGCATGACCCAACAAACGTGCTCATATGATAGGTCAGTCGCTGTAAAGCAGTTTCACTGCACTACCAATCAATTAGGGCAGTACACTACTTTGTAGCGGTTCAGCATAGTATTTCACGAACAACAAAATCTCGACAATACGGCACCCCCGTTTCACAATAAAATACTCCCATCGAAGAGATCATTATGGCAGCCGGAATTCGCACCCTCGGCAACCTACTGGAGAATTCAACAATCCAAACAAATAAGATGCATTTCCCGCCACCAAGAAGAAAACAACACTATAGGAATGTCCTGTGGATTGGGCCAGACATAACGGTGGACGGCGAAACACGTGAGCACAACTGAGAAACCAACCCGATACATTAGAGGGATCCTTTTGACTAAGTTCGAAGCGGATTAGTCGATGGTTTAGCGCAAAATCACGTGTGAAAATATCTCACAGTTGCAATACAGCTTGATGGTAACAAAACTGGAACAAAACAGGTGGCGCAACTACCTATAGCAGATGATCTGCTCCGGCCACAGACTCAACGTAGGAAATGTTTTGGTAGCCGCCGAAATGTACATCCTCGAGACATCCGGTTGAAGAGTAGGCTGAGCAGTTCCCATAATATGTCTTAGAAATCTATGTACAGGTGCTGTGGATATACAAACGTCGACTTAACCTGTCCCCTCGATTCGTCGGCTTTGCCGAGACACCTTATCTGCGTACTGATGATTGGAAAATGGCCTAAGTTTGACATCACGAATGAACGACGCATTGTTCAGTCCCTGGAGATTGCATACGCTGAAGGCGATGATCAGTCTTTCTGACTGGTCCAGTAGTTTGTCAAAAGGGGGAAGGAAAGGATTCTTCAGGACATCATCCATAATCTCGATTTTAAAGAAATCGAAAAAAGCGGTGAGTTGTTGGTTGCTTCGCCGCTGAGGTCAAGAAGGACAGTCGTGATACGAATAACTTACGTAGCGTGAGTTGCGCACTCTTCAGGTTGGATACAGTAAGGCACTTGGCTGTTGCCCGATGGATTAGTTTCTGTCGAACAGAAGATGCAAGAACAGATCACGTAGAAGGACATCAAAAATGGCCTGTAACCGCAGCTATTATTATTATTATTGTTCACATAGTAACTCGGGAAAATTCGAGAGGAATATTCAAATTAACGTCCTGAAACACTCTAAAATGGGATTCACGGGAAGAAGGGATCCACTTCAACAACCGCCCCCCCAAAGCACGCAGGAAGACAATGGAGCGGGAAAGTCGATCGTGTTTCTGTGCCTTAGCACATGTGTTCGGTATAGATTCTTCTTCCAACATGATGAACCCTTTCACTGAAAAGAGACAGGGGCGTCCTCAAGTGTGACGTGCTGCTTCATAGCACGTCACGGATGAAAGCCGTTCACCAATGAAAGACGTTTCAGGGCCGGAAGATGGATCCCCACGGCAAACGGAAAAAACCTGGTGTTATGGATCATTCGTTAAACAAAACGTTTCCCTCCTCGAGACCTAATTAAACGAATGAGATAAATGCAAGGAAATTCCATACGTTAATAGTCTGATCAATGGCACCTATCGCTAGCGTAAAAAACACTACCCATTTATAAGGGTAGGTGATACAGAACCAGCAACACGACCAGCTAATAATCCTCCGAATCCGGATGAAAGCCTGTCAACAAATCATCTGCATTTCACAGTGTACAATTGAAGGTCAACGCAAGCGAAGGTCATTCATTCATAAAGCTTATCTGTTTTAGTCAGCAATGCAGAGGAACAATCGGGGGCATTGCAAACAATTACTAGATGACACAAACTAGTGAAGAACAAAATGGGTGCCGAACCAATCGGTCAGGCGAAATCGAAAAGTCAATGCAAGATTTGGAACGGCATTCAGGGAGAGTGTTTAGACACTAATAAAAAGCAGTGAGCCTGCTAGATAAAATGGAGCAAATTGAAGCCAAGTGTTGATCGATTTCCAGGGTCATGACATCATATATCCGAAGCATTCAAAACAGCGGGCAGTAAGCTTCCGTCGGGAAAACACACGGTTTGTTTCCGGAAATTCTGAGACCAGTGATGAAAAGCATAAACAGCTGTTGTGAATGCTTCGCTGACTGTGTAGACGTGCTCTACTGAAATTGTTCTATCTTATGATTAACTTTGCAACAGTTTGAGTTGTTCAACGAGCTACAAGTAGCCCAGAAAAGAGGAATAATTCAGAGGTTGCGTGAATCTTCTATCTGAGAAGTCGTCACTCAACAAGTGATCAGGTGATATGAATCCCGTGATTGAGGTGTGGGTGGCGTTATAGGTTAATCACACTGTTGTTCAGTCACTTGTATTCATTGTTTGGCCGAAGTGCTCCGATTCTTTAAATGTACTACGGACAAGAATAGCCATTGAAGACTGGATCATCAAACGCTGAGTTCGTCATTAGATTGTGGAGATCTTCAGGAACTGTTCGGTAAACCGTAAACCTAACTGGTCGATTGTGTTGAAACATTGTGAAAATCACTTGGTTCTGAAAACCTCATAATCCATTAAAAAACAGGATACTACAGGATAAAACGCTGCGAAAACATCGATGTAAATTTCTGAACACGGTGTAACACAACAGCCCATATTTTCCGCCTGCGAAGGTAAGGAGTGAAACCATATTGAAACGTTTTATGTCATGTTGAGCAATATACATACAGGTAAAACAGCAGAGTACCAAAGTAGGCTCGGCTCACCCTGTCCTGATAGTCGAATAACTGTGAGCCTGTATCAAGCCGCAAACAAGGCTTGAACAGGAGAGGTGTGTCACTACCGTCAGTGGGGTTCACACATCCTACTTCCGCCTGGATTTCACCTTTGGTTGTCCAGACAAAAAGCTGGTTACCACCTTGTCCGTGGCAGGAAGAGAGACCTACTGGACTGTGTTGCTTTTGACCGAGAGTGTCCAAACACAGTCCACTTGATTCGTGACGAATCTAGGTGTGCAAAATTATAGTAATAATAATAATAATAATCGTCGTTATTATCCTTACAAGTAGTAGATCATAAGCAATTTGTGTGATTGTTTTTGTGGCCCGGTGGCAATACACTATACTAAACAGAAGCGGTCATCCAGTCATCTTAGTCAGTCGTTAAACATGGGTTTGCATAAACGGTTTCTC
The DNA here is from genome assembly GCA_004794785.1 of Opisthorchis felineus. Taxonomy (NCBI): domain Eukaryota; kingdom Metazoa; phylum Platyhelminthes; class Trematoda; order Opisthorchiida; family Opisthorchiidae; genus Opisthorchis; species Opisthorchis felineus. The sequence continues at coordinate 35,958 of SJOL01002940.1, read as the reverse complement.
TACTGCATCCGTCACCGTATAGTCACTGGCCAGAGATGATTCTAAATAACCTAAATGAGTTTGTCACACGGTTTGGTATGCGCTTCACACTTGCAAAGTGCTGTTACAAGACTGGGTGGGATCAAACCAAAACCTCATGCTTGCAGAACCAATCGAAGTGGTAGATAAATTTAGTTACTCGGTTAGTAGCACACGTTCCGCTGGACTGGCTGCAGACGAGATTACTTCTCGAATCGGAAAGGCCAGGACAGCTTTTGTCAATCTCTGACACCTATGGCGCCGGTGTGACTTCATTTTGTATTTGAGAGGTGGACATTGTATGGTGTAGTAACGAAGCACCAAAACAATAACCAGTAAACTCAGTCGGGTCGACAACTGCCACTTTTTGGATGGATACCCCAAATGGATGGGGGATGGATACTCACCAATGATTAATGACAGTGGTAGACATGGCCCAATCACGCAGTCAGTGGCGCTCGTGCATCAAGGTTATCGCATCCAATACGTAGCTGCCCAGCTTCCGAACAAACTGACCACGCCATCACCTCCAATACTTCGTGGTTTATCCCACGTTCTCCCATCTTCCGGTGAGCGAAGCTATACCAACCTAACCTTGGCACACTGTCTATCGCTGGTAAACTGAACCCGCCCGAGATCAGCCACGCGTTAGGTGAAGCGGCCTCATCCTTGGAATGATTGTGGTAGACCAGCACTAAGCCTCTTCCCCGTCCACTTTTACTCTTTTCTTAACAATCATGCTCTCAAATAAATCATGGTTGTATTGCAGCAAAGCATTAGTGTTGAACACCCATGTTATGCTGTCGATGATGATGACATTGGATTACAGAGGCGAGATGGCTCAGTGGTTAGAGCGCGAATTTACTGACCGGAAGGTCCGTGGTTCGAACCCGACCTCTGCCTCTTGACTTCCCCTGTCTAGGCTTGGGTAACGTGGCAGTATCCCAGCCCTCGTGCTTCCTTCAGGGGGGGGGGCATGGCAGCTAGGCACCGAAAAGGTTGTTACAGCTCAACGACAATACAACAGCTACAAATAGGTGCCGATAAATCAACGACGTGCCTATTTTTCTAAGTTCCTGACTGATTTGATAAAGCTACTCAACATTAGGAATTTTACTCCGGTTGAACTATGGGAAAACGTTTAAAGCGAAATACATGTTAAGCAGTTGTGGTTGCCCAAATAGTGTATGAAGCGAAAAGGACCAGACAAAGCATCCGCAGGGACAGCGTGACCGATTCGATAAAACCCCTACTGCAGCCTTATAATGGACGTCATTCATGAAGAGGTTGCACGAACAAAGAAGGGAGACAGATGGAGCTCACGTAAATGGAGCCACACTTAGCTACATGCCACCGAACCGACCAGGGTGGTACGAGCACACATTGGACTGTTACACCAACAATCGGATGAACGGCATCACAGACCTGTGTTGTTTCGACACAACGCCAAAGAACAATGCGCTCGAGCGATGGACACAGTAGGACTTTTTGGAAAAGAATGCAAAAGTGTTAGGTGAACAAGTCACTTCAGACAAGTACTTCACGGGGGTTATGGAACTGAACAATTAGACGGGCCGAAACCCAACCGATAGGCTAGATACGGGGCTTTGTTAAAGGTTGACCTTGTTACTAATCGCACGGTAGTGGGTTCGGATCCTTCAACAGATTCGGGAGATCCGTACTGTTGACGATCCTCAGCAAGGATAAAACAGCTGTCTAATGCTTCCAAGTAGACCCATTTCCAGGTGTACTTCAATTATATAATAAAAGCCCCCCAAATATCCACGCCATCTGCAAACTATTGCTATCCGTTATGGATTCGCTAGAAGTTGATGAGATGGCACACGGGGTATTCTTAAATGTTTGGCCACAACTTTGTTATGAATGCATGCAATTACATTTGAGAGGACCGAAATTAACAGTTTCATGACCGATGCGCCATAAGGTGTCATGAGAGAGTCTCCGTTCGACAGAGTAACTGGCATCGTCCATGAGTCTACTTCCCCAAAGCACATCGTTTATGAAAGCTCGCAAAAAATGAATCTGCCATTACATTTCTTTCCCGAATTGGATGGGATGGAAATAGATCATGTGCTTAAAGACTGATACAGCACGCACCAAAAATGTACTTTTTCTTAACAGTTTGCAATAAACTGTAATAGAAGCTTGCCTTTACACTACTTCGAAGCAACTATCGTCTGAAAGGAGGTGGCAGATCGACTTCATAGATATTTCGTGAAGACGCTATGCAAGAACGGCAATGGGCAGTCCGACAATATTTGTCATCACCATCCCGATTCTACCCCTAGTTGTCTGACGTTCCACCATACTGTTGCTGCAGAAATGCAAGATGACAACTTCGTAAAGAAGCCAGAACCCCTTCGTCAGAATCGGAATGACCAACAGCGTGGATAGCCCATGACAGTCTCTGAAAAGAAACAGGGCAGTCTCGTCACCGATAGATGGACGAGCTCCGCGCCACGGGAGAACAACGGGTTGTCACGACGGTGGTAACATGTCAATCCAAGGTTTGAATCCACTATTGGTGGGCTCTAGCTGGCCAGCTAGCTGAAAAAGCCACCAACGGGGTCTGGTTAACTTACTGCGTCCCAACCATATCCATATTCCAAAGTGTCATTGATGACTTCCCAAATGAAGCAAATGAATAAATCGGTTTAGTCACGGAAAGTATGTTATATCAAATACTGGTCCCTTAAAGGACAAGGGGTATATCTCGACTATTAAAATACTGAATGTCCGAGTTAGGAGAGACTTTGAAGTATCAGTGAACTTTTACCCACTAACTTGTTGGAGAAAAACAAGTTCACCTATCTGATAGGGTCCGGAGAGGACAAAGATACTAACCTCACCAATACCATGAAAGTCGATAGGAAACACGGACTCAAGATCGACGTTCTCTAGGTACCACTGGAAGCTCTTGCACTGGAGCCGTTTCCTCAAAGCTTGGCGCTCAGATATGTCACCATAATCAGTGTGCGCTGCGTCTAAAGAAACAAGAAACATAAAAACCAGTAAGAAGTTTGTAGCAATAAACATGTTGAGATTTTTGAGATCGCTGGAAGCATGGAGAGCTGGGGTACAAAGCAATCTGAGAAAAAGTCGTGGTTTTGCTTCCAGTAAGAAAACTGTTTACAACTTGTAAAGTAGAGGGGTAGTGTCAAGGGCATATGCAAGATCGATGACACCGCGCGTATCAACAGGAGCAGCAGCAGCAGGTAAGAATGAATCAACGGCTCCCGTTTAGAGGCGCGGTGTTTATAGTAAGTGTATGTTAGACAACTGGACAACTGTCTGGCAAGGATGTAGGTATACTTTGAGAATAAAGGCGGGTTGGAATGACACTTGTATTTCTTCACACAGCGCCACATTTGTCCATGGTAATAGACCAAGTGGGAACCACACGACAGTATAGTGGAGAGCACAGGAGAGAGGTCACCCAACCCTAGAGAGCCCAACAGTCTTCATCAGCACAATTTATCTATCGAAAAGAGGTCAAATAGCTTCCTTCCTCATAATGTGTAAGTTCAAACCTATTCTGACCCTACCCACCACATACGATAGCAGATGGATTCAGGAACACATTCCGGTCTGACAATCCTGAAGCCATTATCTATAAGAGTTTTGGTAGCTGTTAGGCGGAATTCCAGACAGATACCGCTTTACCGCTCGCAGTTAGGCGCTGCTCCGGCCGAGAAGCCTATGCGGCACAAGACTGGTCAAGAGTTCAGGCCACTTGTCCGTCCGGCATCAAGGCGAGTTCTGATTGGTCGAAAGCCTAGACCCAACAGCCAATCATGACCCGGTATTCACCGAATATCGGTTGC
>SJOL01002940.1:0-31868 GCA_004794785.1 Opisthorchis felineus | reverse complement strand
ATATATATATATCATTTGCTCACGAGCTTCATGGCAACTCATGTGCGCCAGTGCACAGACACTCATGGCTTTCGGGAGTCACTACGGTAGTATTAGAGATGTGGTGTGCTGAAATCTAAGTTTGACTGATGAATCACCGATGAGTATATTCTTGTAAGTTCTGGGATTTCGAAAATTCCAGACGTGGGTCCCATGCTTACAGCGGTGTCAACCTACGCTGCAAGGCAATGCACAATTGCATCATCCCTGTTAAAAATCAGAAGATCTGGGACACTAAAAACTCAACCATCAGGATGATCACTTGAACACTGCGTCATTTAGCCATCAGAGGAGAGGCAGATTAACACAGATCGATAGCTAGACATGATTTAACGTCACTACGGTCCAATGACATAGTACACGTAGCGTAATTCTAATGCTCACTAAGACCGCAAGTGGCGACTTCCGACTTCTTGGTTCATTTTGGTTATGGAGGGTGGGTAGCGAAAAGACTTTGAGGTCACCCGGATTGAACGAACATCTAATTAGGTGCTTGAAAGGGGATGGGCTTTGAATCGATAAAAAGCGTCAGCATTCTCATCAATACGAATCAAGCCATTTCTGGTGTGTCCCTTCTCGCCCCGTTATGAAGACTGGAACGAACTTGAGGACAACTCTATATTTTTTGTACAAATACAGCCGTGTTTAGTTCATTTCTCCCATTACACGCTGGTTGCAGGTACCCTGAATTATGATGTACACTAGTAAGCGGAACAGCAAACCAAGGGGCAGCATACAAGTTGTGCGATCACAACAGGCTTCAAGTGCGAATCGCGTCTTCCGTGTGCACTTAACCTGCTACGGTGAAGTACAGCTGCTGCGACTTTGATGAGATGGCATGCACATGACGACGGTGCAGCCTAACGAAAAATCGTTGGGCTACGAAATTTGCAAGCGACATGAAAATTAAACAAAAAACAAGCAAATGAAGACTTCGAAGTAAATAGGTGAAGTGGAGTCCACTACAAACCTGGACTGGACTTCAAATAGAACACCTTGTGATCGTCCATCCAAACGAGAGCTGTGCGCATGGCGTTCCGTGACAGGACGTGGGAGACACCACCTGGCCAACTATATGGGGACACCTTCCGAAACACATGACCAACACGGCTGCAAGGTAGGATGAGCAGTTCTCCACCACACTGCCATACACGTAGCGACATTTCCACGTTCTCTCCACCCCACACGACCATGCCTTCATCATAGGTGCCTAACTGTGAGGAAATAACAGACAGACTGAGGTGAAAGGGGACTAATACACCTTGCAAGTCGTCGCCCAATCAGTGTAAACGAATATGTAACCAAAGTTAGAAAGTTGAACTCAATAGCTGCGTGAAGTAAAATGCAGCCCGGAGTGTCCAGTTACAGAGTTACAAATTACACCGCTTTTTTTACACTGTGACGAAAAATTGCAGTATGCAGCTAGCTAACTAATCTTGACACCCGGCTAGTGACATTGAATTTCCCCTTTGATGTCATATGCAACCAATTATTGGTTCACATCCCAGTATTGCTACCATCCGGACTACTATCGATTGAAGAGACGATCGCAGGCGGCGTGACCTGCAACTCCACACTGAAAGAAATTCGCACCTCTAAAATTGAGTTGATCTGCGAGCAATTTTATTTGACTCGGTGACCTATGGACGCTTGTGCCCCTTCCCCTTTTCTCGCACACGTGAACGCGTGAATCCATCAAACTGTGCATGTGATTTCTATCCAGTATCACACAGACCTGTGGTGTATTAGTCAAGGAGACTAGCCATAATGGAATTACCACTGGAGCACTATTCTGCTCTCCAGAAGCTTCCCTACAATCAGTGGTGTCCTGCAAGGGTGTCCACTCTGAGGCAGTGGGGCGAATCCCGAAGATATTTGAAACTCCACTGCTGGCATCTCTCCGAACGAGAAACTTGCCGATCTGCAACATCCAGAAGACGTTAAAAGTAAGATGGCCATAGTTGCTAGAGCAGTTGGAAAAGGTCAGAAAGTGTTTTGCAACCATGAAATGTCAAACCATGCTGCGGGGGGTAATCTTTGAACATGACACAACAATTCGACGAGAGATACGAGAAGTTGTAGAATTTGCATGAACTCCGACGGCGAAGCATAGGTGAAGTCAACGCACGCGCCGCAAATTGTATTTACCAATTTGCACCACTCGCAGCGTAAATAAGGCAAACCACTGAGTCTAAGAAATCTACAATGCGAGCTGTGTTGCACGACCGGAGAACATGGTTGCAGGGTTTGGAAGATATAAGACGTTTTTAGGTCACTGACCACCTATGCCCCGGAACTATACCTGAAATCAGCTGGAACTAACAAATTCGAAATGACATGATCAGACAAAAAGCGTAAGCTTCGACAGTCAGGTATGCGCTACGCACACCGTGCCTGCTCCGGATGGATCAAACCCAGAAGTGGACAAAATACGACCTGGCAGAAGGGAATGAGGGATAGTACTGAATTTCGGTCAGTACTGTCCGCTTTCCAATATGGAACCCACGTGACCCCCTCACTGTGTTGGGTTGGAAACACTGAAACATATGGCAACTAACCCATACCGGTGGTGTTCACACTGTCAGCTTCGACCCAATTGTCTGAGTGGGCGTGCAAGGAGGCAATTGAAAATCGGGAAGGGTACTAATTCGACTGGAACGACGCCCGCATACTAGCCCAAGCACAAGGACAGAACGTGTATTTTTGGAAGCATGGTACTCGACTTAAACAGTCATCGACAAATACATTGAAATCGACCCGATATATCAACCACTAAGGACAAAAGAACTCCACGACCACAGGGCTCGAAACTGCATTAGAAACAATAGAAGACACGTATAGAAAGAGCAGGCAGATCCAGCACCACAAGAAAACCAAGCCTACTGGAATACACATTCAACCAAGGAACCAAAGAACAAAACTGAACGAAGAATGAAACAGCTGAATAACCAGCCACACATGAGAAACTCTTGCACAGGAAAAACAATTATAATAAACACAAAGGGGCAGATAGCAAAACTCCGAAAATCCGACATCAACGCAGCAGAAATTCAGAATATATCAACAAAATCAAGTGAATTGATAAAAATAGAAACCGTCATAAGGACCAACCGAATGAAGAGAGGATAGGCCACGACGCAACAGGAATCGGAAAACGACCAATCAGAACGGGAACATGAGGTGCGCGGACGGAAGCTACTCAACGCAGCAATCGCATGCAAGGAATTAAGACCACGACGCAACAGTTCGAAAAGTACCAACAGAATTCTGATGAAGTGGTTTCATTTGGCCGATCACAGCAACAGAGAGAACTATATAAACTCAAGCATGTAAGGAGGAATTACCCATCCAAACGCGCACTGATGATGTCACCTCGATTGGTGACGAAAATATTGCAAGCGAATTACCAGGCTCGGCGAACAGATCAAAGACCACCTAATCAATGACCCGAGTTACCAATATTACGGTACATTTCCAAGGCCTATAAAATCGGCAGGATGTTTGGTGGAACAGGGCTTTCCAATATTGGCGAGACAGAGCGTCAAACGACAAAGCAACCAACTGCCAGCAGAAAACGATTGGGTTAGAATAAAGAGGGTAAAACAGCTATTGGGCTTGTGGCTCCTTTCGACTCATAAGAGTTTCAGAACAACATATAAAAAAGCTTCAGTTCTAAAGCTCAATCAGGTTACATCCAGCGATGTAGTTGTTTCAGAGGTGCTTTGTAATCTTAATAAGTCGGCAAGTAAAGAGCACAAACTCGGAATAGACAGCCTAAAGGCAAACGATGAATTCGAACGTACAATGGAAATGATCAACATGTACCTCCTCGAAATAGGCCTTCGAGATAGAGAATAATCCGCCAGCCATTGTTGGGGTTCTCAACGGAATATTAGGATCTCCATGTGTCCGAGCCCGCTCACGCTCAGTGGCTTGGCCCCAATGAAATGAAAGCCGCCAGTCAAAGTAGCCCCATGTGTTTGGTGCACCTGAAAAAAAAGGCAGACATGGAACGGTCATGAGGATCCAGCGCTCTTGTGAGCTTAGTTTGTACCATTGACGAAAGTCGGCAACATGTAGTATATCTCCTCGGACGATTTTCATCCGCTTGAAATGACGTACGTATATCCGAAATGGATATAAAACTGTTCTACAGAAGACTTCTTTTTTAATGTCAATTTTGTTTACTGATCTCAACTACAACGCCCAGTTCTTGGACGTAAACTATTGAGATATAGACAAGGTTAGTGGGGTTCAGGCATGTTTTTGCGCCTTCAACCGCAGTTTTGTCGCCAGAACGACTATCAACCATCAGGCATAGAGAAACACACCTTAACCGTGGGGAGCATCGCCCAGGTTAACTCAAGCGAAATCGGTAAAGAGAACGATGATTCAAAGTCAGAAAAAAGATGTCATTCAAGAACCTGAAAAGAAAGGCCTTCGTGCCGTTGGAGGACAATTAGAAAAGAGCACTTCCGCATTCCAGCAAGACCCGAACCTACCAGGCACAAACTCGAAAGTCGTCTCCTGGATAACGTCGATGCTGGGTGAGACAACACGGTGTGAGTCCAGCGCAATTTGATGTAGCAGAGGTTCCAGCCATCCTGTGGTGGCTTCACAGTGAGCGTCCAAAAAAGTCAACGTTTTCCCTTTGGCCACACCAGCGCCTCGAAGGCGAGCTCGCACCAAACCACTCCGATTGCCCATCCGTTCCACATGACAAGGGACGGAAAGTTGGGAGACGAATCCATCGAGTGGGTCACCAAGCTGTTCTGAAGTGTCCAATTTAGAGTAAAAAGAAACAACTGTCAGTAGAGTCATCCAACGAAAACCGACAGCCACTTTCGCTTGAGGGAACAAAATAAATAATCTAGCAACACAGTCATCCCTCAATAAGACACCACTGTGAAAAATATACTTGATCCCACACACAGAAAACAATAAAGTAGATATCTATGGAGTTAAAATAGAGCTCTTAAACGTCGTGATCCACGGATTTACGATAAAAAAGCCAAACCAACAGGTCAGAAAAGAAAATCGTTTAGCTGTAATACCCTTTCAGGGTCTAGCTGCCATGCTACCCGAAGGAAGCATGAGGACTGGGATACTGCCAGGTTGCCCAAGTCTAGACAGGACAAGTAGAGATACAAAGGTCGGGTTCGACCCACGGATCTGTCGGTCAGTAAATTCGCGCTATAACCACTGAGCCATCTCGTAATATCATCGCAATACCTAGCCGGTGGTATTGAACTTCCCCTGGTCAGCGCGGGTGATTGCAAACAAGAATTTGAGGATACTGGAAAAATAATTAACCAAAAAGGACTGTGGGGCGTTTCTGCGCTCACTCCGGAGAGACACCAAACGTAATAGCCAGTAGGGTAACGTGATGCTACAAATGCTGACCATCTCAGTGCAGCAATCATCCGAAACAGTCACAAACTTAAATTTTAACTTCCGTTTTCGTGTTTTTGTTGTTAACTTGTAGAGCAAACGCTACAGCGGAATCGAAGCATCTGGACCGTCAACCTCTAATGTTCCCCATCCGTTCGGCTACAGTTCAATTCTAACACCACAAAAAAGTGTTCCGACTTCCAAACCGCCCACTATCCTTGCTGAAGCAACAGTAATTTGGCGCTACAAACAGAACCTACAGTATGTCTGGTATTTGGACCGATCGTTCGAATACCAACAAAGACTGGAACTTCTAGCGCCGCACTTTGTGAGTCTCAACAAAACCCGAGCAGCTAGCGCAGTTTCCGGGTCATCCCATCCGCATACAGGGTTTCCTCACGTCGCATAAGGAACAATCGATGATCCCTTTTCGGTGGTTGTGGAACAGACAAGACTCAATCCCTCGGTCACTCGCGTACGACAATGCGATGATACAACTGAGCTAGGCTATCCAAATTTTGGTGCTTGGAGATTCGGGAATTTTCAATGGGGATTTCGTCATGTAAGTGAAACCAATCTATGTTGAAGGGCCGACAAGCACTGTACAGCTGTGGAATCAACAGTAGTGCACGAAACTCAAGAGAGTTTCGAACCGGCAACACTTAACCGCTCGGCCACGAGAGACTGATCGGCTATGTGATGCGTCATTTTAAGGATGTCACGTAGACCACAAACGACATGCCGAATCAGGACCGGGTGCGGACAGACGAAGACAAGCCCAAGTTCGCCAACCGAACAATCGCTCGTTTTCGGTCGTCTGCACCCGTAGCCCGGACGTGACGGCTGACAGTCAGCTCTTCCCGTGGCCCTGGAAGGAAGGAAAGCTTCCATTTGCGACAGTATGAATCAAACTATCCTGGTGATTAGATCGTCAGTCACACCGCAGAATAACAATAAGCTTAGACGTTCTCGGTTAGCATCTTTCACTAGAGAGTTTTAAACTCTTTCGGAATAACTCAAATTCCGTTCCTCATCTTCAAAAGATAATCAGCAATTACCGTTAAAAACAGTCGAGGCAGAAGGTACTTGACGAAAATTCGGAGAACGGTTGAATACTTTCACTAAGAAATAAGAAAACCTTTGTAGTTTGGTTCAGAAAATAATGTGATGTACGAGGAATCTAGGTAACGGTTTCGATGTACTAAAGTCTGTCAAAAATGCCATGCATCGGGCTAAGAAAAATGATGGTTTTGAGTGTTTGGTAGTTTTGATGGTTTATCGATTTTTACTCAGTGTTACGTATAAATTTCATCCACATAAGAGCCTTATGCAGATAAGATAGGTACCATGACCGAGGCAACACGTAAAGTATGTAAGCACAGTGAAACGAGAAGTTACAAGTCAGAAAACGAGTTTGGGAAGTTGAAATTGTTGAGCAGTTAACAGGATCTTTTACTTATAACCACATAGTTGGCAAGAATGCCTTTTACTGTTCCAATGCACCTGAGGACTGAAATGCTGAGATGGTGATGTTTCTCGAACAGCCTGGGGAGTGGAAGATCAAATACATCTGTGTGTTTTGGTGTGCTAACAACGTTCAAGATATTGGTGCGAGGCGCAAGTGACATAGAGCCTGAGAGCAAAAAATGTCATTCTATCAGTTGAACGTTCATGGAGATAGACTGGACATGAGGGGATCATCTAGGGCTATCAGTGATGGGTACCCTGGTTACTTCATCATGGAGGATTTGGAAATGAAGAGTCTCCCAAATGCGGAAAAATCCTACATCTTACAACATAAAGAACATTCAATGGCAGAGGATAATTTTGAGAACATCTAGCCTGATCACCAAATTCATGTAGCACCAGGAGTTGAGCAATAAATACCGATATATTTAGATTGCATCCAAAAATCGAGGATGTTCAGGACAATAGCCATAAGTTTGCCACGGGGTTCTAAACGTTTTGATACACTGACTACAGTCATCGTCGTCCGATTCTGTGGTGAGGGCGTTAACACTTCTGGACAGACAGGCCTTGGTAATGGGTGACACCAGGGGCATTGGAATAAATGAAATCGCTGTGGAACAAGTCAAGACAGACTGCATTTCAATTTGACAGAGGAAATACGACGCACTTTTTAAGGTCATCAGCTGTCATTCTAACATAAACCATGCCAGTATGTTTATCTCTAGTAGTCCGACTAACGTAAGAGAATGGAACCGGACACCGATTGAAAGTGTACGTAAACAATCTGAGATCAGCCTCTCTATGCCACAATAAGGCCAACAACGTCCCTGTGATTCCTGTCTGCATCCGGATCCCGACCACGAATCGGGCTTTAAATGCGACTACTGGGCACTTCTAAGTGTTTTCTTGTCTATAAACCTATCGTTCATCGATTATTCCACTCCTGTAGAAGGTCGCCCGTCCAGCAATAAACCTAGACATATGAACGTTGTGTTTATCCCAAAACAATACAAACAAACCATTGCTTATCTTGCCTAGATTTTTGAAACCGGCCGAACGTAAACAGTTGGCGTAAGAGCGCGAAACCGTTTTATGGTCTTGCGCTGTCTTGCTCTCATGGAATTCCTTGAAGGAACCCGATGTATGAAATATCCGGTATTTCGATAGTTCTTCGTGTGAGCTCGAGAACATATAAACACTTGATAGCAGCAGCTGTTCTCTTATAACCTCGCTTTATTCTAGTTCGTTTTGGGGTAAAACCATAAACTAAATAATGCCTCAAATTAAGGGAGTTCCGTGTGCTTCCAAATCGTGTTTCTAATGGGGAAAGTATTATACTATTCATACCCAGGAAGAAGTTTATTCACACAGATTTTATTGCCTACCGCACCATCCAATAACTGGTGGCCATACCCGCTACTAAAAATCGAGGCGAGAACCGCTACCGATGTTGTTACTGGCAGCTCAGTTCAAGAGAAGGCAGACACACTCGACCTAGTGTCCGTCCAGCGACTGCTTGACTTGCACACGACAAGCGAGAGGTTGAGGACATGATCATTCACGGCATCTAGTACTTTATGACCTGAACTTGCGATGATGACCGGGCATTAGATTTGTAGGTGTTAGTATAAGATAACGTATGCAGCTGATCGTATGTTAGCCGCTAGTTGAGTGCACTGAGGACAACATTTCGGACCCTGGAGACAAGCAGCGTGCCGACAGTTGACTGAAGCAGCCCATAGAACGGTCCTTCTCTACTGTGGAGCTTCAGAGGAGAAACCAGGAGACACGAAAATAGTGTTCACATCCACATACATTATTGTAAAGCATAGATACAAAAAACAAACATTCGTATACTACGAGAACGGGAAGTATTAATATCGTTCAGCTGTAGCACCCTTTCGGTGCCTAACTGCCATGCTACAAGAAACAAGCACGAGGGCTGGGATACTGTCAGGTTGCCCAAGCCTAGAAAGGGGAAGTCGAGAGGTTGGGTTCGAACCACGGACCTTCCGGTCAGTAAATTCGCGCTCTAACCACTTGGGCCATCTCGCCCCAAGACAATTGAGATGAGAGGGCGACCGTGCGCGTTTGGGAAAGGTACATTTAAACAGAATGGTGCCACATACTCAGAAAGTCAGAGATGTGTTCCCCCCGTGCAAAAGCATCCTGAGGAAATTTCATCCTTACTACTTCTCCGTGCGATTTCCCACAGCACAAATTTGCACATGCCGCAGTGTATATTCGCCTTTTACTGTTTCGAGCAACCCTTGCGCCTGAAAATACGATAAGACAAACTATTGAGCTGCGGTTGAGCTACCGTTATGACGACGCCGTCCGTTTTGTGGGGGAAAAACTGTTGACAAATGAGGGGACTGGCAATACAAAGACGATTTATTAGCAACTTCCATCCCCGACCCAATAATAAATTTTCACTACGAAGAAGAAAGGAAGAACAGTTTTCAGGAGCTGGGGATATTAGACATTCAAGTTTTCCTTACGGAAACCAGTTTCGTTTGCCCCTGATTTGTTCCATCAATGAAGCAAGCTCTTCCGAGTAGCCTGGGAGTGACGGCCTGAAGTCATACACTCCAAAAAAAACTTTCAGCCACTCATCCTATTTTCCCTACGCGGTCCGGTTGCAGTCTTCGAGTGTTTGGTCGCGACCCTCGTCATCCACTTTAGTGAGAAACCCTCCTGTCGACAAATTTCGCGGATTCAATGGCGAGCCTAAAGTGAACGAGCTCTATTCATAGCTTTTGTTTATGTTGTCTGGGTAGTAATGAAGCTTAGTAGAATGGTCTGCTAGACTGATTTCATAATCTTTTGTCAACAATCGCTCTTGGACCGTTATGGCGCGGTGCAGTTTTACGGGTCCTCCAATTTGTTACCCTTGTGTGGATGCAAATAGATGGACTAGAGTATTTTTAGAACGGCCTTGTGTATTTGCATTCGGGCGGAGTTGCACGTATCACCATGAAAATCAAAGTGGTCGTATTCAGAGAAAAGCACTGTGCTGTCTAGCCACGTGCAATTAGATCCACCACAGTGATTGCTGGCTGCAATCACGCGCACGAAACGTTGAAGTACGCAGACACCCATGGATTTTGCCAGCTTACGGGATCTTAGAGTATGGTGGAGGGCACTGTCGGTTCCAATGATAGAGTGGATCGCAATTTTTGAAGATCCGCGCGTATCCCATACGTTTCCAAAGTCGACTAGTCCTGTCTCAGGAAATAGTTGTTCGAAAGTAAGCAGGAGGAAGGATTCTCAATTACCTCCGTCAATATCGAGTCCATAAGTAACTTATGGTAGAGCATTCATTGAACTAATCTCTTACAACAATAACCGAATGACACGCCCATGATTTGTTCAAATCGAAGCACGAAGTAGTTGGAAAATGCGCTTGTTTTGGAGGGACTTACGTACAGAAATGTACACCGTCTGTTATATACAAGAAGCATTGCGTGGGACGTTGGAATCTTATAAAATGGACTAAGATTCGACTGGTAGGCGCTAGAAAAAATTCACGAGTGACAAGCGCGACCCGAGTCGGTGGTTCAACATCATCATCATCATCATCATCATCATCATCATCAAAGACAGCAACATCAGTGTTGAGACTGATGCTTCACTGCCGTACGTCGGTGGTTACCGCGCACCGAATCCAGTACAAGATATTGGAACCATTGGTGACAAGCGGAAAATGATCAATCAAACATTCAGTGAAGCGCTAGACAACTGACAGTGATCCAGTCATAATGGTGTCTGGTTTTGCTACGATATGGATCGATCACAGTGTACACAAAAGTTTCTCGCTCTCGCTCATTAGCAAAGCTTATCAAGTCCACTACCAAACTGGTCACATTTTTCAACCTAAAGTTCAGTTTGGAGTAGTTCGCATATTCTAATTAGCCCCTGGTTGGTTCGCACTGAGCAATTTTCAGTTAAAAACAGAGAAAAACACACGACCCAATTAAGTGCAAGCAGTCACTTGCTGCCTACTACCACCTAAAGGGTGACGCAGCTAAGATAGGTGTTTAATGACCCGCAGATTGGCACCGGGACTAGTGGATGAACAAAGTCGACCCGATTTTATGCAGGACCCAAAAACAAGACCCGAAAAACTACCACTTACAGTTGAAGAGTTATGTATAGGGAAAGTAAACACGTGATCGGTCGCCCAAATAATTAATTCCCAATAGGCGTTGACGGTGAAAGACTTGGCGAAATCATGTTTCTTCCGAGACCATGCAGAAGAGAGCTTGATTGGCGAGAGCCTCTCAAGGTCCATGACAAGGAGGCCATAGAAGTGTCCAATATAGATCAACATCATGTGAAAGCCACACGTAATCTTCACCTTTAGAAACTCCAAGCAGGGCGTTGAATAGTTGCAAAAGAACATGCACTGCATTCTACCGTTTCCGCAAAACAGTACGTTCAGGGACCACAGTTAGTATTTTGCTCATAAATTGTTCAACGGAGTAAATTTGCGCGCCAATTCGAGATCCAGCTCAACAGAGTTCGCGAAATTTTAAGCGAATTCCATGGGTAATAAGTGACAATTGGACTGGGGCTACCCTTATTATTTACAACCACTAGACTGATATTACGCCGCCGTATAGCTATGGAAACTCATCTGTGACTATTAATACAAGGGTTGTATTCGTGTACAGACAATATTGTTCGCCACTCCTCACACATCTCTTTGAGTAATATTGGGATGTATTCGATTTTGAACGGTTCAACTTCCGACTGGCACTGTGACGGTTGGCGTCGGCCCAGGTCTGGTCCAAGTCGCCGATTGTGTTGACTGAAATACCGACCAAACAAGGGGCTCACTGATTAGTTTACCTAGGTCTGAGATCGCCTTCAGCTGTTTGCAGTGATGTTTGGTTGGAGGATAGTTGACCAAACGCGTATGATTGTTAGTGGACTGTGTTTCAACTTGTGAAGCGTGAATGTTATCGCGATCTTGTGTAGCCTGGTAACCCCATAGAGGGACATGGGTCCAACATTGTGGATATACACTGACACAGTTACGTAGACTAGTAATAAGGCGATCTTTCGGTGCCTAGCTGCCATGCCACCCGAAGGAAACATGACGGCTGAGATACTGCCAGGTTGCCCAAGCCCATGCAGGAGAAGTCGAGATGCAGAGGCTGAGTCTGAACCACGGACCTTCCGGTCAGCAAATCCGTGCTCTAACCACTGAGCCATCTCGCCCCACGTTGACTAGTAACTGTCTACTGAAATTTGCATAGCCACTAGCCGGCCGTCTATCTTTAGGCTTCCAAACATCAATTTCTAGAATGCCAACAGCTGGTCGTGCCAGTGCAAGCTCATCAGTTCCAAAAAACCGCCGATCTATCGTACCGAACACTACAATCAATCGGCTGGCCAAACAGTGCAGACGGACGGGATTCCGGTTTCGGCGTGTGACGGACGGACGATATGCGGACCTTGGGCGTCAGAGTACCATCTACCATGAAAGTCCGGTGCATCTCACTTGGAGTATAACCACCAGTACAGAAATGTGGTGCAGACGCCTTGCTGAACTCCGTAAGGCACTGCGGCAGCAGATCGCCTGTAAATCTTTGGAAAATCGTGTAAGATGCCCTTAAATGATAGGGCTTGGTGAGCTGTGATCACATTGTCCCAGTAACAAATGTTACAACTCACTATCTGTACTGGCATCATCGACAAGAATGATTTCCTCCAGCAAATTACGCGGCGTTCGTCTAATGACCGAATTTATGGTCCGGAGAAGGGTTGTCCAGGCCTCATTATGAAAGACGATGATAATGCTGGTTTTCCACGCTTCGAGTGACTGGTCAGGCTCAATATCAAGACATCTGAAAACAGAAACAGACTGGGTAAAACAAACATCGCGGAGCGAAATAAGCAGCACGCCCAACGAGGAACGTGAGTTACAAACTCAGTGAGGATGTTCAAAATATAATTTATAACGATAAAAAGGTGACCTTGGAATTCTGTGAAGAACTTGAATCCGACTACATACGGAACGTAAGCAGACTGTATCGATAACAGACGGTACTAATACTACGTGGCGGGTGTGGACTGGCGGTTTAACTATTGGGAAAACAGACCCGTTTCCACAGTCGATGAAACCCAAACGCATGGAAGTACATTTCATTGGCAAGTAAGTAGTCACTGGTTGAAACCAAAGACTTAGCTGATGTCTAGAAGAATAGTAGAGAAAGACCACTGTCTAGACAACAAACGATGTGTTTTGCTTCAAAACTGCTATTGATGTGGTGCTTGAAATCTGCCTGCCTCTGAAAACTCGGAGGTCGAAATGCTCCCGGGACGTTCGCTCACAGACATCGAGTACGTGAACGATATTGCTAGCCTTGGTTCAAATCCTTCAAAAATGCAAACCACTTTAAGTGACCTAAATGACTCTGCTGCACTGTTTGGCATGCAAGTGTAAAGTGCTGTTACAAGACTGGTTGGAATCAAACCCACACCTCATGCTTCCAGGCGAGCCAATCGAACGTGATAGAAAAATTCGTTTAACTGGGCAGTTGTATAAGTTCCGGGGAGCTGGCTGGAGATGAGATTACTCCTCTAATCGGGAAGGCCAGGACAGCTTTTGCCAACCTCCGATACCTGTGGCGCCGATGTGACGTCAGTTTGTCCGTCAAGGAAAGAGTTTACAATGTGGCGGTACGATCCATACTGCTTTATGGATCAGAGACGTGGCCTCTACGCGCAGAGGACATACGGAAGATGTCAGTGTTTGACCATCGGTGTCTCCGAAGCATTGGTCAGGTCTGGTGGGAACATTGGATTAGTAATGCTGAGGTACGCCAGATGGTCTTAGGAAGAAGGTACTCTCCCGCAATAGACGAATTACTCACGCTTCATAGGTTACGCTGGTTCGGTCATGTACTCCGCATGCCAGAAGACCGCCTGCCTCGCAGAGCTCTCTTCGCCCAGCCCTGTGCTGATTGGAAGCGACCGAGAGGCGGACAGTGCATGACCTGGCAACGATGTATGCAAATACCAACCAGTAAACTTAATCAGGTCGACAACTACCGCCTCCCTGGATGGGGACCCCGGGACTCAACTCATCAATGGTTACTGATACTGACAGAAATGGTGCAATCGTGCAGTCAGTGGCGCTCGTGCATCAAAGTTATCACCTTCAATGCGTAGCTACCCATTTCCCGAACTAACTGAACATGCCATCGTCTCCAAGGCTTGGCCGTATCTCCCGCACTCTCCCACTGTTCGGTGGTCGGAGCTGTAGCAGCTGGAACCAATGTGCACCAATGGTACACGGTTTAAAGCTGATAAATTGATTGCTTGATTGTGCTTTGCTGAATAGAGAGGCAGTATTCAGGTTAGACAAAGAACCAGGCAACGCATATGAAGTTCTGTCTGTTGTGGTTTCGTCGAAAACCTAGTGATCGCTTTCTGCAGTAAAGTGCTGAGTGAGGCAGATTTACGACCATCCGGTCCGGAAATCCCACACAATTTCCATTGATTTTTTTAATCTCACTGAGCAGGTACAGAAGCAGTCTGTTTGGACGTACCAGCCAGTCACGTGACTGTTACCAATTCGTCAGGATCGCTTGCATTGTCGTTATTTTGAATGAGAAGTGGACACGCACAGGCTGTCGTACGTATCGAACGAAAATAGTCGTATAGATTCGAAACAGCACATAATTACTATGGGCAAGCAAGAACAGCTGTGGTAAACCTTACAAGTCTGGAGACAGGTGATTCAAACTAATGGTTCACCAAATGAATGAGCATACCCAGGACCACTGTCACAACAACACACTAGTGCTTCGGACAAAAACAGAATACAGTGTTATCGGAAAAGAAGCCATCCCCAGACCTCATCCAAGGGGTCCCTTATGAAGAAGACCGTTATTCAGAGGGATCGGTCAAATCTTTCGTTCCTAGTGACAAATTAGGCCAAATGCTTGGTTCTTGATTTGATCTCGTTTAAACCACAATTCTCGTACAGTGGACTGTTAGCAGGGGTCTAAGTAGTCCTTTTTTCTCGAAATCACATAACTTGTCGTACATTATTTGGGGGACTCTGTCCATGGTCTTAAAATCAGTTGCTACGACGAGTCACTCACCCTGCTTTTGATTTGTCTGATCGGTGCTCCTCAGATCTACCATCGCGTATAGAACATTATTTAAGACGAATTGATGAAAACAGATTCCCTGGTGAACCAAGCTGGTCAGCCGGTCAGCTACCACATTCCCTGTAGTCGGACGTGACCCAACAATAGGGGGGTTAGCTCTCAACGACAGTTGAGATTTTCGTCCTGTAAGTGAATCCAACCGATGCCAAAAGAGAGAGGAGCACCGTTTCATCTTCGATGAGAATCACCGGCAGTGCATATCTTAAAGATCTCCAAGGAGATTTGAACTCGCAACCTACCGGCTAGTAGTTGAAGGGTGAACAGTTCGACCACAAGTGGCTAATCAGCAAGGTGATTAAACTGGCCCGAAATCGCTCAGCTGTAGCACCCTTTCGGTGCCTAACTGCCATGCTACAAGAAGCAAGCACGAGGGCTGGGATACTGTCAGGTTGCCGAAGCCTAGAAAGGGGAAGTTGAGAGGCAGAATTCGGGTTCGAACCACGGACCTTCCGGTCAGTAAACTCGCGCTCTTACCATTGAGCCATCTCGCCCCGAGTCATCTGTATTTGGATATTTTGTATTATACCTGTATGTATCCTAAAGGTAACCTATGTGATAATCGGTCGGAAAATGGAGTCGATATGTAAAACGGGAGCCAGTAGTGTCTATATTAAAATTATAAAAAAACAGATGGCAATTGCGTGGCATCACGAAGTTTACAGAACCGTTCTCGGTTGACTAAAACACTCTACGTTCGCTGACGCGACTCAGATGTGCGCGAACCTCTGACTATGAGTCAAACTTCAGGAAAGAGCATTTGGCGATACCCTATCCCTTTTATTGATGATCGTTAACAATGAACAGTGTTCCATTACGTCTTCTCGACCAAGCTCAGGTATTTCACCCTTGAAGGACAGGAACAGCTCACTCCTCATAGCATCACAGTTGGAATTTACTCGGGCAGCTAAGCCCACAATAACCTGCATGTTCGTAACGCTGGCAAAAAAGCTAGGCCAACCACCGTTGAGCTCACGCTTCATGACCGTATTGCGCACGATCCATGGGGCCGTCCCTTTGTAGGTAAGTTTCAGACGTCAAGCTCATTAACTACCATCGGGAATGTGCTTTGGAAGTAACCAGTAGTGCTGAACATGATCTTTGAATACCCCATTTCACCACACCGTCATCATCATCATCGACAGTATGACATCAGTGTTCAACACTGATTGCTTCGCTGTCACAGTCAAAGAGAAACCAGGTTGCATGGAAAGCAGCGTTTGCATTTCTTGATTTCTCTGTTGGGAGGGCAAAAATTACCGAAATTCTCCGTTCATTTTGATGCGATTGGTGCACTAACAATCAGTTCAATGATGAAGTTGACAGGACTGAAAAAACGTGGTGGCCCTTTGGGGATCTTTATTCGGAAATAGGACCATTGTGTAAAGACACTTCATTGCGCAGAAAAGTAAAGCTGCTCGCTGATAAGCGCAGTTAGCCGGTGTTTTCTATAATTGACAGTGGGAAGTATGCGCATTCTTAGACCTGTCAACACTCTCCTGACAGGACATGATATTCACAAGTCTGATGAAAAATCTTTGACGTCCACTACCGGTTTCGCCCCTTTTTGATGCTCATCAGGCGAGCGTAGTCTCCGGATTCTCATCAAACTTGTATTTAAACACCAAATTATAGGTGATGAAATACACCCATTTGCAAATTACATCGTTAACACGAGAGACTCAAATGAATTTCTTGTTTATGCTACTCTACGACCGAATGTGCTACACGAAAGACACATCGCGTTTCAGTTGGCACGAGATATCGAAGTATGGTGCCTTGACAAAATATACAACTCAAGAATACCATAAGTGACAGGCTCAGTTGAACGAGTCAATTGAGTTAGCACCAACGGAATCTGTAAATGAGTGTACCTCATCACCTACAACTTGGTATTCAAGTAGAACACAAGGTTAATGGAAATTCGGGGACCAAACCTGGCTGACCAGTCCCGAAAAGAAGTAGTAAGCTATCGGAAATTTTTCGGCAACCTTGGGAGCAGCCTTGTGTTCTGTCAAGAAAACACTGCGATATATTGAGTATGGTGCCAGTCGAAACGAGGCAGCACATTCAGTTGATGAATACCATAACAGGGAGGTCAACATAGGTTTTGCAACAATATGCTGTGCTACAGTATGTTGAATGATTGTAATAAAAGATATTTTCGCAGAATTCTGAAAAGCAAGCGACCGAAAAGTAAGTTCTGCACGTTCACAATGCACTCCTATGTGGCAAAGATGTAGTTACGGAGTGTGCTTAACCACAGTTGTCAATACGAGCAAAGGTCTTGTTATATCCCCTTTGGTTATGTATCAGTCAGACTCGTTCGTTCACCTATTTCGGTACCGATATAAAAAAAACAACGACTGAGGCAGCAGTGAAACCGTGAACGACAGAGAGCGATTCTAGTGAATATCCTTGCGATTGACGCACAGGTTGATCAACTGTAACTATCTGGTTCGTCCGTGATGAGCAAACTCAATAATAAAGCCGTCTAATGATGTTTCACTTGCCTTGAATCCCGATAATTTGGCAGTTCACGGTACGGACCAATCAGGTCACTGGCAACAAGGTCAAACTGATGCTGGGCAAACTTGGCTTTCGATTCACCCGTCAGACTAGCGGGAACACGAACTGGGCGTCCCATGTGGCCGAAACCACCGTCTTTACCTAGGATTTCGAAAAATGTGCGGTTAGGA
Organism: Opisthorchis felineus; assembly: GCA_004794785.1. Taxonomy (NCBI): domain Eukaryota; kingdom Metazoa; phylum Platyhelminthes; class Trematoda; order Opisthorchiida; family Opisthorchiidae; genus Opisthorchis; species Opisthorchis felineus. The sequence continues at coordinate 14,083 of SJOL01002940.1, read as the reverse complement.
ACAGGAATGACAACCCACCTCCAGGAAGGACCTTTCCAACAAGATTCCGAGACTGTGTCAACCAAGTGGAAGACGTTGGATGCTCTGACCGAAAGTAAAACGGCAAATCAGATGAAGGGTTACTTAGGGAAACTATAAGGTAGTAGGCGTAGTCGACAGAAGGAATTCATAACTTTCAAACATCACGTTGAACAGAAGGTGATATCATAAACCATCCGAATTACTATTTTCTGTCAAATATCATCACACATTTGTTTTCAGGAGCCAATTTGGCGAGGGGTACTCAGTATGGGAATAGCGTATTAGTTGAACTAATTAATACCTTTTTGACGAATGGAAGTAAGGCTAGCTTCAGTCGTGCATCGTAACCGACGTAGAAGGAACCAAAAGTTGCGAGCAGTCAGGTTCAGCCGTGAAGGTCAACCCGAACTGGGTCCCACGTGACGACTATTGAGTACGGTGATTCCGCTGAGTAGGGTCGCCCCTCTGAGGTGTCCACAACAGCGTCAGTAAAAACTGGTATGAAATCCTCTTCTAGTGAAAGCTGCCTACCCGTCACTCAGTCGGCCACTTTTTATGAATGCTTTAGTTACCTGTGGCTCCGTGATCACATGACCAACTCATTCTCCGGAACCAACAGATCTCATCCAACCATTTAAGTGACCTCCTCAAAGGTGGAGTGAAATTTAAGACGTTCAGCTTCTATTGTGATTTTTTATCCGTCCCTACAATTCAATATCACCATCGAGGGGACGATTTTGAGGACACGGAATATTGCAAACACCTAGAAGAAACAGATCCGCAGAGTCAAAGAGGAGGCACATTGTCTGGCATCCTAACTGGCTCTATAGAGAAGCAACACAACAATAAAAGTGTTGACATTCGTTGACCTCCACTTGACAAATTTCTCCCCATGAACGCAATTCATACAAGCGTGAACCCTCTACGAGTAAACTATACTTGATCAACCCGATAACTTCACCCCGAATACGCATACAGCACAATGTGATGGATTATCTTACAGGTGAAATATTGATCGAGGGTACAGGATCAATCAAAGCACGACAACTCGACTTCCCGATAGTTATCAGTTTTCGCCGTCACGTCTTCGTGGTAACAAAACGTACACAGCTAGGGCACTTAAATCACGAAGCAACCAGTCCAAGCGAAATAGGGGATTCGCTTCCATCCGCATGGAAGTCGCCGAAAAATATTCGGATGCAAATTAAACTGCACTACTCCCGTACAATTAAAATGTGACAAGGTTCGTATTAGCTACTTAGGAAACATTCCGTGTAGGATGCATTTGAAAATCCTCTCCAACCCCGTTTACTTGAGGGGGGGGGGCGAATACTGTTCTTTAACATGAAAAAACATCAGAGACAACAACACCAGTGATGACTGCTGCACAACCACTAGGTTTAGCAAATTGTATTTAAAGGCTTAAAGTGGAAGACAAAACGACCGGATAAGGAAGTGACCTGATGCTAGCCTACCGCAAGCATGCTGAGATCCATAGACGCCTAAGTGCTTAGGGGGGGGGGCGAGATGGCTCAGTGGTTATAGCACGAATTTACTGACCGGAAGGTCCGTGGTTCGAACCCGGCCTCTGCATCTCGACTTCTCCTGTCTAGGCTTGGGCAACCTGGCAGTATCCCAGCCCTCTTGCTTCCTTCGGGTGGCATGGTAGCCAGGCACTGAAAGGGTCCATCTAAGTGGTTAGACATTCTGGAAAGGAAGCGACAGTACGAACGTCACTGACTCCAGTTGGCCGTCATTTCTAGCAGTGTCTTCAACTAAGCACGGGAAGGGCCACGAGGACCCAATCCTGGATGATAGACCGTACCTAAACTTCACGTTATCTTTTCACGCCCTTCTGTCAAGTCACACTTTGTCCAGCTTGCAGTTTGCGGCATTGTGAAGCAGGCATGAAGGACAACGGTCATCTCGATAGAAAATGATTCGGTGCGCGTAGCACACGACTGAGACGTCGCGGTTAACGGTGTCAGGTTTTTCCGCAAAGTACTTGCTGCGCAACCAAACATAGGTTTGCTAATTACTTCGTTACGAATTCGTCGACGGCATCAGAGAGTAACAACGATTCCGAGACAACGGCTGTCAAAACCTGAAGATGCATCGGACCGTTTGCCAGCAGAGGTGATGCCTCGCAACCACACATCGCACCGAGCGACAAGCCACAAGTGGTTCAAATTGACAAACGTAATTCGGGCGCTTAGTTCACCAGACTAGTTACAGAGGTCGCCACACAAGAAGCCAGCCATTTCTGTGTACCTAAATTATGGCAAAAAAGTTCCGCATTCACCTTTATACTTGCTTAGTTTGGATCGATTGAAACGGTTACGCAGTTAGCACAGTATTTCCGCTCTCTTAGGGCAACAGGAAAGCGAAATCGCCTGCAGTTCGGAGGGAGGAACAACCAATATCTTGAGTGGACGGTCGTATTGGCGGGTCGTCACAAGAAAAGGCACCAGGTACAGGGTGTTTCGGGGGGAAGTTTTTTTGAAATTCACAAAAAGGAAAACTAGCTAGCGACGCGATGATTATGCAACAACACCCGTATCCGTTGTAAACTAGGTTCAGAATGTCACAGAAAGCTTCATCAACAGGCAGTAAATCACTATTGATCACACAGTACATGTCGCTTCTTGGTAAGCGGAAGGAATTGATCAGGATATAAGAAGAGACAACAATGGAGTGGAAAACAAAAGGCTGTTGCATGCGTTGTGAAAAAAAATGAAAAGATGGCAAAAAATTCAAGATGGCGTCGCTTTTGTATATTATGTAAAACGTGACCATTCAGGCCTTCATGCACAGCAAGCTGTATAAGTGGGCTTAAAAACATGATCAATCGAATCTACATCTATACTGATGACAGATGATGAGCGATCCGTCATGCGTCCTCAGGTGGTACACAATAGTTATTGGTGCACTTGGGCAAGTCCACTTTGTATGTTGTTGGCAAAAAGACAGAGATGCGAATGATCTGCAGAACTAGCTACACATGTAAATAGTTTGAATTTTTTCTCAGAAATTCGATCATTCACATCATTTTGTGCGAAAAATGTTTTTGGCCATTTTCTCCGTCAACTAAATCTGCGAAATTCCGCGCTAAATGGATAACACAAGCATCTGATAATGGTAACGTTTACGATTCGCAAAAGGGATGAAAGACCGCTTCGATGTATTTCGTCACATGTTGAGTTAACTTCAAACGACGAGGTGGTGCTCGAGAGATGGCGAATGACAATAGTTACCAGAAAACATGGCATTCTTATAGATAGTTCCAGAAGCCAGATGCCACAATTGGTGTCACTGTAGTAGCAAACAGCGAGGACTTAGAGGAACGAGAGTGAAAGCGTTGTTGTACAGCGAAGACCCACGAGATGCAGGTTTTACCAAGATGAACAGTTCTATGCTCATTGACCTCACTTGATCAACAGATCGCAAGAAGGGTATTACCAACGAGCAAAAAACCATGAGAAAATACGATATGCAGACAACATTGCACTCCATCGATCGGATTTCGCAAAATTTTAAATTAAACAACCCAGAAAGGTCTATTGAATGACAGAGCATATTTTTCCACACCTGGCAAGTGTAAAGTGCAATGCAAGTCTCGCGCATTGCGGCACGGCTGAGCGGAGTTAGCAGACAAAGTCCTCTTTCTGAGTAGCTACACCAGCCCTGGTCGTATAACTGAGGACAATAGTTACACTTGGATGAAGAAAGCCAGAACGGCTACAAAAACCATGGAGTGGACGTGACAGGATTTGAGTTTACAGAGTAGCAATGCACTCTTATGTTGGTAAGAAACGTGCCCCAGCAACCAGGTGCTAAAAGATTATCGGCGTTTGATCAACCACGTTTTCAAAGCATTGCTAATGAAGACACCGGAACAGTAGATCTGAGGTATGCCGTGGCTTTGGAAAACGTAACGCTCATGCGATAGACACGTTTGTGAGCGCATATGCCTCTTTAACTAAATGCGCAGAGTAGAAACAATCTACGCCAGATCGCATGGTGAAATGATTTCGCAGTCCCAAAGCCATAGTAAACAAATCCAGCTGCACTGGTAGCTGTCGTTTCCCTGGATGGGGGCCTCCATACGGTTAGCGACACTAGCAAACATGACCCAGTCAAGCATCCGCATAATCGTTTTCAACGCAAACCTTCCTGACTCCCTCAATCAATCAAAGATAACGACTTGATGGTAATATGGGGAAATTTGGAAACCTCAATCGCGACTTCGTCCTGCAAACGAAGTCAGTCTATGCCGAAAAGCCGAGGAGCACAGCTAATTCACGAAACTCCCTAGAGTTTCGTGGGATGCGCACCGCTGACGATTCCCAGAAAGGATAAAACACCTGTACAATCCTTCTCAGCTTTTCGGTGTACATTAACTTCACCTGCAGGACAACATCGAGGTTGAAAAAACTGCAATCACTCTCCCAAAACACTACCTACTGTCTTCAATCCGAATCTATCCAACCCCAAGTATCGTCGTTTCAAGTAACTGCTGAAGTTAGAACTATAGTATAGCATGTACTTCATTTCTAGCTGACAGTGATGAACGGGTATCACTTGCTCATATCAGTATTTTATGTCACACAGACCAATTTACTTATTCGCATCATCACCATCATTGACAGCAATCCATCAGTAAAACATACTGGCGCCTAACAGCCACACAACCATGAGGCAAGAAAGTCGTACTAGAGTGGAAAGGAAAGGGTAAGGATTTGGTGTGAAGCCCAATGTTCATGAGGGAGTCAATCGAAAATAAGGTCTCTATAGCGGTCACTCACTAGACTGTGCGTCACAAACAACGTAACAATTCCTGTCCCACTTGTAATGTGATACACTACAATTTCCCATCCATTTTTTTACGCGGCTACCACCTGCGTCACGCGCCAGGCCTACGATCTTCAATCACATCAGGTCAAGTGGTATTCATGTTTGTGCAACTGTCAAACAAGAATGGACCCCCCTCTCTTCCCATTGCACACAATATTTAGGCATGCAACTCGGCCCAACACGCACTAACTTCGGCACGAAAACTACGGACAACCAGGAAACGTGCAGCGGCTATTCTGTGAAAAAACACGATCACCTGGGTCCAGACGAGCGGCCGAAATAATCAACTCGTACCCGCTACTCGACGTCAGTCATCATGACCGACATACCTCAAGCTCAGTTATCAGCTTCTTCATCACCCCAACCTAATATTAACGCCGCATCTGTGCATCTCCCAGCATTTTGGCATCATGACCCAAGGATGTGGTTTACCCAAGTCCAAGCACAGTTCGCTCTGCGAGGTATCACACAAGAACACACCATATATTATCACGTGTTGGCTATACTTCCTTCAGAAATAGCAGCAGATCTGCGTGACATTCTGACGACCCCAGATAGTGTTAAAACGTACACTCAATTACGTGGTACTATCATCGCCCGTACTACGATTTCTGAAATTAAAAGGCTCGAACAGTTAATCAGCGGCGAGACGCTAGACAGCTGTATGCAATCTCAATTCTGACGTCGTCTCTACAGTATACTGGGTGATAAAAAAATCAATGACGCACTGCTCAGGCAACGCTTTCTTAAACGACTTCCAGCTCATGTTCAATCGATCCTGACAGGCCAACAATGAAAGCGTGCCATTGTCTGAACTTGCGAGCATCGCGGACAAGATACTGGAGATACAACCTAGTTCCCCCAGCATAAACGCAATCGATCACTGTTCTGCACTCACGCTTTTAAACCCTCAAATTGAAAACCTAGCACGTCAAGTTGCCACATTATCCGTTAAACATGCACCTCATAAACGTCTTCGATATCACTCACACAAACGGTCACATTCACGTTCATCGTATCCTCAACGTCTGTCCAATTATTGCGGGTATCACAAACAATTTGGTCGTTTTGCACGCAAATACGCAGCACCTTGCTCGTTTCAATCTACCATAAGTCCATCGACTTCACAGACGGGAAACGAACAGGCCGGACAGTATAGGTGAGTATCGTCCAAGGCCGCAATTTTACTACTCGCCGTCTCTCAATATTGGATAAAATTTAGGTCTTCGATTCCTCATCGACACTGGTGCAGATCTTAGCGTCATCCCAGTCACATCCTTAAAACCGCATGCTTCACCCTCACCACGTAGCCTGACTGCGGCAAACGGATGATTAATTAAAACATATGGGCAACGTTCATTGAACCTCAATCTTGGTCTTCGCAGAGAATTTCGCTGGATCTTTATCGTTGCTGATATCCAACAGCTAGGGAGGTTTTTGGCTTGCTCAAAGGCAGATATGGCTGAATCGGTCAATCGAAATGTTTAGGGGTTTCCAGATAAAGGAGTTGTGAGCAGCTTTAGGAATGAAGCGTCTGTAGAAGCTAATCGTTCTTAAGAAACGTTTGAGCTGTTTGAATGAATTGGGGAGAGGAAAGTTGCATATAGTGGTCAACTTATCAGCGACAGGCATGTTTGTGATGCATGATCTAGTGAGTGATCGCTACAGTGTCCACATCTTTACCCGAGACACCAAGTGGAGTGGAGTGCTTGCTGCCACCTAAACCTTTAGAGTCCCTTGGTTTCACCATCAAATCCACCTTCGGCACAACCTGAAGACCACGGGTGCGCGCAAGGGCAGCGAGATCAAGATGATCCGCATTGAAACAAAGTAGGCTGGATGAGGCGTAAGCCCGTACTATCCCTTTGAATGCCTCTTGCGCCGATAAAGCCAGGAAGTACTTCGTGCTCACCAGTTTTTTCAGAGCCGGCTGGACGTCAGCTAGTTTGGACTGAGCCATCTCATACTCAACCACCTTCACGCAAGCTTGGCGCAGGATGGCGAGGAATTCTAGCTCATGTGGACGCAACACAAGCAGTGCATTCCCCTCACTTCCAGCTCGAGCGGTTCTACCAACACGATGAATGTACTCTTTGGCTTCATCTGGTGGGTCGTATTGTAAAATCCAATCCACCTTTCGTATGTCCAGCCCACGAGCCCCGACGTCTGTACACAGAAGGACAGCAGATTCAGCTTTGATGAATCACACTGATGAATCACACATCTGAGCATCATGTCGAGGTAAGGCACCATTAACGGGATTGACCCAGAGTCCTTTGCGACATCCGACAAAAGCCCGGCGCAAAAGACGGACGAACTCTAGCTAGGCAGTCCGGCTAGGAAATGACAGCATGCATGCTAATAAGGTCGGATACGTGTTACATCCTTTGGGGTTTACGGCCATCTTCAAGCAGGATCACGTGGGCCCCGGCCAGGAAGGTGAAGAGATGCTGCAAAGGTCAATTAGTGGAGCATCTATAGTATGCGCACCAGTAGCATGCTGGCTAACTTGTCTATAAGTTCTCACAGTACAGACTGCGACAAAAAACAGCAGGCGTGAAAGGCAGACGCGCAGCGGTAGACGTGAGTGCTGGTGTGCAGCCTGGCCGACGTGCTTACAGCTTGCATCTACACTGTCGAAGGAGACAGTTCGAGAGTCAAGAGGTAACCATGAAGAAAGATGGGAGGCGTCGGCAGTCACATACTTTCGCTTATCAGCCCTGCTGTATACAACGAATAATGCGATCCGGCTGACATCGACACGCCAAAGCCGATGTTGCATGATGGTACTTTTAGCTGTGAAGTTCATGGTTGCGAGTGCGTTTAGATACTGCCGCGGCGCCAGAACCTAGACAAGAGGATGGTCAGGGCTTTCAACAAAAGCACCTGGATGAAAAGCCTGGATGCAAAGCAGCGGTGATTAGCTTGAGACTACTCGAGTAGCCCAAATTTTAAGAAACAAATTGCCACACTTGTTCCAACCCTTAACCTGAAGTGCCAGGAGACCGTTTGCCAGACCCTCACCCATTAATCACCCTGATAGGATAGATTCTGTGGATGCTGCATGCGCATCCTCCGGTACAGCTCAATGGGCTACTGAGGTGCACAAACCGGTGCACCACGTCTCCCCGCAAGTCTCTTCGTGCTTGCTAGCGTGCAATCTCGATATTCCAACGTACATAAAGATGAGAAATCATCACCAGTGACGTGGTGTTTAATACGACAAGCCAGTGGGAGCTCCTCCAAAGGCGTCGTACGGAGAGGGTACACTTATGCAAGATGGAAAGGTTGGTGGAAGATATTCCTGGGACAGTACACTATTAACGAAGGGACAAGCAGTATAGGAGCATACCACATTGCACGGAGGTATTCATGACCTAGTACGACCACGAAACCGGAACATACTATCAAGTCATAACCGGGAGGCTTTACCGGATACGAAACCTGGACGTCAAACATTATGTGAATTTCAAGGAGGACTAATTCAGTCAGTTATCGTATCTGCCAAGACAGAGTGAGTATAACTTACGTGTGGAATCCGTCGAATGAACCGAGATGAGTTCTGTAACAACAAATGCTGTTTTAAGAGTTGGAGGATTCGACGAGAATTGAAAATTTTGCCTTGTAATTCGAGAGAGTACTAGTTGCTACCGTGTGGTTGTCATCATCATCATCATCATCGTCATTGACGGCAGTACCAGCGGAGAACACTGGTGCTTCATTGCTATGAAAGCACGTCAGTTCATTCGAATTTTTTGTTTGAAATTTATTTGGATGTGCACTGTGAAAGAGCGAGAGTAGACCATCCGAGTGATACAAAAGTCAATTTAGCAGCCTCCTACTAAGACAAAAAGGATAAATAAACTAATCCTGCGTTTTGTGCTTTCCATCAGCTGAGTACAACGCGGTCTGATAGGACTAGGGGTTCATTTTATCGTTTCCTAAGGGAAAACGAATCGGGATCCAATGAAGGTGACGGGTTGGTCCCTGACATCGCACAAGTCGCCAGTGCATTGGCAGGTTTAACTTGTAAGATGGTTTCCGCAAACGTTTTGTCGAACCACGCAGCTGAACACAGTAATGAGACAGGACGATATATTGCTTAGATAACAGGGTTGAAGAATAGAAATTGGAGAAAACAACGAACCACGTCGTGAAGCAGATGGCCTCAGCCACCTCAATATCGGTGGGCAGTAGCGGCATCATGACAAAATACTTTGGTTCACGCCAAACCTCAGGTCAATAGGAAGCATATTGATGACGAAAAACCTTGTTCGTGAAAATGCTAATTTGTGGCCTCCGTACTAGAAGCAGAAACAGCAATTTTCTCAAAAACAGCCCCATGGACTCTATCTAATATCACCCACAACGTGAGTCGGGCGAAATCATAAACAAAAGCATGTACTGTCGCCACATTATACCGACGAAGCTAAAGACAAGGGCAAGGCGAGTGCTAACGAATGACGCGGAGTCCAGTGAAAGCTCGCCTCAGACCCTAACCGACATATGCGATAAGAAAGATGTGCGATCATAAAAAAACACATAAGGGCTCATCGGAGATGGGTTATTTATTTCATATTACATCACTTAGATGAAATAAAATTCAGGCATTTGGTGATTTAACTAAAAATGTCTCACTTTCACGCAACTAGGACCCCTTTTAAGGAGACGATGGGGAATGTACTGTTTTAGAGGAGCAGAGGAATACCCAGGTCCAATGATTGCAACTATGAATAACTGAATGGCTTCCATTTAGAAAAATACAAGAACAATGCAGTATCTAATGAGGTCGGTTGCTTGGTCGTTTACTGTGAGTAGTGTTGTTGGCAGAAAACATCCGGTACGATATTGGAAAATCACACCATTGGTTTTATCTAAGAAGGACTAGTTACCTCGTTCATTTGATAGCCGATACACAGCAAACTGAATGAAAATCCACACTGTACAGACGACGAGGCAGAATTTCAGCGTGCGCCACGGTCGGAAATGCATTGTCCAATAACGATGGTGTGGACTTACGCAGACGCAGGGAAAATTCTGACCCAGTGGTTATCACAGGCAAACGCTCGAAGGGATCTGAAACAGTAAGAGAGTTCAATAAGAGAAAACTCAACGAAATCTGTGGAGATTTATCTCAGCAACCATTAAAAAGAATGAAGCCACCCAGGGAAAAAAGTAGTAGGATTTGGCCTCTTCTGAGGGGTCGTGAATAATTGCGCGAAAATCCCGATTTTGAGGATTTATCACAGCGATAGCCAGAGCCTTCGTTCGATTCCGTTGGTGGTCCTTGAACAAGAGGTGTAATAATTGATGTCACCTTGCCGACATCATGAATCCTTTGGATTTGGTGGTTTTCATTTGCGGAAAATGCACGTCAGCCATTACACTTCCATACTCCGCATCCTCCTCTGGAGATAGCCCACTGGTTAAGGCACGAACTTGCTGGCCAGAAGGTCCGTGGTTCGAACCCAACCTCAGCATCTCGACCGCTTTTGCCTAAGCTTGCGCAGCCTGGAAGTATCTCAGCCCTCGCACTTCCTTCGGGTGGTATGGCAGCTATTCACCGAAGGAGTGCTACAACTGAACGATTATTATTATTTTATTACTTTTCATCCCTCTTGGGGATACGCGAAAAGTCGCCCCAGGTGTAACGGATGCGACGTGAACTAATACGGACTTGAGTCATTCCGCCATTTTTTCTATTTGAAATCACCCCTCCCGACGACCTGAAAGTACAGTCAGTGACAGAAGACTGATCAAATCAGCTATTCGACAACCATTACCCTGTCAACTCAATAAACCATGCACGTCTTTTGACGCTAAAATATATCGGAATCCGGCTCACGCCAAACCTTAACCAGCAATAAGGCGATGCAATATTGGCTGGCTTCTCCAGCTAAAGCGTGATGAGAAAATGGTGGAGAAAGCCAGGTATAAGGACGTAAAATCAGCTCCCACCAACTGTAACTTTTTGTTCCGTATGAACATATTCTGTCCTACTTGTGGTTGACTGCGTTGGTGTCTAATTCACACTCAACGACTCTTTCTAACTCACCTGCAAGGCATTCAACGCATTCTTCCATAATTTTCAACAGCACGACCACCGGTGGAAACTCTTGATCAACCCATTCATGGGTTGATCAAGTGGAACCTCTCTTCCGTGGCCACCCCAAGTTGAATAAACTTCTGAATTCTGCCGTCTCCATCTCTATTTCAAACAAGTGGTTAGTAGAGTACCCCCGATTCTGTTCTCTCCAACTGACTAGGTATTTTTTGTCGTCCTAATCGCCTTTCCTCAAGTCACCGTTGCCTACGTTCAGCAATTTTACGTTTTACTCTCACCTTTCTTTGTTTACTTCCACACATGTCGCTGTTTATATACGGTTAGTAACTCAGGCAAGATATGGTCAAACGACGCACATGGCGGTACATACGCATCGAATATGTCACGTTCAGTATGTAGCTACCTCAATCCCCCCAAAATAACAAATAATAATAGCCGTTCAGCTCTAACGCCGTTTCAGTGCCTAGCTGCCATATCAAGGATGACGTTCTCGAGGAACACACTCAGGACACCGCAGGTCTCCTCGCAGATCAGACCAGAGATACGCTTCATATCACCACGGCGAGCGAGACAGCGGATAGCGGTTTTGGTGATGCTCTGAATGTTGTCCCGGAAAACCTTGCGACGGAGCTTCGCTCCTCCTTTACCGTGTCCTTGACCATCATTACCACGTCCAACCAATATACTGAGTTGGCATTGGCGGACGCGCAGACATCGAGCCGGCCACAGCCAACAAAGTTGCATTCACTTCAGTGAAAGCCCGAGCTGTCTTTTCCGGCTGCGTGAAGCCGACAAAACCAAAACATTTGGAGCGCCCGTTTGCATCAATCATCACCTTTGCACCAGTGATTGAACCGTAGTGTGAAAAGGCCTCCTTACGTCATTCGTCGTCGAGATTTTTGATGCACCGACTGACCCGAGGGATGTATTTCAAGAAACCTTCAGCTCGCTATTTTTCGAGACGTTGTTGGAGTTCCTTCTGGCGCTCATCTTTGCTTTGGGCGCGGTCGGCATACAAGGTTCGGGAATTTATTTCTCTACCACGCATAACCCCGACTGTCTTTTCAACACGATCTGGGTGATGGAAACAAACAAAACCGAAACCTTTCCTTCAGGGTTGTTCTCAGTGCAGTAGTTCCCAGAATCGCCGAAAATATCGCGCAATTTTACACCATTAGCGTCCAGTAGGGAGTTTTTTACGTGCATATTGTTCACCCAAATTTTCCCTTAGTTGATTCTGATCAGTGGTCTTACCCAAGTTATTTATGATGTTCCTCTGAAATAAAGAAAGTGATGCTACTCAACGTCAGTAAGCTCATCAGGCCACTGGTCCCAGTAATTGACTTTTCCCGTCATTTCCGACCATCAAGAAAACAACAATTCAAATCACCGTTCAGTTCTGTTCATAAATATCTTTAAAACACTCGACGAGCAGCATTTCTCTGAAAGCTTATACCAGTTACAAGGATTTTGCGAAATTTGACATGGATCATAGTAGGAAAAAACAGGCTCACAAACCCAGTGGCAAAGCGCAACAATGGCTCAAATGCTTGCACTGGTGAACACCAGGGATATCGGTGCTGTCAGTGATATTTGATACCTTTTGAATCACACTCACACGATGCCAGGCAATCATACAGCAAGGATAGATGAACGGATAAACGGGTCCTGCACCTTTCGTTTGATCCCATTTGAGTCGGGGACGACACACTGGGAGCTATTTAACCCCTACTGTACCTGACAATTGGCCATTTCGTCTAACGTCGCCAGCCATATGTGACAGCATCTCTCGGACCGCAACCGTGACGTGGAGGTGAGCCCAGCGTAAGCACGCCTGTATTTCGACTCTTCGGCCCTCTTGCTGATCTACGGGTCGGTTGCCCTGTCTAACTTACAACTTATGACAACCACCAAATTAGTGAGCCACTCAAGAGTTTATCAACGCAACACTAATCAAGATCGTAACCCATAAATCTGGGCTACCTAGTACCAGATTCCTTCGAACAACTTGGTCATTGCTTACACGATCCTCGTGAACAAAACCCTAAATCCTCCCACTGCCCTGTGGGTTGGACTTTTGAGTTAAAGGCTCAAGATATGGTACTTAGACGAAGTCCACTTCTTCGGCTTGGGGAACCGGGAAGTATCATTCGGTCTTGCATTTTTCCGCCCACCGGCCTTCTCCCACACCTCCCGACCCATCGAATGATGAGGTGCGATCAACCAATCTGCCGGTCCGCTATCCATCGTTCCAAAACCCAAAAAATAAACAAAAATAATTAGTTATTAACCTCAAGAGATCTGATCCACGCTGCAGCCTCTAATATTCGTACTCCATGTCAAATTGAGCAACAGTCATCTCTGTTGGAACGGTGCTCTCCCTATCTGTCGACGTATGTTGTGTCTCCGAAACACGCATACAAGAGCCCACTTCAGTCCTGCACCTCAGACGGCTTAGGACGAGCTCAAATGTTCCACATTTCACTGTTCGGGTATTTGAAGATCCTAAAGCCATGGCTTGTGGTATCTACGGTGTGAGAGTTGCACTCAACCCCAAGGCTAAAAGCGCCTTACAGGACTGGATCCCAGTAAACAGTCGCCTTTGCGCTGTGCGGTTGTCTGACTCAAGTAAGATCAATGCGGGTCGATACGGTAAACGGTGTTCAGTTGTCGTATCAGCATACGCCCTGACAAACTGCAGTTTTGAGACTGAGAAAGACGGGCTTTATCGGGATCTGTAGCGGCTTCCCAGGCCAGCAAGGAGAACGGATATAGTAATCCTGACGGGTGGTATGAAGGCCCAAGTTGGACGACTAAGCACAAAAGAAGTACAGTTAGGTGGTAGATTTGCAGTTGATGCTTAGAGTACGGATAATGGGGAGCGACTGTCTTAGATGTGCCGGTCATTGTCTGTTCCTGGCCAGCACGAGCTTCCACCGTGGGGTTATTTAGAGGCCATCAACCGCAAGACAGTCATGGACTCAATGGAACCATACGGCTATCAGTTACCAACGGAGAGCCTCAAGTAAGAATTGTCGTTCCTTCTGGGGCACGAAACTTGGCTCTGATAGTACCATTGTGCAAACCCGGCTATCACTTCGCTTTCCATCACAATTACGCGTGCCAAAGCAGAGCAGTTGCATT
>SJOL01002939.1:856477-917522 GCA_004794785.1 Opisthorchis felineus | reverse complement strand
AAATACTACCTGCGATATTACATTGGTCTTGCTTTCCCTGCGGAATCCCCCGACAAACCCACAACATCCCGCTGCTCACAGAACTGCACATCCCAGCCCAACTACCTCAATCACGACGTCCGTCACGAGGCTGTCCAGAAACTAACGTATCTCAGTGCTTTAACGGCACGGCAGTGCCATACCTAGTTTGATAGCACCCCCACAATTGTTCACTTCCTACATTGGCTTCGCCCTCTCGCCCACTCGTTCCCTTACTGCAACAAAAATCAAAGTCGTCATCTGGTCCCAGCCGCCTCCGGGAGGCGTTCATTCCAATCTGCTGGACCTTCCATTGGATCTAAACATCTCGGCGTCTTTTACTTTGTACTCCTCACCAAGTCAGTCATTCTCCGTGCAGTTCGCGCTCCTTCTTGTGAGTTTGCGTGAACTCCTTCTCACAAGGAACTTTTATACCAGACCCCGCTCCAGCGGCAACACTAGTGAGCCTCTCCAGTTTTACTACACACCGTGATTCGGAGTTTCCTACTACCATTTATCCGTACCGCATATTCCCCCACTTACGCTTTTCGTGACTCTGGCCATACGCCCAACAGCCCAAGGCTACGAATCCTTAGTGACGGTTTTATGCTTTAGTTCAAATTGGCTGGTCAGATCGTGGTAGTTCTTCTGCCTCTCCTGATCCGTTATTTTGGTTCCACTTTTTCTTCAGATTGAAGTATTTTTTGATTACTTTTATTACGTACCAGGCAGGAGGCCTCTTGCTATGCCATCCCTCGTATTGTTTTCCCCGCCACTTTCAAATCTTAACGATCGTATCTTGTCTCATCTGATATGTTCCCCATAAAAAAGAATGAGTTCTTGTAATTTTGGTTCCCTACCCCTGACACCTCAGGCATGATCAAGTCTACATCGGATAATGCCCACTGTTTATGTCACCGTCCCTGTTACACGAAATTTCCAGTACCCACAAATCCTCTCAGTCATGCTCTTATTCTGACTGCAACTTTATGATCATGCCCGAAGGTATGCCACCCATTAGTTGGGGATAAACATTATTATTATTATTATTTATACCATGAGCAAAGACGTACGAGCGTTTCTTCCGGTAACCAGGTAGCCGTTCAAACTCCCAGGCACTGGTGATGCAGAAGGACTGCACGTTCTGAGGACCTAAGTAGCATAAGGACGGAAGAGGCATCAATAATAACTTACTGGCTTTAAACGCCAAGGAGCACGAGAAAAACTGGAAAGGAAAGTTAACTGGGAGAAGAGCTTTAGTAAACGCTCAGAATATGACTCCGAAGAAATGAAGCGTCCCTTGGAACACGTAAGGGTCCGTAAGGGTCCCCAGAAATAGTATTGGCTGGCATCTAAAATCGTGGAAGGAAATTTGAGTGGTTCGGGTTAGAATCAGAATGTGTGTGCACTGATAACAGTCTACAATGTGAAAGCTAATAGTTTACGTTTCCTCGATACACCACTTTTGCTAGTGTTACGATACGAAAAATAGAATGACAAAAGAGGAGTTACCTCTTAAACGTAACTGGCAATAGCTCCTGAATGACTCAGGAGTAACTGCTACACCAGTTCCGTGATTGTCCGTGGACCTGTTGAGTGCCGTTGTTGTCTGTATTTTACGGGCTCTTGGGTGGTGTGTGCGCACGCCTGGGTGCACTGTCGAGGTGCTGGTGCGTTTATATTGGGCAGTATGAAAACAAGTGCGGCCACTTCAGTTTGACAGTTGTACCAAAGGAAACAGCCCGACTTAGAGTGGGCCGAGGTCCTCAGCGCGTCACGTGATGAGTGTGAAAAAAGCGCAAATAAAGTGGATGAGAATTTGGAAGGGTGTTGTTGTGGCTTGTAATAGAGTGTAGCGATGGGTTAGTGGCTTTGCGTTGAGTAGTTTTGCGTGTGTGTTAAGATACGTCCTGCTGAATGGGTTCGACCTTCGATCACGATCAATTTTTTGGTTGGGTGGTTCAATTGATTGTTCAGTTATCCCGCTCCCTGATTGATCGATGACCACGTAACCTTTGAGTTTAACCTCCCTTGTCCTCGTATTCTGGTCGATGCTGGAGCGAACTATGTCCCTGAACCGTATGGGTTCCGGCTTGTGACCTTTGTTGATCCGACTTCAGATATTTCCTGATTTCTTGGTTTGGTAATCCGAATTCGGACCATCCTTCAAGACTCCGGTTGAGATGTTGGTCCTTTGTACGCAGTGCTGCGTAAAATGGAGCCGGTTCAATACATCGGTTGATCGAATCTGCTGTGAAGCACCATGCTTCAAGAAATTCCCTTCTGCGTTTCTATTCTCCGTATGCTAAGATGTTTGAGTTTTCCAGATTAAATTTGTGGTCTTCCCAGTCTTCAAGTATAGAAATCAAGAATTGGCGTTGCGTCCCTTTGTTCATGTGCATGATTTCCTCCCAGTCACTGTAACGAAGAACTTGTTGCAAACGTCGCATTTGAGCTAATATACCAAATCGCTCCACTTGGTTTGGTCTTGCTTGTCCCTTCGGCTTGAGATCTATTTCCTTAAAATGGTATTGTGTTTGTAGGCTACGAGGATTCCTCCCTGACCGAATAGTCTGGTTGAGAGCTCAGATATATACTTGATATAAGGTAGAATTAACCATCTGGTCACTTGCTCTTGCTGTTGCCTCTTTTGAGATACACCTTCAGGTGCTACTTCATAAACAATCTTGGATATGCATCGTCGTATATTACTCTGAATGGATGGTTTTCTTCCTTCCTCTTAAGTTCTGTTGTGATGCAATGTGTCTCCCCCTGTTCAACAGAGTTTGGACGCAGTTCTCTTTTCGTTTCGTTAGATGATTACTCTTGTGGGCCACCGTTTGAAGAGTATTTGTCACTTTACGGTAAGGTCAAGTATTGGAACACAGTTGGGTCAAGGACGGAGGTCGCACCAGCATTGACCATATTATGAGAGCAGGGGGCAAGCCCAAAGTTCATGTGGTCAACGATCAGTTAGGGCACGGAATGCCAGAACGAAAAGAGGGAACCACCCGACCGAACAGCCGACGGTGATCGAAGGTTCTCCTGCTTAGCAGCACGCATATTTACACACACGCAGCATTACTCAACGCACAATCCATCGCTACGCTCCACTGCGCTCACTAAAAATGCACCGCCGATACCATCTTGGTTGGAAATGAAAAGTTAGCAACCAAATTTCTCAGGTAAGCAAACACGTGAAAGGCCGTTTTCGCTTCCTGAGCTACCGACATTCTCCTCAATAGCAACTGTAATTGCTGTTGTACGTGTCGAACCGACCGAAAATTTCGAAAATTTAATTAGAAAAAACGGAACCGCTATAGGTGCACTGGGGGTTGCGGTACAGTGATTATTTGATGAAAATTATAGGGCAACGGATCTCGTGCAAAATTGTTGTCTTTGGCATGCCGAAGGCTGAAGCAGTCAGACTGCATAATTGAGAGCGCCGAAGCATCACGAGGGATGTTGTTGAGTGTTACACGCCTATGGGCCCTCTGGAAAACAACAACAGATTTATTGTTACGGGACAGTTATTGTCATGGTAGGGCTGTCGTTGAACTGAAAGACACAATGGCGCACAGCGGAAGTAGCTACCAAAGCAGGGATTTTCCAGCGTTGCATACTGGGTTGGCTAGAGAGTTACAGCCGAGACCAATAAAACGCAGAACCCAATTGAGGGGTACACTTAAGCTCAGAGACAGCTTAGCAAACAGCACAGGCTCGGATGCACGGACATATCCGTGTAGACTAAGACATGGATGCACCAAAAATACAAAGGAATTATGGTTGCTCCTCAATGATGCAACGTTTTTAAATTGGATGGAATTAATAACAAGCAGGAGAATGTCGAGTGAGTGATGAGTTGCAAGGTTAGGGTTTCAGGAAAATCACCTGGGCAATTTAAGTAGGAAAAGCACCCAACGCACCTAACGTCTACCTGGAAGATATATGAGAACACTAAGCGCCTGTTGCATGTACGAACCCTGCCCTGTATCGCAATGAGAAAAAGCAGGCTAATGTCTAGCCCTGAGTCCTAGACTGACAGAAAGCTGACGCCACACTGGTCTGGAAACAGCTGAAAAAAGCAAATGACGAATTACCGAGATGGGTCGCTGACTCCAACTTACTCCAACTGCTGATTGGCATGCGCCAAACAAGCGCCTAAGAACGGTGAATAGTCACACCCTCCACATATGGTATGCAGCACTTGAGAGACCGCTAAAGGGGCCTCAAATTTAGGATGGGGTCAACAGGGACCGGAAACCAGTGCAGCCTTTTTTACAAACAATAAAGTGAAACATTACGTGGGGAAAATGGTAAGGTGGCCTTCCGCCAGACATCATAAGCACAGGCTTGCCGTCAGAAGAAGCGATCAATTTTCGCTCGTCTCCGTGCAAAAAGATAGAGAGGAACACGAGTTCGACTGGAATGTGTCTCGCATATTAGCGCAGGCAAGAGAAAGAAAAGAAGGTGAATTTATGGAAGCACGTTACTCCATCGAAGACGCCATCATCCAGCACATTGAGACTGATCTAGTATAGCAACTGCCGAGGACGAGAGACCCCCAGGCCTAAAATTCCGATAACTGCAAAATAAATCAAAGCACAAACTTGTAGAAGCAACACTGGAGTTTGAATTAATGGCTAGGTAAACTGAACTGAACTATGCCTCCAATCGGTAAATCAGAGTGCCAAAGTGGACGCAGATAGGCATTGCGTTAACCTATCAAGCGAAGACATTCATCGGAAGAAGTTGGGAGGCACAACCTGCAACGGAGCTCAAGGATGATCAAACCACAACGCAACACATTCGGAACAGTGTAATGAAAACTCACAAAGAAGATTACAAAGAATGAAGACATTAGGGTAACCAAGCACATTGGATATAGACAGACAATAACGCAGCACAACCCATAGACGGACCATTCAGAATCGTGATGCAACTTATCGGAAAAAAGCCGTCTAACCAGCCAGTTGAACTTTAGCTGAACAGACCAGAAAACCGCACAAATCGTTGTCGGACCACTGAAATTTCGGTAAAGCTGTCCCTCGATCAGCTAAACCCCTTAGGAAGTATCAACTGCCCTTTTGTTAAACCTCCAAACGCTAGCAGATAAGGGGCAGTAGTTATCGACAGGCGCACTGAAGACTCCACGGTTGGTGACAAAAAGGCTGCGAGCAAACTGCCAAGCTAAGTGAACAGATCAACGGCGCCTGATCTACGACAAATTAACGCTCCAGAGATTCTGACATTCCGACACATTCCTTCTTCTTTCGCTGCCTTTCACAGGCCAATTAATATTTTTCACTTTTCCTTCCGACCCCTTTCGGAACGATGTGTTTTCGTCTGCCCTCTCTGTTCGAACCATGATGCAGCTACGCTGTGGTATTCTACATCCTAAGCTTAAAGCATCACATGGTCCCTTCTGCACTCACCCCCCATAAAGTATCGCCAGTGTGGGTACCTCATTCACACATAACATTCATTCAAAGTTCACGTCGTTCTCCCACGTTCTCGCAGCTCCCAGCTGCATGACTATTCATGAGACTTTCTGGAACAGATTAATGCAAGTACACATACTTATGCATATCAGTAGAAATACGCATGGCCGTAACTTATGACCACCACTACTACCATAGGTAATCAGGCTAATACGTGCGCCAAACTTTTAGCTGGCGTACGACTCCGAGTTTGAGCTTGATTCCTGAGGATTCGGGTCGATGTGCCGTCGACTTTCTTCTCAAGGTTTTGCCAACAGGTTGTTCACCGTTCATCCAGCAATCACACGACGGGGACATGCTAAGAAAATTTTCAAGCTCAGAGCGCACACCTTCATTGGGCAAAATTTTTTCTCATTTAGGGTAGTAGCTGCGTGGAATAACTTTCCTCTGACGGTTTTCCATGCTGCTTCTAGAACCCAGTACAAAGAACCGTTAGAAATTTTCTTATGCGAGTCTTCGTGCTAACAAAAACACTGCCCCGCGCTGATAACTTAAAGAGCAGTGCTACACCCTTTTTTCGCCTGTGCCTTCAGGTGCACGACAGCCGCTAAACGACATGAGCAAAACCGACCCGGGATTCTTGTGCTGTTTAAATAAATGAGACCGCCACAGAAACAAGTCATCCGCGTTCTCCTTGAGGGACAGGAACGGGCAACACACG
Source organism: Opisthorchis felineus (assembly GCA_004794785.1). Lineage (NCBI taxonomy): Eukaryota > Metazoa > Platyhelminthes > Trematoda > Opisthorchiida > Opisthorchiidae > Opisthorchis > Opisthorchis felineus. The sequence goes on along the minus strand of SJOL01002939.1, from coordinate 911,342 downwards.
AGCGACCCAATAATGGTATCTGAGGTCTACAGAGAACACTATGCAGGCCTATATTCGGCCCCATCGCCCTCGTCACATCCAACCTTGTCAAGGCGTAACTACGAACGGCCTCTAACCGATTTGGTCATCACGGTGGAGGACGTTCGTTAACTCTTGCACATGATCAACCCGTTCTGCGCGTTGGGGCCCGACGAAGTCCATCCAAGGATCCTGGAGGAAACGCCGTTCACACTAGCAAATCATTTCTACCCGGCGTTCCGTCAGTCGCTTGACGAAAGCCAACTTCCCTCTGCTTGGAAGGAAGCGACTGTCACACCAATCTACAAAACTGGTGACCGGAGGTCCCCCGGCTGCAACAGGCATATAAGCCTGTTGTGCCCGTGCCATGCAAGCTGATGGAACGCATTCTGAAGCGAGCCATCCTAGACCACCTTACCTTTAACAATTTGATATCTCTAGTTCAACACGATAGTGGCTGCGTGGAATAACCTTCCTCCAACGGTTGTCCGCGAACCAGTTCAAAGCAACATAAGACACTTTTTTTACGTGAGTCCTCGCGCTGGAAAGCTTACTGCCCCGCGCTGAGAACTCAAAGAATGTAGAGGTCCGGCTCCCCAAAAAGCTACTTTACCAGGAGTGTGTGGCAAAGAAATGAATATAATTACTCTGAATCGAGTACACAATAATGAAAGGGTCAAATGGAACAGACTCACTAAGTATTGTTCCCTTTAAAATAGTTCGTCGTTGGCCCAGGTCAGTGAAGAAATAATAATCGGATCGTGGATGTCCAGGGGTTTTCTTTCCGGGAGGCTATCACGTACAGTAAACTCCGGAGAAAGTCTGAAATGTTTTTGATACCAGAGTTAGCACATGAAGCTCGCGAATGACGCTGTAAGCACGAGGGAAATGGGAGGAGAAAGTCGGCGCACGTGACCACGCCTGTATTGTAAGTTTGTACAAATGCTCGTTTTTGTGGTTTTGCTTATTCAAAAAACCCTCATGGAATTGATGAAATACGTAACGTTGTAGTGGAAAGCAAAAGAAAGGTACAAAACACCACACTACTCCCCCACTAGAGCGTTGGCCATGAAAGGGGTAAACGCTCGAATAATGAAAGTAATGAATCAAAAAGTTGCTCACTTCACGTTTCGTAATCAGTTAAGTGCTGAGGGAAACGGACACGTCGTCCAGAACGACTAGTGGAAGGAGTTAGGTTGGCGGTAGGGGTATCGGGAGTAGGTGCGGGTGCTGGTGGGATAGCAGGATTGCTGAATTTGGTCGTGGGTGCTTCGATGAAGGCAGGCTTCAGACGATCAATGGAGACTGTATCATGCTTTCCGGTTCTCTCTAAAACGAAGTATTTGGAGTGGCGTTCGATGACCTTGAAGGGACCATCATAACAAGGTTGAAGTGGTTTCTTTGTTGCGTCATGTCGGACAAATACAAATGGTGTAGAAGAGAGATCGGTTGAGATGTGCTCTTTTCGTGTTGATCGTCTTGTCGGCGTCGCACGAAGTTCAGACATGTGTTGTTTCAGGCGGGTGACGAATGTAATGGGTGAAATGGGCTCTGCGCCAGAAGGGGAAACCAGTTCACCAGGTAAACGTAAAGTTGTACCATATACTAGTTCGGCTGGTGAACAGTGAAGATCTTCCTTAATAGTGGAACGAATAGCAAGCAAAATGAGGGGTAAAGAAGAAGACCATGAAGATGGGTTCATTTGGGCAGTCAATGCAGCTTTGAGGTATCGATGGAAACGTTCAACCAGACCGTTGGAACAGGGGTGATACGCGGTTGTCGAAATGTGATGAAAACCAAATAGAGTAGAAAACTCACGGAAGAGGTTACATTGAAATTGTGAACCGCGGTCGGTAGTAACGGAGGAAGGTATGCCAAAGTTACTCACCCAATGCTGCAAAAACGAAAAGGCTACCGTTTCAGCTGAAGTATCCGAAATAGGTACAGCTACTGGCCAACGAGTAAAACGATCAATCATGGTAAGAATATGAGTAAAACCGTTTGATGGGGAAAGTGGACCAACAATATCCAGATGGACTTGCGTAAATCGAGAATCAGGAACTGCAAATGAGCCGAGAGGTGAGTTCGTATGCCGTGTTACTTTACTGCGTTGACAGGCGATGCACTGTTTAGCCCAGGCTGTTAGATCCTTATTCATGTAGGGCCACACGAAACGTGCACTGATCAACTTCTTTGTCGCCCTGATTCCTGGATGAGAGAGTCCATGAAAGTGGTCAAATACAACTCGTCGAAAAGCTTCGGGGATGATTGGGCGAGCTGTGCCGGTAGACATATCACAAAGGATGGTTCCAGACTGGAGGGGTAAGGGAATTGAAGAAACTTGAAAAGAAGGAAAGGATAGAGTGGACGTAAACTTGGGATCACAATGTTGAAGGTTCGCCAGTTTGGCAAGGTCCAACTGCGTGGAAGAGTGAAAAGTGTTGATGTCTGGGCGAGATAGGGCGTCTGCAACGACATTGTCTGATCCTGGAGTGTACCGAATGTCGGTAGTGAATTGGGAAATATAGTCCAGATGACGTATCTCGCGTGGTGAATAGCGATCAGGCTTGGCGTTGAAAGCATACGTAAGTGGCTTATGGTCGGTTTGAATGGTAAATGATCTACCTTCTAATAAGTGCCGGAAATGGCGAATAGCAAGGTAAATTGCGAGTAATTCACGACCAAAAGTACTGTAACGCGTTTGGGCAGCCTGCATCTTCTGCGAGAAAAAGGCTAATGGATGAAAGACGTTGTTGACAACTTGATGGAGTACAGCGCCGACAGCAGCGTTTGAAGCATCGGTTGTCAAAATAAGTTTTGTGTTCTCGTGGGTATCGAGAAAAGATAGTTTTGTGGCTTGGGCGATTGCCTGCTTTGCTCTTTCGAAAGCAGTAATGGCGGCTGGGGGCAAGGTGACAGATTTTTCTTTGGAGCCAAGTAAATCGGTCAGTGGCTGTAAGACATCTGCACAATGAGGGATAAATCGCCGATAATAGTTGATAATTCCAATAAAACGGCGAAGTTGGGTGATAGTTGTGGGTATGGGAAAAGATTCAAGGGCCAAAATGCGATCGGGCAAAGGTGAAATGCCGGTTGGGTCAATGTGGTGACCAAGAAAATCTAAGCTGGTTACACCAAACAAGCATTTGTCAATATTCAAACGTATGTTATAGGTAGCAAGACGTTGGAATACTGCCCTGAGATGATCTGCATGTTCAGTTGGGGAGGTGCTAGCGATTAAAACATCGTCTAGGTAAGCGTACGCAAAAGGTAAACCACGTAAGACTTCGTCCATGAAACGTTGAAACGTTTGGGCTGCATTTCGAAGACCAAAGGGCATACGCGTGAATTCGAAAAGGCCAAACGGTGTTGTGACCGCTGTTTTGGGTATGTCATCCGGGGCTACGGGTATGTGGTAGTATGCACGTACAAGGTCGAGTTTGGAAAAAATGTTTGTGTGGCATAAGGTACTTGCGAAATCGTGGATATGTGGGATGGGATACCTGTCTGGGATAGTGGCGTTATTGAGAGAACGGTAATCTCCACAAGGTCTCCAATCACCTTTAGATTTCTTGGGTACCATATGTAGGGGTGACGACCAGTGACTCGACGAAGTGCGGATGATGCCGAGTTCGAGCATGTGTTCAAACTCGTGTTTTGCGATCTGGAGTTTTTCTGGATGAAGTCGACGGGGATTGGTATGGGCAGGTGGGCCTCTCGTCTGGATGTGATGAACGACGGAATGTGTGACCGGTTGAGTGTACTGACATGGATGAGTAAGGGTAGGAAAATCCCTAAGTATGTCAGCAAAATGAGAATCAGGTAGAATAACTCGGATACCTGTGGATGAAGTTGGGGTACAGATTCCGTTGACCGAGAGGGAAGTTAGCACATCCAAGAGACGTTTGTGTCGCATATCGACGGATAAGTTGTAGTGGGTGAGAAAGTCCGCGCCAAGGATGGGTGTTTGGACGTCGGCCAAAAGGAAGATCCACTTGAACGCACGTCGCAATCCGAGGTCAAGGGTGAGGGAACGTTCGCCGTATGTAGCGATGCGGGTACCGTTAGCGGCTTGTAACGAACAGGAAGAGGAGTCAGGAAGCGGACTCTTATGTGGTAGCACACTAACTTCGGCTCCCGTATCTACGAGGAAACGTAGACCACTTGAGCGATCGGTGATGTGGAATAGGCGACTAGTGCGAGGAGGGCCACAGACAGTCGTCGCCGTTACTGACTGGCCGGGGTGTTTAAAGGGTTGTTGGGACGCGGCCTGAAGGAGCAGGGTGGTTGGCATTTGCGTGCTTTAGGACCGAACGATTGGTGATACCAGCACCAAGAGGGTCTGGATTGTGACGACGATCGAGATCGTGAACGTGGTCGATGCTTGTTGATTTCGAGCCGTTGAAGTCGATCGGTCAAGGTATCAAAACGGGTTTGCAGTTGAGAAATGGCAGAAAGTACCGGGTCGGAAGCTGTGGACGTGGCGGGTGCAGGGTGGGAGACGGGGCTAACAAGATGAATGGGATAGGTCTCATGGATTTTGTCCGCCATGTGAGCTAGCTGCTCCAGGCTGTGGTCATCAACGAATGCGCTGATGACGCGGGACATGGAGGGTGGAAGTTTATCGAGCCACAGTTGGGTCATGATTTCCACCGCCAGCTTACGGCCGCAGAGGAGACTGCGCATGTGGCGAAGTAGCTGTGACGGCGACCTGTCACCAATTTCGACTGTGGTGAATAGATCCCTGAGCATCTTGCTTTCAGATTTTCCTGTCCTGCTAATGATAGCCGCTCGAAGGGCGTCATAGGGATTATCTTTGGGGATATCTTCCAACAGATCTTCTACTTCTGTTGCTACTTCACTAGGAAGATGCTGGACGACATAGGAAAAACGGGTGGCTTGGGAAGTGATGCGTCGGGTAGTAAAAACAGCTTCGACCTGGTGAAACCACACCCTGGGATTGCGAGGATTATATTCTGGTAAACGGATGCTAATTGCATTCTCGACTAAATCCGATGAATCGAAGTGTGCATCCATAATGACCGGGCAAAACAAAATAACTACGACGACTTGAAAGGGAAAGTTAAAAAAAATATCTCGAAAGACTCGGGCTCACCAAATTTGTAGTGGTCTGGGTACCCAAAAAAAAGCTACTTTAGGAAGCGTGTGGCAAAGAAATAAATATAATTACTCTGAATTGAGTACACAATAATAAAAAGGGTCGAATGGAACAGACTCACTAAGAATTGTTCTTTTTAAAATAGTTCGTCGTTGGCCCAGGTCAGTGAAGAAATAATAATCCGGTCGTGGATGTCCAGGGGTCTTCTTTCCGGAAAGCTCTCATATACAATAAACTCGGAAAACAGTCTGAAATGTTTTGATACCAGAGTTAGCACATGAAGCTCGCGAATGACCGCTGTAAGCACGAGGGAAATGGGAGGAGAAAGTCGGCGCACGTGACCACGCCTGTATTGTATGCAATTTTGTACAAGTGCGCGTTTTTGTGGTTTTGCGTATTCAAACAAAAACTTTTATGGAACTGATGAAATACGTAACGTCATAATGAAGGCAAAAGTAATGTCCGACTCACCACTACAGCAGTGCTATGCCCTTTTCTCGCTTGTGCCTTTCAGGCGTACGACAGCCGCTAAACGACAAGAACAAAACAGACCCGGGAAACTTGGACAAAAGCCTCGATCCCGTGTATCAATCCGTGAATCCGTGAAAAGCCTCGATCCTGCGTATCAATCAGTGAATCGGTGAAACCGTGCTCAGTCGCTGTATCCATCTCCTCCTGCTGGCTGATCTGCAAAAGCCGCGGAAGCCATACCGCCAATCAGCGAACCTCTGGCGATAAATCGGCCAACTGTTCGTTTACTCAACAGCTACAGGAACCTGCATATTGTTGGTTTCTGCTGTCATGTGCAGGGATTCTGACCTGACCAGTTGCTTGTTGTTTTAGTCTCCCAGGCGCTGGCGCTTTAATTTGTCGGTGTTTACGGGTTCCGTATGTGATTTCGTGTACGCAGTGTGCTGTTATGTTTGGCACAAGATGTAGAGGTATGTTGGGAGCTGAATGGGTTGTTCTGCTAAGCATTGATAGTAAACGGCTTAGTATATTTCATTTGAACGTTTTGGTGGGGTGGGAAGGAATGTCACTGGCGTGGGTTCCAAATAAATCGCCCTAGATCACAGTTGCCGCTACCTGAGGCTATTACTGGTCGTATATATTACATCTGATCATTTATATCAAATGTCTTTGAAGAATATCACTTTTACCACAACGTTTTGATTATTCGTTTTTGTGACCTATGAGAGGCTTATGAAAGGCTCCTTACGATGTTAATAACAAATGTAACTTTACTTTGGCTTATGTGCACTGGAACGGTGTTTTTATGTGTTCGTTCCAGTTGCACTCCGTCTTTGCCTGAGGTGTCAGGTTTTTCTTATGTAATCTCCGGTGACTTACGAGGTTTCTACATGCACTTTATGCGAGTATTGCCGACACAAATCAGTGGTACCAAAAGCGCCACATAGCGACGATGTATAACTATACATTCGAAAATGAAGTGTTGATTGCACGGGTGCAGTTCGTATAAGAGGAAATAACGAGAAGTTCTTTGTGAGGTTGCGCTAATAGCCTCAGCCGCCGAACATAACTTGATCCGACAAATTATCAGACGTCAAGTGAAAGTAAGCTTGCGAGCGGACTTCCTAGGAACGATGACAGAGGATTTAGTTTTGGACACTGTTTTGTGGCAATCGATAACTATAAGGAGTTTCATCTAAGCGTGAATGCACCCATCATCACCGGGTGGGACGGGTGGATGGAAGGCAGAGCCAGAATATAGATTGTGCAGAAACAAAAGTTGAAAACATAACAGCATGTGACGTGCATAGCTCTGTTGCATGAATACGAAGCCATTAAGTGAGAGGACAATTGTGGCTGGCGCGCTACACTGGCGCCGTATTCCGCACGGTTTACAATGAGCCATATATGAATCTCAGCCGAGGCAGCAAAGTGAAACATGGACTATCTGCAAACCACCAATGGCACACAACCAACAATACGGAAGTCTTTCGCTTCTCTTCTGATATGATAATTGCTCGTCTGTACCGCATTTGCTATCGATGCTATTTCCAGCCAAAATATCACAATGGACAAGGACAATCATTTATTGGACAGTTGCACCTGTTGCAAGAAACTTCGCCACGGGAAAAGGATACAACAGCCTTAGAGCACTCTTCGTTTTGTAGGATGGCTGTCCTGGCTCAAAGCCAGATATTATTTGTCACTATCACATTCCGGATCTAGCGATGTTCTACGGCGGTACACGTGGGTTCATGGAACATGACAGTAAAACGTTAAAATGCATGCGTATTTTATTGAAAACTTCAACTGGCTTAAAAAAGGCAAGAACTAAATTACGCCTCATCTTTGTACCGGAAATGACCGTAATCTATGCTTTCATCTCCTATGACGTCAGCGAATGGATGTTGGTACGGTAGTACCCTTATAGTCGCGGTATTGTCAACGAAAAGGTTGTGGATGAGTCCAGTCCAATTCATTTTGTTATCTAACAAATCATGCACCAAAGTGCAATAGTTCCAGCTTCTACATCTTCATTTACCATGGATAAGGAGAGTGGGGTATCAGGGTCATGTATTTGGGGCGATGGCTCAGTAAATTCACTGGCGGTAAATGATTCTGCTTACCAGATACGGCACGGAGCAGGAATTAAATGAAGGTCATGGCTATGACACAAGACTACCACTGAGTACGTGACACGGTCATATCTGCCAGGGTCAATAACCATTGGTTTGCTTCAGCCTTGGGGTCCTCATCCGGGTAGATGGAAGTTGCTAGCGCGACTGAGTTGAGTAGAAAATGCTTTCTTGCTTTGCTACCAAGTCCCCAACTGACCACCTCTGGGTCGTCACTATCCAATACGAGGCTGAGCAAAGAGAGGTATACAAGGCAAGTGGTCCTCTGGAATACGAGATGCATGGCCAAAACTGCGTAACCTGTGGATTGTGATCTATCGAGTGACTTTTCCCGTAAAATACCTGACCTACCTCAACATTACCGATCTGATGTTTCTAACAGACCCGGCGCAACGGTTCAGCATGCAGCATTCATGTCTCTGATCCATAAATTAAGACAGATCGGACCGAAGCACTGTACACTCCACCACTAACAGTCAAGTTGATGTCACGACGGCACCATAAATTCCGGACGTTGACAAACGTTGCCCTGGCTTTACCGATCCAGGAATCGGTTTTTTCTTTCACCGGTTGGACGGAATTTCTGTGGCAGCCAAGAAACAAAATTTATCTATCTATCTATCTATCTATCTATCTATCTATCTATCTATCTACCCCTTCAAGCATGAGGTTTTGGTTTGGTCGCATTCAGTTCTTCAGTAACAGCTTACAGGTGTGTAAAGTGTGCATTAGAATTATTCAGTCTGATACGAGAAGAGTAACATTTTCGGCGTACTCAGTGTCTATAAACATTGAGTTTGCTTACAAGCAAACACTTCGAAAGTATTCTGATCCCCAGGGGAGTTAGGAGTGAAAGGTGAAGAAAAACCAAGCAATGCGTCGATTTCGAAGATGGAGAGGAAGGGAGACAGAGCAAACCCCCACTCTACACCGTTGGATGTTATGCACACAGGGGAGGATTTGCTCTGGACAGGTCTACGGTAGGAGGCATGTGGAGGTTTTTTAAGAAAAAAGAATTTACACGGAACACCACTCAGTATCACAGTTTCTGTTAATCAACAGTGTCACAAGGTTGAGAAAAACGATCACTGCTGGTCGCCAGAAAAAGTGACACATTTCAGCACTCATCACAATGTAAAGACGTAATAGGTGTAACCCTTGCTAGGGAGGTACCCGACTTGCTTCTGGTAAATATGACTCTCCTTATGACAGATCAACCTAAGCGGGATAATAGCAGACTGTATCATTGGTGTTACAACTACAGTTCAATGGCAACAACTTAATGGCATGTATCAGAAGGTAGAGTTAACTTAGGCTCGTCTTTCTAGAAACAAGGTTGTGCCTTCTCTTGGGGACTTGGAGAAGCGCTCTGGCAGAACCTGAATCCATGTAATTCTGTCTTTAGGAATGCTTCTCACGTCAAACACGAACAAACCTGCAGCCACGATAACTTTTACATGGACGGAAAAGAAGACCGTTTTCCGAAGCCAGTGGTACAGTTGACTACATGTATACCAACACATTAGTGAATAAATATACCCATTGTTTTCATGGATTGCCAATAAAATGCATCATTATGGCTTGGGTCAGCAAATTTTACCAGCTATTCTACCGCGTTATCAATCAAGCTTTAACAACCCTGCCTTGTGGTTATGAGGTTTTGTGTCGCAATTAGCATTACTTTGGTGATTTGCTATTGTATATACCACCTAGTTTGTTACTAGTTGCAAGTGCTTGCAGCGAGGTTTTTGGAACACAGAAAATATTATCTAGTAAACGGTGATTGAAAACGTTCTTCGAAGCCCTTTTGTCTTACTGCATATAATTTCTCTATGCATCGACCTAATATGACAAAAACAGGGCGTAAAAGTTCAAACGAAAAAAGTTATCCTTATCATGTCGCTAACATGGGTAGGCGGATACAAAAGGCGTCAACTGCAGTAAAATAACCAATACAAATGCTTATTGCCTGATTAGGGTAAAAAGGGCTTACAGAAGGGTTTGGATTGCCTTACATGACCTTTGACAAGATTAAACGGAGTACAGATACTTTCGAGTCAAAGTATTCCCGGTACCCCGCAACGATCTTACGAGAGACTATTTATCATCAATCATGTACCAATTAGAAGAAAGCCAGGAAGGTCATGACGCTGATTTTTAGAAACACCTACGGACCATAACCAACAAACTTGGGTCTGCCCGCAGCCTTCCTAGGGTTTCGGAGATGCCGAAGATGCGGTTATTAATGCCTAAGTATATTCTTATGCCCACTGATGTTCAGCCACTAGTAATAGTGTCTTCGACTCAGAGCATATCCTTGTGGTTTTCTTAATCTTAAGAAAGTAGGCCTGTTGCACCCTTGTGCAATGACTTTCTGGATCCCTCTGAGAAAAATACCATTTCTTCGATTTGTACCATCTAGCTTCGATAGTGCTAGAAAGGGGAAACGCACCGGCTAGAACTACTGCGGAGAATTTTTAATATGTGTGACTGGTTACTATCATAGGGACATTTCTGGCATCACCCAATCTGCTTTTGCAGTTGAAAGCATTTCTGAGTATGCACCATATAAACAATCAACAAGTATTTTCAACTTACCACTGTTGAGGTAACAAATCTTCACAGTATATTGGCTTTGTGACCAAAACTCAGCTTAATCGATCATTTGTGACGCAAATCTGCTTGATTTGTTAACTCTTAATGAACTCTTTTTGAAACATTTTTCTGCCTCCGAGACTTGACGTTGCCGGTTGATCTGGTGACACACGTACCGGTTCGTTGAAACTGAACGTTGGGGACAACAATTTTGAGCTGCATCTTTCAGCGAGTTTTAGAGTGATAGACGACCCATAGCGCAGTCCCTGGATGCACCAGGCTCTCAAAGTACTTCACTTCTTTAAGCCTCTGTGTCGAAGTGCCGGTCTTAAAGTGGCTAGAAGAAAGTAAACATTAAGTAAAAAAAGTAAATTGGTAAAAAGAACTTGCTATGCATATTTCAACCTCATGGTGGTGTATTTTTTCTGGTTGTACTTTTTGCGGAGGATCCTTGGCATTGGTCTACCTCCATTTTGAGGAAATTGCACTTGTTTGGGCTCTAAGTGTGATTAAAATGTTTGTCTGTTCCTGGATGTTGATAAACACTCCTTAAGATAAAAGGTCAGTTACAGAAAGAATTTTAGAGGAATAGAACAAAGGTAGACGTAGGAGGCGAGGACTATTGAACACACCGAAAGAACCCCGGCTTCATCATAAAAAACTCTATGGTTGTTACAAAACTGTTTTCTTGTCGGCACTAGCCTGTACGACCCTCAACCTTTGAAAAAAAAGCAAAATGAATGTAAAACGCAACGAATTAGCTGTCTGTATTTGTTGCTGGCAGCAATTTGGTGAAAATCCACCATATATCGCTAAACAATAAGCTTACTATTATAATTTTCTGCTCCGCAGCATTCCTCTTCTTTCCCGGATGCAAATTCGTCTTCCTAATCTTTGCCATTGCTTCAATCGTTACCTGGTCCGTGCTCAAGATCTTAGAAATTCAAAATCCTGGTCAAACTGGACTTCTAAAGCTTATTCAAGTACCTTATCGCAGAAGATTTGGATCCTCTAAGTCCAAAGTTTCGTTGGAACCTGGTCGGTTTCCTTTCGTTTTTTCTGAAGCCGTCGAAGTAGGTCTCACAAGATCTTCGTCAAATCGTGACTTTTCTCAGGTTAGTAAACTATATCGCACAGCTGTTTGTAGATTAAATGTATTTCCCATTGCTAACGATGCTTCGGATTTTTGGTATGTTACATTCCTGTAGCTTGCTCAAAGTCTGGAGGCACAAATTTACTTTTTCTTCTGGAAAACCTCATTTGGTATGGGTTGTCTTTTCGGGCAACTATATATAAGCTCACTGAATGCAAATAATCTGATTCAATCTGAAAAGTTGTGAACTGGGTTCATAATGTCAAATCTGCTGTGTCATCGATCCTGTCGTGGCACCCGATAAGCAAGAAGTCATGGGTTTGGAATTTATTTAGATACTACTTAGGAATTTTGATTAGGATTTGCATGTCACATCTTTCGCAGCATGCACATTAGGAAGCTTCCTTCCGAAAGTTTACTATTATCCCTCTCAATATTATTATATGCTGAAACGACAGGCGTGAAACTGACTAACCGCAAATTTCTGAGTTGCGGTCCCCATAACTCGGGATGCATTACATTTTAATGCCAGCGGACCACTTGGCCGTGTGAACTGATAGTCACACAGGGGATGAGGGATGACGCTAGGCATGGTCTTGCACCCGAGGTATCCAAATGTTACCACACGCGATCACTATTGCGAGATTTAGTCCACATCCTCTGTAGGTAGGTACAGACGGAGCAAAATGCACAGCATCGACCGTGTTGCTTTCATGTTATTCTTTCACTGGCCACACAAATGCAGTACATTTTCGTCTTCTAGTCAAATCGATACAAAAGGTCTATCGAATGGTACCCCATTAAGAGGGCAGCGCTTATAGGTAATTGGTTTGCCCATACCTTCGTTTCATCATGTTTTGATGAGGTTTGGTATCTCGGTGTTTTGGAACGTTGCTTTGCTTATTTACGACTGGCTGTATTTTGCTTCCTCAAGGGTGTTTACATTTTTTAATGCAACGGAATATCAGAATTTTAATAAAAATCATCGAGTAATTTTAGCCTTTAGTCATAAGCATCATAAATACTGTATCAAAATGCAACAACATGGTTCAGCCTTAAAATTCAAGTTCCACACCAGCAAGTACAGTACTCGCGTGCAAGAAGGAAACCCAAATATTCTTGTAATACACTCACTCACACAGTAAATAGGTTTCAAGGAGAGGCCTAAATGAGTCCAGTTGGATTTCTCGTTTATGGTGTTCCGTTTAGAGACTCAGAATATTTGAATTTTCCCTCAAATCATGCTCATCTCTAAAAAATCCTAGCTGCAGGTAATCTCAATTTCAGCATTATGCTGAGGTCAGCGAAAATGGCCTTTAACATTACTGCAGCTAACCGGCCCCTGTGAGCGGTATGGCAGTTTTGCTCCGAAATAGCAACAAAGCTGAACGATTCAGTTCAACTTGAGATCTTTAGCGACGACCGGTTTCCTTATGCTAGTTAATCAATATCAAAATAAGTGGTATCGAATGGATAATGGCCACTGTTGAAATTTATTCGCAATGGACTTGTTAGGTCTTTGGATTGTGCATACTTTAGCTATTCGCATTCTTCTAACCCAGTTTCCCATGTCGTTTGTTGATTTGCGGAAGCAATGCTGTTGTCAACGGCTAAAGCAGCATGTTCTGTGCCTAGCTTTCAGAGCCAGCGCTGAAGTCCGGGGACACACCACCGTATGCCGTGTAATTCAAAATAGGCTACCTCCGGGTAACTTTGTTCTGCATAGTGGAGGTTGCAATGCCATTCGTCATCCCACCCGTGCACTGTAACGGTATAGGCCATTGACGGGCTTTAGAATTGAACCGATTTTCACCCTAAAAATGCAGCTCTGTGAAACGGACACGTGAATCGATGTAAAAGATACATGGAAACTCGTGATAATTGGTTACTGCTCATTTAGCTGCCATCAGCGAAGCAAACATTGATAACCGATACGTTCTAGTGGTAATTTACATACCTTTTGTCACACAACTGGGTAGTCCTTGTTCGAAGGTGGTCTTTGCAGAGGGATTTCCCGTTCATTTTAGTGGAAAAGTTTATTTTTATAGAATTGACGGAATGCTTTTATGAGGAGGTACTATCCATTTGAGGACACCACATGGAGGTATAGGCTATACTCTTATGTTCTTAATAAAACGCAAGCTGTAACAACATTTGCCCCTTGTCGTTCCGAAGTTCTTACCAAGGAACTCCGTCCAGAAACTTGTTTATCCAAGATAACTAGCTTGCTGACAGCAACGGTTGTCTCGTTCAGCGTTTTGCCGCGTCGATTATTTCTTGATAATATCTATGCTTCGGGTAAGTTTCCTTTTATTTACAGCTCCCCTGACCATATTGAGAATTGTAACTTTCATATCTTTTCAGATCCTGTCACTCAGATAACCGAATTGGCGGGTGATACAAGTAGTGGCCCAAAAGACGCCCATGGTGAGCGAGTAAACACAGAAACACAATTGAGCTAAAAGCTGGCAGGAGATAAGATGCATCGTAGCAGAACGAAATGGGTTTTGAAACGTAACCCGCGAAAAAATCCAGGCATCCATAAGGCATAAAGGAAACTACTCACAAGGTTGATGAAAACTCTTCGAAATCCATAAAACGTCTTACCTTCTGACGAATTACGTTATCTTCCTACCCGTTCAATTCGAGAAAATCCACCAATAAGGAGCACGTGAAAGCGGACTTCTCTTAGTCAGATATCTGTGCTTCAGCTGCCAAAAAACAGGAAAAATCATAAGGCAATACGGTTTGTGTGCACACTACGGGTTTGCTACTTCTGGTTTCACAGTGATAAGTTTGGTGACCTTGCAGGGAATAAACACGATTAAGAGAGATATCTCTAGGGTATCCCCATCCCCTTGAGATCATGATTAGCCTGAAGCTTGTGCTACTTCCATTTTGGCACTCTTTTGGTGCACAATTACCAAGCAACCTGAAGGAAGGCTGCTTACTCAGTGAAAATAATCAACTGGCCACACCTCAAAATTACCACACCCAACTCGGGCTGTTCAGCATGTATTTACTAGTCTGAAAAGCTTTAAAAAATAAGCGCGAAATGGAGTATACGCATGGGCAGAAAACAAGCAAGCATCACAGTGGCTCGCGCCATGCCACCAGTTACGAAGTCGGAAATGTCAACCCAGAAAGCGAGGGACTAAGGTGTCATAGCAAAAAGCATGAGAAAATATAGATGGACCAAGATGCTGTATCATTTAAGCAACTGGAGATTGATGGTAGTGCTGTCAAAAATACCTTGGCTTAAGTCCATGAATCGCATTGATTTTACCTTTCTTTTGTCCCTTTAGTTTTTTCTTATTGAAACGTGGACCTAATTTGTCTTCAATCCACAGGGAGTCTGCCACATCCGTACCCACTATCTCCTCCAGGAGTGCCAAACAAATGGACAAAGTTACAGTCACAAAAATGAACCCGTCCCAGTGAGTGTGTGGTCCTCAACAGGTTTAAAACGACTGGAGAACCGGACACTATGACTAGTATGTGTAACCTTTACTCTACAAATTCAAGACTCGTCGTCGGTGTAAGTGATGCGAAACGGCACTTTATCATATTCAATCGGCCATTACGCCAACTCCAACACACCAGTCCACTTTTTATCCCACTGCTCCGAATTTTGGCCAAACCATTCTGTATATATTTCCAAATATCCCCTATTTTTCGAATACTATTCAGTGGCTCAGTCCTACGAGAATTTGTAGTCTACCTCCGACACATTTGGCGCCTACAGTGATGATCTTCTTATCCCCTTAGATTTTTGAGGCTGCAAACGCCTTAACGTTGAAAGAGAACAAGTACAAGTATACAAATGACCGCTTATATAATAATTTTGCATTTTTGTAAACAATTTTTACATGACAGGGTGGCAGATATCAGCCTTTCGGCCAAGCGTTGGTCGTGGGTGCAAATGCTTCTTCGGAAACGGTAACCTCATTACTGAAAAGATTATGTTGTGGGACAATATTTTAATTGTCAGTTTCCTGACCTATGGGTTGATACTTATAAGATTCTTCATCAAGACTACCACTTTATTTTTAAAAGTGATAAGTCTGCTCAGGCAAACAAAAACAAACCGACAAACAACCACTGCGAAGTGGTTGCAAAGAACAACACATTTGGGTAAAATTTTCCAAGAGCGACGTAGTACAGTGCAACTGCAAAAAGTACTACGCAACCCGGAAACTCGAACAACATATCAACCAGTTTGAGAGGCTGACCACATTACTTGCATGCTGATCATTTGTGAGACTGCTGTGTGACCTATCTCGACTGGATAACTAGCTATGAGGTGTGCTTGAGCCAGTGTGAAACATGCATCTTGCTGCAACCTCGTAGGTTGTGTCGGTGTGATTGAAGACGTGGAGAAGACGAGAGAAACCTGTACTCGGTTAAACTCCCGCACTAACAAGTGAATTGGTAGCTACTTCATTAAACTGTACGATCATTCATATGTGCATCAAAGCGTGTTACTTACGAATACAAAGTAAGCTTTATACCGTTCCTTCTGAATGGCCTCAATAGTTCTTTTTATGGCTAATTTCGTTAGCCCACACATCGAACTGATCAACACATTTGGCACAAAAGTTTACTTTTGATGGCTGCTTTTTTCTCGTCCCTATGGATGGTAGTTGTCTTGGAGTTCCAGATAGTTTATCACACCAAGGTTCCCATGTCTTGTTAAGTAACAAGAGCGGCCAATGGCGTTCGACATCACATGCTCGAGGACAGCTTGGAAGGAAGTATTCGTATACAATATACTCATTATCATAATCGACAGCATGACACTGATGCTTCGTTGCCGTACAACCATGACTTATTTGAAAGCCTTATTGTAAAGGCATAAAAGGGGATAGGGAAGAGACTGAGTGCTAGCCTACCACAATTATGCCGAGATGCCTACACCTCTAGACACTCTTTCAGGCAACCTTGATAGAAACTGACAACAAGAACGCCAATGACAGTGATTAGGAGCCACTTCTTGCAGAGTCTCCAACCAGGCGCAGTGGGGCTCACGCAATTCCCATCCTGGAAGGCGAGCCGCACCGACAGCACCCAGTCTTTTCGTAATCTCTTGCATACCCCTCTGCTAGATCAAGGTTTGATCACCTCTTTGGTTCTGTCACTCTGAAATGGGCAGGAAAACCAGCACTGTTTTCGAAAAACGATGGTTCTGCATGCTCAATACACCGCCTAACCAACACAGCTTCTGGTGCTGGACACATTCTTCGATGGAAGTCCCCGTTTCACAACCGAAAATTCGTTTTCTAATTGCCTCGTGACGGATTCGCCGACACGAGCTATGGTTCTAAGACAACGATTGCCGAAGACCTGAAGACGTCTCAGTTCCGCTGCTCAAACAGGCTAGGTCTCAGCCATACAACAAAGCAGCCCGTACTGTAGCCAGATACACACGTCTCTTGGGATTCAGGGATATACCACTTTGATGACATAAATCTCTCAACCAAGCAAATGCAACCCGAACCTTGCAGATTTGTGCATTGGCTTCATCTATCAGACTACAATCAGAACTAATACGACTTCCAAGATACGTAAAGCGTTCCACAACTTTGAGTGCCTCTCCCTGGATTGTAAGTGACGTGTTCAGTGATTGCATGTCCAGGAGCATGAACTTTGTGGGTGAAGAGTGCATACCAAAGGACGACTCTGGTCAGTTTATCTAAAAACACCTGCGCCTTCTCTTCGAAGACGAGAACGATGTCGTCTGCATATTCTAGATCGGCAAAGTTTTCGTCAGAGGCTATTTAAACACCGGAGTTTTGAAAACCTTCCAACGTTCACCACATTATCTCATCGATCACGAAATTACATGGAAATGGAGAAAGTGGGCACCCTTGACAGACACCGCTTTGTATACGGAAGCTTTTGGAGAGCTTTCCGTCTACTTTCACATGTTCCGAAGTCTGAGAATACGAAGAACTTATTATGTTCACAAACTTCCGAGGCATTCCTTGCTGAGCAAGTGTGTTAAGGAGAACAGACCGTTTAACCGAGTTGGATGTGCCTTGGAAATCCAGGAACACTAAAATTGTGGGTCGTTTGCACGTATGACATTGTTTCAGCACCAGTCGGGAATCCCGCTTCCTGTTCTCGAGTCAGCGTTTCATAGGCCCTATAAGGTGACAAAGCATGAGTGACGCTAACAGTTTCGTTTCGACTGGGGTCAGGCTGATCCCCCTGTTGTTACCACACTCACTTCGAGCCCCGCTTTTGAAAATGGGCACTATAACCGACTCCCTCCACTTGTCTGTGACAGCTTCATTTTCCCAACTGCAGGCAAATAGATTAGACAATCGCTGACTAAGGACTTCACTCCCATCTTTGAACAACGCGGGTGGGATGCCATCCTGGCCAGAAGCTGGGTGGCGCTTGAGAGGACATCTGCAGCCATAAACCTCACAGGCCGTAGAGGGCTCTACGTTCACCGTCCAGGGTACTACGTCGGCTGCGGACTTCAAGTGAGTGACAGCTGGTGACCAAGATAAGTGTTTTTCGAAGTATTCGGCCAAACGGTCAAGGCGTTCTTCTTTAATTCAAGATGGGCACTCCCTTGTGATCCTTGATGGTTTCGCTCACAAACGTTTTTCGGGGACCGGTCGCACGGGTCAACTGAACTAATTTTCGGGTCTTCCAGGCTTTCTGGGCCTATTCCATCTCCTTGGATATCCGTGTCCATTAGACTTCACGGTCGGCTCGCACGCTCACTTTCACTTGACGTCTGATAATTCGTCGGGCCAGGTTATGTTCGGGATCGGATGGGATATTCCTCTGATGTTTAGGCATTGTCAGTGTTCTCTCTGATATCCAGCGTTGGCGTGGGCCTGGTAGCGACATGCCATGGGTGAAACTACCAGCACTATGCAAAGAAGTGGCGATCTCGTCCCAGTATGAATTCGCATCTGATTGTGGAGCAGGAAACGATCCCGGCAAATTTGCCTAACATCCCGAGCGGCCAGCCTCTCAGTTGCCAAGCGATTTGTCCGCATCTTACTCGGCCCTGGAAAATGAAGGAAGAAGCGACTGTGGACGAGTGCATGGTCGGAATCCACAAATATGTTCCAAGACGAGTGGCAATCAGTTGTTGATCCGCGCCATCTGTAACTGACGGCAGTGATCAATTTGAGCTCGTAACCGGCCGTTGGAGAACGCCATGTGGCTAGAAGCCTTCGGCTAATTCGGAGGTTAGTACTGCATGAAAACAGCCTGCAGTCAGAACACAGCTGAAGCAACCGTTCACCACTGTCCCTGCGTACCCAGCACAATCCATGTCGACCACGTAATCCAGTCTCCGACTCGCTAAGCATGCTCATTTGTGCATTCAGATCTCCGGGAACCACCGCAATGTCTGAGCTTTTGGCTCGCCGCAACATGGCATTCGGGGCATCATAATACCTGTGTTTGGTGGTGTCGGAGCCGTAGTCGGTTGGGGCGTAATCACACACGACAAACAGGCATCGACCAACTTCCCACTTGTGAGACTCCTTCATAGACGTTGCCAGACGAACCGCACAGAGGAGACTATCAACGGGTTTCCAGTCAAGCTGGGATCATCCTGCTGGGATTCTTCCGATACCAACCCCTTCACATCCTGCCGCAGCAGCCTCTGAACCGCCAGAGGTGTGCAGTCGGAATCGAGTGGAAAGTGATTGGGTGGTTAGCTCAACCACTGTGCTTGCACCTTAAATTTTTTTCTGAGGCACAGCACACATCGATTTCAAGCAAGTCCATTATGAGAGCAAGAGAAGTTTACTATTTTGCTTACTTAAGAGTGCGGACATTAAAAGTAGCCAGGTAAACTAGGCGTCGAGGCTTGAAGATTGATTTTAATATGTCTGAGACTGTCATCGCCAGATGACACGCAGATGTTGCTTGCAAAACCGATGCAGGGCGAACGTAGCCACCAGTCCTAACTGCTGGGCCTACAAGGAGAGAGTCATCAATGGGGTGGGGAGAGGGGGAAGGAAAAGTACGTGGAAGAAGGAGGGAGGAGTCAGCTGTACTCTGTTTTCGCTTAACCGCCCTTCTGTATGCAGCGAGTAAGGCGACCCGGCTGATGGCACCACGCGACGGCCGATGTATGTTTGAAATTCATGTTTGTATGTGGGCTAGGACACAGTCAGGGCGCTCACACGTAGACAGGAGGACGATTAGAGTCCTAAACCAAAGCATTTGGCTCAAAAGCCTCATTTCAAGGCAGCGGTATTTGGCTGGAAATGCAAGTGCATTTCAGTTTTTACGGAACCAGTCGCCATGTTCCAACCCCAAACATTGAGGACCACGAGTCTGTGTTCTTCAGTCCTCTAAGCATTGACCAGCCTTGTATTAGAGGCTCTTCGAGTGACGGGCGGTCACTCCCCAGTAAAGCTCAATGGGACGCGGAGTTACACAAATCGTCCAACCACGGTAAGGTCCAGTCTCTTCGTGACGGATACACTGTACTAAGGATGTTCCTCTTCTAGAGCGAACATCAGCATTCCTTTTGAGAAAGCTCTAGAATGAGTAAATTTCAAACAATTGAAAAGGGAACCTTTGCGCCTTGTCGTTAACCCTGTTCAGCCTGAGTGGACAGAGAAGCTAAGTTGTCTTCTGTTCTCAGAAACACTGACAATGTATTGTGAGATCAAGTGATTCACGCTAATGTGGATAACAAGCGAGGCTTTAGTACAGTGATGGTCTGTTCATTCAAGATCACGTTCTGAAACACAAATGTGCGACTGCTTCATGTGCTACTTATTTAGACTTTTCGTGTACCAAGGAGTCATATTTTCCCTGCGGAACTCAGAGAGTTGTTAACCAACAGGCACGCCTCAGCACAAGGTAATGATGCAAAATTAGGTAGCTCGGGTGCGCTGTCTAGTTGTTGGTTTGTGCACTAAAGTTAGTAGTTGCATTTTAAACATCTTATCGCTTGGTGCGGGGACAATCGGTGCACTCCCTCTGCCTAGAGCCGAGTCCATATCTTGGGTACGTAACATACCGCTCTAGACAAGCATTGTACCCGTGCTCTAGCAAGTAAAGTCGTCTTTAATTTATTACTGCCGGTCCTTACTCCACTGCATCCTAATCATCCAGTTATCATGATCAGGATTTGCTGCTGTCGTTTATACCAGTGACTTGGAAGACCTCACTTATGTTGGTTGTCATCTTGTTACCTTCGATGACCTCTGCTTATCGATATAGGAAGGATGAGGATTTGAGAGACCTTTAACGTAGACTCTTGGGATTTGGACCATGCTAACGTCCTCCTTATTGTGAAAGCCACACGAGTGGCTCAATAAAGACACTAGCAGACATCGAATGTTGTTCTGCTGGGCAGATGCGCGCACATGCGACTTGTGGCATCGTCCTTGGTAAGGCAGTTGTCCAGTGAGCGGAAAGTCTTAGGTTCGGGACCCGCCCATCCAGGCAGCCGTTTCGTTCGCATTTTGTGTGTTTGGATCAACATTCAAGACCTCCGTTAACTACGCCTTAGCTGACGTAGCCTATGTTGATCGCGTACTCGAGATGTTGCTCATGTGTATCCATCCGAGCTCCTTGCTAGCCACGTTAGTTAGGTTAGAGGGACACTGGCTGGAAATATAGTCACAAACCATACCTGTTTGGTTAAATTACTGTAACCCGATTAACAGCAACAAAATGCATTCCAGTTTCAACTTAGACGAGGCTTTCACGTTAACTCATCATTCATGGCTTCCTGCCCCTAACCTACTCCTTATTACCACCCTTATCGTCACTCCAGTCCATGTAATCGCCATTTTCCTCTTGACATATGTCAGAACGAGGCAAACACTCAGTGAACGGACATGTCGAGAAATTGCCTCTGCTGTTTTTTACGGTGATATCGTGAACGAATCGGAAAAGTGGCAATCGGTGCTGCAGTGAGAATGTTCAAAATGCTGAGAACAATTCTGGTGGTAACGGAGAAAGTAAAAAAGAAACTCAACAGACTCAATTGCACAAACAGTGATTACGAAACCAAAGATTGTAAAAATAATACTTCACAATTCGCTAGTAGGCCAAAACAAGCTGCTATGCTAAGCAGAATCTAGCCTGGATGAATGAGCGACATGTCACCGGCTGTTCCTGAATATTCCAGTTTCCATTCAACATAGGGTAAATACATTTGGGAAGTAGATTACCCGACCATAAGCATCATGCTTTTTCATCAGATGGTAGGTTCAGTTTCCGTGCTTCTGCTCCAAATGTTAGCAAACGCACTCGCCTTATCAGCGAACAGGTGTGGAGTTGCGTAATCTCGCATCCTGATTAACAGCAGTTGTTAAGTCGGCTCATTGACTATCCCAGCTCCCACATAACTTCGTAAAATTTTAGGATATTGGTCTTTATAATGGTAAGCAAAAGATAGGTTGGCACATTTAGTGCTAAAACCTTACACGCTTCTATTTTCAGTAACATGAGGACTAAAATACACGGAGTGGAAAACCTTCAGATTGCATAAAAAGACTGGACAAGGATCTTGTGGGCACTTTTGCCGTCGCGTCATCATTAAACTTGCGCGAACTACCTGCTGTCCTATCTTAACATCCATGACTAGAAGATCAATTTTCTAATCATTTCAATTTATCCGTGAGTTCGTCCTTGTCTGGCTGCCGCAGGCGAGGTCGTTCGTGTTGTGGAATCGCGGGACCATCGACTCTACGGTACGTGCACACTCAGCGTAAGGCAGGCAAGTTTCAAGTAGTTATGAAGGCTCGTTAACCTTATTCAGCCCGAAAGCCTGAAGTTGACAGAAGCCTGCGTTTCTGTTCGGTCATTAAGTTTGTTGAACACGCTTCCAGAAGTACCTACGAGCTCTGGAAGGTTAGTCAGATACCCTATCCGTTTCGCGAGATTAAATTTCACAGCTCCCACAGTTACACCGCCTTATGACAACTGCTTTCACATGGACATAGACGTCGCATTCATGGTCACCCACCCCGGCCGATCTGATGACTTAATCCCGGGTGATGGGTGACGTGCCTATACACACTTGAGAAGGTAATCTACCTCGAGTGAACCTAGAGATGTAGTGGGGATCAGGAATTGAGGTACGCAAAATTTAGTCGTTTTTATTTGGGTCAGCAGCCCGATGGCACGCGAAGACAGCAAGACTTATTAGAACATCATCAACCGATGGAAGACGAATTCCCAAAGACCACGGCTCGAGCTGGGTGGATCTAATAAATCACAGGTATAGAAGTTGACAGCCAAATAAACTGTCGTTTAAAACATCCTACTCGGTGGCCTAGATACCGATTCTATTTACAATAGATTTTCAGTATCATTTTTAATTAGCCTACTGAGAGGGAACTTCCTGGGTCTTGTTTCGCGGATTAGCTGCAGCACATTTCGTACACCGTTTTAGCCTCCTCCATTCCTTGAGTTTACTGATCCCACCAACTTCCTTATCCACACAAAAACTGCTTTTATACTTAAATGGACCGTCTAACCGAGTTATGTAGTGGTCCCAAAGTACACAACGTCATGTAGCAAAAGGGGTCAGCGACCGTTCTGATATCGTGAGGTTAGCATGTGGCAGTTCAGAAACACCACACGCTAAGTTTCCTGCGTCACGTCTCATTCACGATTACTACCTTCTAAAGTGACCGCTCTCAAAGCTTACGATGTGGCTCATAAAGTGTTTCGACTGCTGACGTGTTTAGAGCTGCGACCTACGGAAGGGTGGTTGTTACATGATCTATGCAGTGAATAAAATGACCCTACTGATGTCACTAGCTGGCACGAAGGTAGTCCATGGTTATACATGGGCTGGAATACTACCAAAGCCCCTCAATCTCGGGTCCTTAATCAAAGCCTCTGACTAAAAGGTCTGGTCGAAATGCGGTGGTGGTTGTCGTAAGACCACCACAGTACCATAAATTTAATGGGGCAGGTAGTCAAACTTGTTCCAACCTAAACCTGGGTGTCCAGGAAGCTGTGTTTGTCATACCTCTATCGAGTGACCAACCTGGTATGAGGGGCTATTTGGATTACGGACGTGTCTGCCAGTATAGATCAGTGTGTTGCTGGGGGTACGAAAACCTTCGCGTCACGATAAGGTGTTGTGTGTATTGGCGGAGTAATGCTAACACGCTGATTTCCCATGTTGGCTGTCGCGGGTTCAAATCACAGCAAGACTGCGGCTATCCATTGCCGATGAAATCTAGTAAGGGAAAAACTCCGATGGAGTGGACTCACTGGAATAGTTGGGGCAGGACAGAAAACTGCTCAAAAGAGAGTGGTGTGAATGCGAATTCTGCATATCCCACAACTATCTACAACTGTTCCTACTTTAACAATTTCCAATTACTGAATTCTCATGGAAAGTCGAAGCATGGAAAAGGGACCTTAATTCAGTTTTATCGCCCTGGGAAGATTTATTGAAAGCAACGAAGTTAGGTGGCTGCTTCTATGAGGGCCCGTCCTAATCAAAAAATCTTAGACGGATGATCCATTCTGAAAGTGATCTTCCAGCTTACGGATATCCTCATTAGAGAAACACTTGTTACGAAACGTGTTATAAAAACGTAGCAGGTTGTTTTTTTTGTGTCGTTTTATTTTTATCAAGAAGCTCCTGTTCTAGCTTAGACATCTGATGAGCTTTCCCCTAAAGCGACTGTTTTACTTGTCTGGCATGCATTTTCCATGGCGACGGACCTATGGATTGGGTGTGGCTTAGTAATAATCCGAATTAGGTTAAATTAAGAAACTTGGGCGTTAGTAGTCGTTTGTCTGTCATTAGGGAACGCTAGAGGAACACATCAGCGGATAAATGCCCAGGAAATTACACCGTGTTTCCAGATCTTTGCCGTGTGCCTGGTAGAATATCCCACCAAAGACTGAGTTCAATGCAGAGTGGAAGTGTGTCGGACGCAGAATAGTATGCGACGTTCGTCAAATACTCTTATTTGTCCATTAGTTTCGTTTTAACATCATATCTCGCCTATCACCATGAGGATCAGTGTGAGTCAATCACCAGCGAGTGTTAGTTGTGAATGTATATGGGCTGCTTACGTAAACTGCTACTTACTAATGAGTCTGAAGCTACTGCGAAACCGCTACTGTTGACAACTTCAAGACAAGAAAGGCATTACAGATCTGGCTTTGATTTCACGGTTGTAGGACCCTGTTTATCATCCTCTGTGGAAGCATACGTTTTTGCAGCTACTTGTAAGATTTAGTATATAGGTCCTAAACAGACCAGTAACTTTAATTCAAACGTTTTGAACCTACTGAAAAGAGTAAATCTAGAGATTTGAACTCCCACAATATGCTATCGAAGCTTTAGTTACGGAGCAAATGACGGCACGCAGATGTGTCCAAAGTGAGGGTAGTGTATTTGGTACAAACACAGCGGATTCAATAAACCAGAAGTCAGATTAACCACAAGGTCTCAATCCTCTTGGAGGGCACTTATCACCCTATTTACAAAGTACTCACTAAAACCAACAAAAATGAGCAATCTTATAACATCAGGGTAGAGGTGAATGCCGTTATGTGTATAAATGAATGCAGTAGTTTGACTTTTCAGAAGGATTTAGTGAACAATCGGTGGTTTCATAGCTGGACAACTTTTCGCTTTTGACATAGAGGCTTCGTCAGGCCAAGTGAGTAGGTTGCCAAGTTGATCGATAGCACACTAGGTCAGTGGCGAATGTCAGTTGACAGGTCGTTCCGGTCGATGTGGGTGCCTAAATCTTATGGCTTTTGGATCGGGGCAATTTCAAATCATCTTGATAGGGTTTGGGTCCTTGATCTTCCGGTTCAGGACGGTTCAAATGATTACTCTTTGGTGCCACTGGTGAATTTTGTTGGTCTGTGTAAACTTTTAACTTTTAGGACAATTTGGTTGGGAAGAAGGGACTTTTGATCGGATTAGGCCATGAATTTCACTTCTGAGCTACTTCTCTCGACGACTCTGTTGATATCCGCACGCCTCCACGTGTCATCTGAACTTACCTAGAACCACCCTCCACAAGCTCGCCAGTCCCACGCTTTCTGATCTATTCACAGAGGTTACTGGCACTTTCCACTGCCTTGACCACTAGTCTCAGTGGCGTGAACAGTAGTCTCTGCCTAAAAAGGTCGACATTTTCTAGATCCATTTTGTGCCCCATACCTATTATACGAGCCGCCATTGCTGAGCTTTTCAGTAACTCTTGACATTCACCTGTGTTTCCAGGTGGGGTAATCAGTTTTATTTTGCGCTCACTGACTCTAGTGTGATGTTCTCTAACAGTCCGGCTTTTGTAAAACTTAGTGCAGTCGTTGCATTTGATTTTGTGGAACCCCTGGTTCTATTCTGCAGGAGGCGATCCTTTAGTTACACCAGTGCAGAGCACAAAGTGCTTCCCTTCTCGAACGCTACTCTTAAGTTAGCAGTGTTTAGAATCCTTCTGATGACTTCTAAAGTCTCTGGTCTACATGGAACAACAGCAGTCTTAATCCATTCACAATAAGATTTCGCCACATGCGTCAATAAACACCCTTCTTAATTGACGCATAACCAGACCAGCTGGATATTCGCTCCCTTGAATTCTGTTCTTTACTTCAATCTGGACCGCCATCCGGTCAGTTTCTTCTGTACACAGGGTGCTTACTCGGATAAATATTGATGAGGCCATACTAGCGAACACCGACTTAGAATGAGTCGGCGAGCCGTTCAAGATCAGTTGGCTTCTAGTACAGCGTTATACGATCTAAGAAGGATGTTTTGCCCCAAGCTGACTCCACCTCCATGACAAATTTGATGTGGGGATTCAGGTCATTCAGGTAGTTGTAAAGTTCACTGATCTTGTCTGGTTTAATCATGAAAGTGTTATCTTAATAATGCCGAAATATTTTCGGTAGGTACGGGAATCTGGTTAACGTTTTCTGTTAAAAAAATTCCATAAAGATAGTTGCCCAAACAGGAGATACTGGGATCTCAGTGCAAGACCTTGTTCTTGAGCACAAACCACGGAGCCAAAAACGAAGTGGGTCAGATTCAGGCATGCCTGTATGGTTTAACTATTTCACTTATTATAAGCTCTGTCAAGAGATTTGTGTTGACATCGGAACTCACAAGAGTGCCATTCGACTCGACGGGGAAACCTGCGACTTTGTTGGTACAGTCTCAATATAAGCACTTGATTCTCCGGCGACGGGTTTTAGGATGCTTGCCAATAACTATCAAGCTCGTGGGGTGGAGAAACTATTCCGCCTACTGTCAATCTCACTTTGACATCTACTTTATGGATTTTTGGTAGGCAGTAAAGCCATGGTTGGATTGTGCTTTTAGGTTACAATCTATACAACTTAACGTACCAGAAAAGGTTTATTACGGACCGCAGTCACCTGCCAACTTCAAGTTTACTCCTATCCAGTAAAAAAGTGGTAGTGCCACTATCGATCTGCCGGTAAGAACCTTCACCTAGGTGTTGCTTGACCTTCTGTAGATAGCCACTCTTTTTCATAACAACAGTGGCCTTACCTTTATCCGCCTTTGTAATCACTATGCTACCCACCTTTTTTAGGGTATTTAACTCCCTCACCTCTGCTGACGCAGTACTTGGAGCTCTTCCGACTGTTTACCCAACCCTAGTGAAACAATGACTTTTCAGTCGGTTCCAAACTTTTTTTCAGTAGCTTGGCTTTTCCTTAATCGAGAGTAGTTGACCAACATATGTTTGTGCATGCGTAACAGGGAAATAATGATTTTCATACAAGTGGTTAGTGTCAACTGTAGATAGGGGAGATAAACGGCTAGCGAACTTATGAAATCCAAAAAAACACCTATCCCAATGTTATTCGGCGCAACGTCCAATGCGTGCATATACAATCGGTCCAAAAATGGACATAAAATCTCATAGGCTGTCTAAAGTTTTTACCACCAATAGTTGTTCAGAATGCCCCAAACCATTGGTTCTTGCAATTTTATTGTTCTAATTTCTCTTTGAGGCTTCGGTAATTTAAAGTTTTTTCCATTTGACATCGGAAAGAAGTAATGATTACACAACCAACCTAATGCTCGCCGGCTCACCAGTCTAAGGATTAGTTCTATAAAATGACATGCCTATCACACTTGTTGACTCGACGACTGAGAGACCTCTGTCGGATTCCTGCATGCTTCCACACTTCGGAGAAGGCCACGGAGTAAGAACACTATTTGACTCTCTTTAATGGTGGTCTTTGTTTGGGGGTTTCAAGCTACGTTGCAACTTGTGGGGAACACAATTCTGAACTCTCGAAAAACTGAGTAGCTTCTCGCTAAAAGGGTTTAGCCATGGAGAATTGCGAGAGACGAAGAGAGTGACTGGAAACGATGCATTCTGAGAGGGCCACAAAATAAGGCGCAAGATTCAATAAAAAGTGATCTCTTCAGAAGGAACACCTCCTGTTACAGACTGATGGATTCATCTGTGAACCCGTGAAGATTTGGGGGCGAGATGGCTCAGTGGTTAGAGGGTGAATTTACTGACCGGAAGGTCCGTGGTTCTAACCCGACCTCTGCCTCTCGACTTCCCCTGTCTAGCCTTGGGCAACCTGGCAGTATCCCAGCCCTCGTGCTTCCTTTGGGTGGCATGGCAGCTAGGCACCGAAAAGGTGTTATAGCTGAACGACTATCGAACGTGAAGATTTGAAGAAAACGAAGTCCATGATAAAACTTCGTTACTTTTTTCGCACCAATCTGATTATGGTTGTCATGGACGAAGCCATGTGACTC
The DNA here is from genome assembly GCA_004794785.1 of Opisthorchis felineus. Taxonomy (NCBI): domain Eukaryota; kingdom Metazoa; phylum Platyhelminthes; class Trematoda; order Opisthorchiida; family Opisthorchiidae; genus Opisthorchis; species Opisthorchis felineus. The sequence goes on along the minus strand of SJOL01002939.1, from coordinate 883,173 downwards.
ATAATTTGTACCAACTCCTTTCCAAATGCATCTCACATTTCCTAGGTTTTATTACGGTCTCCACTACCTATTAGTTATGCTTTTGTTGTCTGGCTAAAGCGTAATGTGGCCCGGTAATGCAGCTGCGAGCTTTACTTTATCAGCTTGGTATCCTATTCAGTTTTCTCACACTGGCATTATGATTTGAATATAGCAATCCTTGTGTTCCGTGTTTGGAATGGTAGGTACTGTATGCTTTTTGGACTGAAAGTATCCAAACGTGTATTTCAGAAAGCTTTTAAAACATACAAGGAATTTGGGGACTCCAGAACGCTACATGACAATGTAACTAAGTTTAGGTTAAATAAGAATTTTATCAGTGATTGTTGGGGCAACAAAAGTCTATTTTACCGTGCGTTATGACTGCTATTTTACAGCACACTTGGGAGAACGTGATGTGATCAAGAACAGATGTACAACAGAATGGAGCATTGTGGTGCTTCTATGAGCTGACACTGCTGAAACGATGAGAGCAGTAAAGCACAAACATGAGCATAGCAACTCACACGTTTATTTCTGTAACCTCGAGTGCACCAGTCCCAATTTACAATTCACCTTACACAAATGATATCAAGTTGGTTTCTGGAAAACGATTTTGGACCGAACGGTTTTGGAGAGAGCAATGACCCTTAACTTCGTGGTGATCGTTCATACGAGTATTTCAGCTATTCAATAACAATAGGTCAGCCTAACGAATTCCTCAATATTGATTGAGAATTTATACCAGGAATAGCCATGGTACTGTAACTATACGGACTGTTCCCTTGCCCTCTTCCCGTTTCCGGTGGCGCACTCCCGTTGACGTGGAGGCCACTGCAGTTGAATATGCCGGGGTGGGTATTGTATTGAGTCGTCCAGTGGATGCGTCGCTGAATACCACTTGGTAGCCACCTCTGCGCATTTCGTTTGGCAGTCTTCGGAAGACCCTGGAGGAAGAGAGGTCTGTGCACATCTGCTTATTTTATCGGCTTATGCTCCGGCAGAATGCAGCTATGAACCTGTTCAACAAAGCTTTTTTGATTTCCTAGGTGCGAGGCGTAGGCCTCGTTGTGGTTGCTGGTGACTTGAACGCCCAGATAGGTAGGCTTAACGGTGCTGAGGCCCAGTTGGATGGTCGTCTTCGGCTAGACATAAGGGGCAAGGATGACGGAAAGAGCCCGCTGCAGGTGTGTACGGATCGCAGGAAGTTCATTTGCGTACCAACTTGCAAAGCAGTGGAAACCGTTCGATGACGTCATACTTACAATCCAACCAACCCGAAGCCATCATTTATCCGTGGCGATGGTCGATCACTGCCTACAGCCTCCTCAGGAATACCTGTGTGGACTCTGATCATGAACTTATTCGTTACTGCTATCACTGTTTTTCAGTTCCACGCAAAACAGGCGAACCTCGCCTAGCAACTGAGAAGCTAGCGGACCCAGAAGCCAAACAAATCTGTTATAAACGGCTCATCTAAGATCTGCCAGCTGGTTCGTTGTCGGATGTTAACGATCATTGCAGACAGACATTCAAAGCCATGCTCAAGACCTGAACTTCGGTCTTCGGTACAACACGAAAAACCTCATCCAAGCACGTGGTCTCTGATAGGACTATGGCTTTTCTGGAGCACCGACAACAGATTTCTTCTGGCTGCAAACACAATGCAGATCGATGCACCACACCACGCCAGATTAAATGAGGATGAGGATTGGCAGATCCGAAAGACAGACGAGGTGGAAGAACCGAAAAATGCTGGAAGAATCCATAGATTGTTCTGCCTCATTCGTTCGACAGGTCAATGAGACCATCGAGGCTAACAATCGGTCTCTGATACCCAGCAAAGAAAAGCTTTTGACCGCTGAGCGAAATGCTTCGAACAGCAATTCAGTTGGCCACCCGCTACGTCCGATCCGGACTGTCGGTCTCAAACAGAAACAGAAATTGTGAATGCAGATATTTCTTCAGCCTCAGAAGTGTCCTCAAGCGTCATCGTGCCCCTGGTCCCAACGACCTTTCACCTGCGGTGAATTCCTCAGTCAGTACTTGCCTAGACTATTAGACTGGGGAAAGAGACCATCCCAGACAAATGGAAAGAGTCGATAATAGTGAATGTGGTAACTATGGGACTTCAGTTTGTTTCCTGTTGTGACAAAACTTTTGCGGTCACTGACTCGCCGTCATCTTACAGCCGCACACAAATCACTGACCCGTGAGCATCAAACGAGATTTCGATTGGGTAGAGGCTGCGTCGACCACATCTTCACACTCCGTCAGGTGTTAGAGCAGGCTTACATGTACAGACGACCCACAATCTTGGTGCTCCTTGACTTCAAGAGTGCTTTCGAATCTGTCGATCGATCGGTGTCTCTATCGCCAATCACTCAACAAAGGGTACCATAGAGATTTGTGGATATAGTCCAGTTCTTATATTTACATATCAAGTGATTGTAGTCTTCGAAAACAGGGATACTCCACCAACTGATTTTCCGCTGAACCTCAGCATATCTTATGAGAAAGCTGATCATAAAATCCAAGATAGAAAGAAAGTGTTCATCTTAACCAACATGAGACACTAAAGTTGACGATTCTTGTCACATTATGAAACACTGAGGGTTATAAAGCATGGGGTCCGGTGAACTGGCGTCCGTTTCAGATGTCTATGTAGGCATTTGATCGAACAATGTTTTGTGGCAGCAGGTGAGCAGTCTTTCAGCTCTCATGCTAAGCTAATTATTGGGAAGGTATCAAACTTGCAACGAATGGTGTCTACACTGAATCGCCTAGATTATGACAAGTTCCTACTCCCCTATCAGTTGCTTTCATCAACGACCTGTCTCACTGTAAAACCTGTACACTATTTGTTCATTTCTTCATCAGAGCGAAATGGGTGAATATGATACTATTCTGGTTTTATATTGTGTGTCTCTTCCTCATATTCACAAGCTATTTAGCAAAAGAGCTTCAAGGATTTTGGGAAAGTTCCGATGTTATATGTTTTTGTTACTGAAACTATGCATTCACCTGTGTGACTGCAATGATAGGACTTACATCTCTCCATGGAAAAAAGCGTTGCGCTCCAGAAATGGGGCATCTTCAAAAATAAAAATACAGTCGAAGATATCAGTGCATACCAGATTTGCACACACGTGCAGGTGGGGTTTTCAAACTGAGCTACTAAGCGCATGACAACTGTTGACCAATACAACAAAAAAGTGATGTTCATCGTCACATAAGTAGGTATTAGTTTTGATTTCATTTCTTATAAGTCATGAAGAGTAGATGAATGGATTACCAATAGCGTAAGAGGACAGGAAAATCATCATAGCGTGGTTTTCAAGGCCAGAACGGTGTGGTTACGTGTCGGTGGTTCACGGATGATTTGTCAGGTAGAGTATGCTAATCAGCCGTTCTAACGCTTGTTGTGACATGATTTGGTGTCATGACAAGCAGATCAGCCAAATGAAGTCTTGTGATAATAAAAGTGGCCCCAGACAGAAAAACTGTTGCGATTTGCTGACAAGGTCTCTGACCCACCTGCCGGAGGAAAAGTTATGTTTACTCTAGCAATGGTCAAACATAAATTTGTTTCAGATATGCATAGGAGACAATGCCATATTGTTGTTGGCATGAGAAGATTTTGGAATCTTTCAATGTAGCTTTCGTCCTGCGAGTAAAGCAAATCCATGCCGAAATGTGGAGAACCATCATTCACCTGTTGTCAGCTTATTGTCCCCAGCAGTGCGCATCGCACGAATCTCCAGGGAGATTTGATTTCGAAGTTGTACTGGGATAGCGTCATTTTGATTGTCCTGGTTTTTCATAATAAATGCTAATTGGGGCTAGACAGTCATAGGTCTTTAAGATTCCTAATTATAGGAGAGACTCAATTCCAGCGGAAGGTCTTCAAAAAGATAAAAACAATCACGCTGATGTTCCATGGGCCTTTCCTCATGATTGATGCATTCTCACTAATAGACGGCCACTTTGATTAGCCATGCATTGCTAGGAGATATCAAACAAATTATACCATTTCCTTCGGTGTTCTATAATGGTCAATTTAGGTTGACGTTTATTCCTTCGCTATTGACTGGCTGTTTGTGTTGATTACTTTTAACTGACTGATCCTACCTCACTTAGCTACAGCTTAATGCCTCAAAAAGGGAGACGGACCCTGTAGACAGCCTTGGGACGTTTCAAAATGGAGGACTATTTCTTTACAAGAAAACATCATGAGATTGTCGACAGCATGTTTCATGTTCCTCGCTCTTGGTACAAACACTGAATTGCCTGTGAGTTATAAACGGCTTGAGTCAGGATATGGGTAACCTTTACACTTTAAGCCATTGTATTTCCCTAATAAACTTAAATAAGACAGTGAGAATAGCAAATTTTTTTTGGTACCCAATTCATCCGCAAAACGTGTAAAATAGTGTGATGGACAAAGTACGGAGCAACTGATATCAACTATATAGGTCTAAAACAAATAATTGAACAATGAAACCAAGGTAGTCTCAGGGCAGACCTCGGGTCTTTTTCTGAGTGCAGACAATAAACTGAGAAAGATTGACCAAAACGACTTCACGAAACTCCAGTCTCTGCGGCCGTTTGTTAGGTTTTAAGACCTGTAACGATAAACTGACTTCATCTCTGTGTCCTGCGTTGATCACATTTCTAGTACTCGATGATTTGGCCACGGATTCAATCAGAGTTCAATTGGAGTGTGCTGATATGGAATGATGCTTCACGGCATGTGCCTTCCTGTCCAGGTTTTAACACCTAGGTAATTTTAACCAATGCTCATATCGCAGAAACTATAGGTAATATTGTAAACACAATGATCAGTAGATAAAAATGGTGCTGGTATTTTTGCACTTTGTGCGAAGTGACTGTTTCGGTTGCTTGGTCGTTACTTAGTTACTATTATTCTGCTTGTTAAAGACCACTGATCTTCAGTTTGCTCTTCTTTACTCGAATAAGGAGGGTAACGAGAAGCAAAGACGAAGAAAAATGGTGTAAAAACAATTACAGCTCTAGGGAAATAGGTGAAAACTGATTTATTATTAATTTCAAATCAGTTACATTAACTGTAAGCTGTTGGGACACCACAATAAATTGCCCACCAAGCTGAATCAGACTTGTGAGATCACCCACTAGTGTCGCAGCAGGAGTATCATTGACACCATGCACTTTTATGGGCTATTTTACGGGGTTGAGAAAAGACAACTTTTTCATTTGTGATGGCCTTCAGTCTTTGAGAAATCAAGTAATTTATTGTCTGGTCTGTATGTTACACAAAGACAGGTCTAGGTTTTTACTAGTACAAACATCTCCAAATAGCTCCCTATCTGATTTAATGCATTCAGCGATACCCTACGCTGATCTAATTGGTGTGTTCCACGTCTTTCCGGGATGCCAACGAAGACAAAAGTGGGATCACTGAGAAAGAAACCTTTCAGGACACTGACTAGGGAAACCAATCGCGTGTGACTTCATTGCGATCAGTCGATTTACCGAGCTGCTTTCACTATGTTGTTCATACTTCAAGTGGGCAAACAACTTGCTCCGTCCGAGTGGTAGTGAATTACTGTTTCAACGACTCGGATTCGAACCCCGCATGAGTGCATTCAAATTGGTTGATGTCCCCTTTCTGATAATCCGTATACATGTTTCAGAAATATGGAGTCAATAACTTTATAAAGTCTAATGGGATATACATGATAGAAGCTATTCGCGGAGTTCACTTGTGCCAGACAGGTTTTAGAACAGTGCGTTTTTCTGCCTCCAATTCTGAACAAAATACATGCGTCAGTTAAGAGAATTTCGTCCTATTCAATGTCGAGAGCTTCAACTAACTGTACCCACCAGGGTCCATAACACTAAAGGGATGGAGTGTATGACGACTCAGCTTGCCACCAAGAACCGTGAACCAACCAATCACGTACACTATTCACAATCGAAATGGATATACAATTCAAGAATTGCCAATAAATGAAGGAGAGTACCCGCTTCATTTCACTGTGTAAGGTTGACGAACAGGGAAGATTCAGATCCCTGAAGGTTTGTCATCGCCTGCTGTGTATGGGTGTGGGCCGAAGATAATGGTAGAATCTCTTTACGCCATCTACTAATAAAACGCGTCTACACAAATTCGAAGATGGGACCGGCAGTCAGCTTGAAAGTACCCACGCTTGGATTCGAACAGGGATAGTTGCAATGGAGAATTTTAGTCACTAGGCTACCCGGAGAGTGGTTCTAATGTAGAAGATTCACGGAATAGGTGACAAAGCCAAGTTATACATTTGTAACTACACATGTCGCCCTGAGATAGTCATTCTGGGAGACAATAACTCCCAGCTTGTCTGCGTTTGCCCTACTCTCTTATTGTTGACCAAAATACTAGGGCTTCCACTCGGAAGGATAAGAAAACAAGGCTGTTTGTTCAGGTGGCTCTCTGGCATGTGAAATACGTATTCGTATCCCATGCTTCTCATCATCTTGTCTAATGTCACGAGAGTGGGGCATTTTTAGAAAAGAATGCTTAATTTTTGTCATTATGTCTCGGCTGAAATAGCGACTATTCTAGGAAAATTCTAGCTCTTTACGATGTTGGTTCTCCAAGAATTAACAAAACGATTAATTTTGTGAAAATGATCAGGGACAAATTTTTGCGAACCGAGTAAAAGGAGTAAAATAACACGACAAAAATTATGGTAGCGAAAGAGCCAATTTACACAAGAACGTTTGAAGGGTAACAAGGCAAATATAGCACGTTTTTTGTAAACCTGGATCACAAAACAGGAATTTCTGTTACCACCACTTGGAAAGGCTTTTATAAATCATGTGCTACACACTGCTCACTGAAAAATGTAATGAGCTGTAAAAATTTCGTTATGATATTTCACTCTGGTCCTGAGAAAAATCACTCCCTTTTACCTAAATTGCAGTGGCTTAAAGTGTGGAGAGGGATCCTATCATTGCAGATGTGGTAGGATTGGGTGATTTAGGGAAAGAATGAATTTCTCAACTAAGTTGGCAGTCTATAGGGTGGGTTTATCGGCTTTAAGTAGTCATTTTGTGCTGGTTAGACGCATTTGCATTCTTAAGAGTACTTGAAAGTTAAAGTTACCTAATGAACAAGGTATAATCACACTTTGTAAGAGCACCTGAACAGTGCACTTACTAGATGAGAGAATCAACAAGTTCATAATGTGCAGAAGGTACTCAAGAAGTCCTCAGATGAACAAGATGAAGAACACTTGAACATCTAGGCACAGAAGTAAACATTTTGGTCTGGGCTGACCACACTGAAGGCTCAAACAGGCGTCCGACAATGTCTGAAACAATACCAAATATCCGTCCAGTAGAACATTAGAGTTCTCCCTTGCCATCAGAGAACAAACAAGGGGGAATTGTAGGAAACAGATACTAAAGAGGTAACTTTCTGGTCCCTTTCTGAGGCTATGACTTTAAAAACTATCCATACACAGGCATGTACCTCAATAACTCTCGTGTAGCAGATAGAGGATCCAGAAGGTTTCGCAAAACTAGAAAGCGCGAATAAGCCAATGACGGAAAGTAGACCATAAAAACCACACCATATTCTGAAAACCGTCGATAGTTTTCCTTTCCTACTCTTCGGTTAATTGTAGATAGGTGCATGGTTTATGGAAACTGTGTTCACAACAATTTTGTCTGAATAATCCTCCCCATTCCATCACTTGGCCGTCCTTATAAAAGCGAGGAAACCACTGAACCCAAGAATCGCTTATATTAGGACTCAGCAGCTGAGAACACCCAGGGACGTGTATGAACTTCTAGTGAAATAGTGAAATGACTCTCATTTCGTTGTGCTGTTTAATGTGTGCATCCAGAGTTACGGTCATAGTGATCGCTGTCGTGAGTAGGCGGCAACAAAACTTCACATCAGAATGACATTAAATACAGCCACTGAGAATACTGAAGATGATGTCAACATGGGAATAGCAAAAGAAATTTTTGTTTCGCTAGATGTTTGTGCAAATGCTATATGGGGTGGGGAACTCCGTTTTACACAGGATAATTTGGCTTTAGTACTGTTCTGCTGTTGTTTATCGGAACATTGATGTTTGACCTGTTCTTGTTCAGTTGTATCTGGATGAGAAGAACCACGCATGCCAAAGCCCATCTCATTTCAGTCTTGAACTAGGGACATCAGGTATGTAACTTTGTTGGCAGCCACTGTTAACGCCCTATTGATAGCCCTGCTGTCTGGGAGATTTCGCTCTAGAAATTTCATTTTTAAAGCCATGCCTTCACAGTCGAAGTAACGTGAGCTGTTGGCGGATGGATCCACCAATCAGCGGCGCTTTAAGCACTGCACGTTTTTGCATGATGGGACGGACTCAATTGGTTTTCGCCGGGGGAGAATTTGGTTTGCACACTCTTGACGTTGATGTAGACCTGAGATACTGAAATCGGCTAATGAACTGAGATCAGATTGACTGGGGGGATATAATATTGAACGAAATTTTCTCTAGTGTTTTAGGATTGAAGTGCGTTTCAAAAGAACAACTACTTCTTGGCTTCACAAGGCAGTATTGTACTTTTATCGCGTAACAGTTTGATCCACATGTCAAAACTGCTTGCATATGATGCTTCCGGCAACCTCACCGATCGATACTAGCAATGCAGCACGTGATAACCCGCACCGTCGATTCATTTGACTGGGGTCACCACTTAAGCAAATACTGAGAGAAGAGTAGTTTATTTTGTTTCTCATTGGTTTCTCTAGCTGCACTATATTAGTAGCGGGAAATGATGGGTACTGCTTCTGCGTTGTCTACCTTATTTTATTAGCCTGTCTGTAATTTTCCTAGAGCCAATACGTACTCGGTACTTAGTTCCAACAGAAGATTTTTGCTGGGGATAGTTGAGACCAACGAAATAGTTGGGCGTGACACTGTGCCGAGTAAGCGCGTAACGTTGGAAAGTTGATCTAAACATATGGGAATTCGTAATACGAGGAGGAGCTCTACACCATTGTCTACAAGGTTATGGTGGTTCATGTGAACTGAAACCGTTTGAAGTACCGGTTAAACACCGGACAAAAGTTCAAAAAGCTTGACGACATCAAAAATATTTCCAGTATGTTTGAGCTTGGCGATTTTTGCAGTTGGTGAAAGTATTGCACACTTATATGGACGTCACTTAGACTGGGATTTCATCCCGCAGTTGAAGTCAGTTTAAACTGAAAAGTCGAGAAGCTCTGCTCATTTAGCGAAATACACTCGTTTGCATAACAATTTTTTTTTGCATGGGAGACTCACTTTAAACCCAGCTGAACCCCTCGTTTATGAGCAAGTTGGGTTCAAGTATAACATAATGTTGACGGAAACCAGGGGACTGCGCCTACCAACTTGGCCACATGAAGGGCGAAACCTGTCGTGGGCCGTCGGAGAGATTTCAGCAACCTTGTGAGTAGGGTAGTACGTCTCCGCTCATTTGTTTCATGCGTGTTGGAAATCGTCGGCAATGCGCATCTCACGAATGTCTAGGAACAATATATATATATATATATATATATATATATAATCACATATGCCGGATAGATGGTAAAATGCCTGTATGCCAGAACACACGAAACGAAAAAGCAATGATAATTAACGCATAAAATATTTTGGCGAAAGACTTGCCAGTGGTTCCAAAGCTGGGCCATTTCTGGAACCGTTTTGAGCCAGCGGAAAGACATCCCCATACAATAAATCACAACAGGCCAAGGAAACTTAATTTTAAGTTTACATCACTCTCTTTAAAACCGTTTCCCTCTTCTTGTGCAATTATTCTGATGAGTTCACACCAAAGGGGGGAAGCATTGAACTTGAGTCCGCCCATTTTAGAGCTTATAAGGGGTGCATATCCTTGGCCGTCCAGGGGTTTAAATTCCGGCAAATCTGACAAGCCAGGCTTGCTTAAAAAGGCGATTGCCATCACACTTGATCGGTGTGATTGGTTTTGTCCGACACCCAGTTAGGAAATCATTGAATTTGTGTATTTTTGTTATGTTGTTTTTGATCCCCAGTCGTCTTTTTCATCCAAATCTATCAATCATAGATAAGACGTATTGAGGAAACCTATGGCTTCACAGTCCTACAAATTTTATTGCTTATTGTGGTCGCTACCACACTGACAGAGAACCGAAGTTGTCCCCAGCCGAGGATGAGATTCGCAAGCGCTTTCAGATATCCACGTTTCACAGGTACGGGTATCAAATTTAGGCACAACGCGATGACGTTCAAATCATTTAACAAAACCTCATTTCAAAGAACGTAAGGATAAAGCCCTGTAGAGAGAAACAGATCATGGTGTTGAAAGATGGCCGACCCGGGTCAGAGCAGGCTGCGTCGAGCTACTTTGGTTCTGTCACTTTCCAGTCGCCTAAAGCTACTCGTGTGCTGTTTTGGTAACCTCGGTAGGCAGAGCCTGTTATACCACTCCAGCTATTATTAAAGCACTTGTGCACACAAGCCGTAGAACGAGTGTGATTCCCGATGTAACATACTATCGTCCAGTCATCTAGTGGATTTTGATAAATCGCACCAAACCATTTCAACTTCAAATACAGGAATTGATACTTCAAGAGTGGAAGGAATGACACGGATGACAGCTTCAAGAGCAGGAAAGTCAATCGCACGAGCAAATTGTCTGTGTTCATCTAGCAAAGGGAGCAAGGGCCCTTGAACTGTAGCTCCTTTGTGACGCACTGTGGTTTTCCAAGATTTATTTCGGACTAAACATTGGAGAAGCCGATTGCAAAATCATAAACACGGAGCGCTTTTGCTATTGGGAATTGGCTGTGATCACCTCCTTTATTTGGATATGCGATTGTCCATTATTTCTGGGAGTAAGTACTGTGAGGATAATGTCATGCAACTAGGATCTGACAGGGTCAAGTTGAAAAAAATCCAGCGCATTCGGTAGAGCATTGGAATACAGGAGATAAACAACGAAGAATGGCACTGTTGAAATAAAAAAGAGTTACACATCCAATTACGTGGCAGTTAGGATAGGGGACGTCTCAGTTTGCATAGTAAGTAGAAAACTTCATTTTCCAACTTAATTTGGTGATCTGCCAGAAATACTGTCAATTCCATTTACTGATTAATCAAAAAAGCATCTAATCAGACCCTGCTCCAGACCGCAGTCCCGTTTCCGGAACATGCTATCCAACTGGCTCCATTAGTTTTGCATGCAAAAATAAACACGATAGCATGTAGGCTAGTAAACTCGCATCCTGTGGTGAATGAAACATGTTCCTGGTCTTCTGATGACGAAACACTTCCTTTAAAGGCAATCTAGGGCTGAACGGAAAAGTGAAGCCATTGAATAGGGTTATCTGACCAGTTTGATTTACATCTTGAAGCATATCAAGCTATCACAGTCTTATTCCTCACAACTTTCATAGTAACAATACATGATGTGAAGCTCTGAGTGAAACCGGCAGAGCCAATGATGAACCGATTAGGGACTGCACTTTGAATGGTACAGTTATTGGAAGTAGTCTGTCTGAAACCAAACTAAGGGATAGTCATGCGATACGAGAGGTTTCACTAAACATTTCTTTGTTGACAGAATCATTGGACTTTTGTACAGACATTGTTTAACAACCAGCCTCGATTTTAATCAGTGCTAGTTTTCGGGGTTGCTTGTTTGTGGCTGACTGGTCGATATCGGCCGTAACGGTAGTTTGATCCTTGTGAAAGTTACTACGTGCCAGCTAATGCATCTTACGACTGGTAGTCGTAATGATCAGTGACGATAATAACCGTAGAAAATAGTGCCTGACCTATCCATAGTTGTAAATGCTTCATAGTTTTTTCCTTACAAGCTGATGCATAATGTAGTCGCTATTGAAACTGAGTCTGTGTCAGAGGTAGACTAAGCAGTCGTTTGGACGAAGCAACTATTGTAAAGTTTCAAAAGTTAGGGATCATTCATTGCATTACGTTTTTTAACAACCGGAAAGAAAACTCGGTAAGTATGTCATAACTAATGACATCTTAGTGGCCACTGTACTCATGGCTCTTCAAGAAAACATAATGGTGATGAAATACCATAAAGCTGTTAGTTAAATCAAACCAGGTGATATGAAATTTGATGTTAGTATGTTTGTTGTTTATTGGTGGAACAAGCTACCTGTTGTCGACAGGGTTTCTAAATTAAACGCTCTGGTTTAAGCAGGCCGGAATTCCAGCCAAAGCTAACCTCAGTTGAAACTGAAATGCATCGTGTTTTGTGCATCCCTGTCAGTAACAGATGAACATACGTCATGCCTGTTGCCATAGATGCTCAAAGTCCTCCTACTCGGATGCTCTCAATGTGGCTGATATGTAGCTAAGCAGCAGGTCAGATTTAGAGTGTGTATAGGTAAAAGTGAAGCGCATTAGTTAGACAGCGGAAAAGGAACGGTCGTATACTGTGGATTACTCATAAAGCAACTTCGCGGTACTTGAAAGAATCTCCTAGGTTGCCAACCAGGACTCTGCTCCCGCTCTAAGGTCACTGGTTCTCAGCAGAGCTGGTACAACTAATCCGCCCCAGCATGTGTGGATTATAGACCTGCTGTGTCATTGCCATCATGCTGACTTCTACTAGCCAGAATAAACCGGATGCCTTCACTATGCGAACCATCATCACCCTGTGATGTCAATCGACCCCAAAAACCATGCAAGCTCGCAAAGACTTATGTGGATACTTTTCATTCTAACTGACACATCATACCACCGTAAGCCAAGATACAATATCCAGTCTTATCCCATGCTGATTGCACACAGTTCATATGGGAATGACCTTTGGACGTTGCTCACGCGTTTCGTATACCTTCTACAAAACTAGACGTAACCGCGTGTCATCAGGTGGCATTGATCACGCTTCCACATGCAAGCATACCCGGTGGTCTTTGGCACCATACGCTGATAAGACAACTCTCAACATAACCAAGTAGACGACAATGAAGTAAATGTTAAGTTGTGGGCTTCGATAAGTCAGCAGAAAATCCGTACTATTCAACAGTCAAGAATGGCCAATTCAGAAAATTCTGGAAACTGTCTCATTCTATATGGGAACAGTGTATGACAGGTTTCATTCCCGTAGAAATTATGTTACTGCACTGCGCATCGATCTAATTTGAACATTCTAATTACGCGTGACAAATGAAATAAGTGTATGCGTTGTGTTTTGGCGAATTTCATGCACCACACTCCTCATAGCGTTAGTGATGTTTGGTATGATGCAGTACAAAGAGTGGAAGCCAGCGCATTACAGCAGAAGATTCACCCAGTGCAAGCGGCGATAGGTTAATTTTAAATGTATGCGGATGCAACAACAGCCCTGTGAAACACGCATTGTGACGCCTGTCCGAAATGAGACTAGCACGTGTTCTTATGAAGTACGTGGAATGCTGACAAGTGATCTTTGTTGAATCGATGTTCACAGCTTTACGCGGGCACTTTTCTTCAGAGTTTTCATGACAGTGCCGCAATGGTACCATATTTTTAACGGCTCCAATGAACCCAACGAAATAGTTTTTGTTGTTGAAATTACTACCGACATTCTGTCTTCGATTTTTCGAATACGCGAAATTCAGGGGATCGACAATTCAACCGGAGCAACCTGCACACCATTTTTATCTTGTAACAGAGCTGAATAAAATTCTGTGCGCAGATCGTCATTGTGTGTCCCCTATCTTCACAGAACATAAATCCTTGCTGAACAGCAAAGCCAATAAAACAAGGGAACACAAATCATGATATTTCTCGAACCTTTCGAGTGAGAAACGAAGAAATTTAATCAGTCGCCACAAATTACGACTGATCACATGGCTTGCTGAGACCCTGGCCTGGTGCATTCACTCCTGAAGTCCCAATGAACGCACATCATGAGATATGATGGCGTGATGCGTGGTTTTTCCTTCAAGCTCAAGCGAACTTCGAGCATCACTTTCAGTTAGGGTATTCGCTTACAAGCGTAATTCAATCAGGCTAGTAAACCAAAACGCGCGCTTTACCCGTTTTAGACGAAATCAGCTCCGTCTTTCCCCGGTTTCACCGAGAACGAAATTGTGCTGAATAGAACTGTCTAAATTGGTTACCACAGGAGCTAGGGTGTAACTGAGAATTCTGATTCTTTTTATTCTCCAGAAATTAGCCAATTCTTCTCTTTGAGAATTTACCAGAAGCTCAACAGAATCTGAAGCCCAGGAGCAAATTATGTGTGACGGGATGCATCAAATGCTGAAAAATGGAATCATAAAATGGAATAATAATAATAATACAGATGTAATAATAAGATTGCTGAAAATTCTTCAGCAACCTAATGAGTAGTATATTACGTCCATGCAATGTATCGCGATATCCCGAATATCGTGTCAACTAAAACATGAAGTGGCCTAGTGCAGCATATTCAGTTGCTTAAGGGCATCATAAACGAGAGATTCAGCCGGGTTCCAGGTGAGTCTGCCATCAAAAACAGACTGGTATGCAGAGGAGTGGAATCATAGTATTGTTCTCCTTTCAGGATCATTCGTGAAACTTGACGTGACGCTGGAATTTTTGCTCCGTTAAACTGTGCTACGATATTTGTGATGCCTGTAAATAGTCCACCTTACAGAGACCTTATTTCTGGGCTAGGGATCGAACTTAATTAATCTTCGAAAAAGATCTTCTGTGTCTCGAACACAGTTCCAAATGATACGCGGGACAGCCTGGGTGCAGCACATTCGTTCAAAGAATAGTGCAAACGAAAGCTTTAAGTGTGATTCAGCTGAATCTTCCTTTAAACCCAACTTGATTGGCAAATGAAATGCGTATCCCTCTTGTTTGCTTGTTGAGGGGAAACAGCGTCACAAGTTCCGAGAGTACAACACAATTCGTGATAGTATAAGGAAGTAGCCAAATGTTTAAGATTAATAACGCTACAAATTTAATGACTGAAAAACACTATTTGAAGGCTGGCTCTCAGTATCTCCAAGAAAGTATCTACTGTTTTGGTATCTGGGGAAATGTACACTGTGACACTGTAAATCTGCTTTTATACATGTTACCTTCGAACTCAAACTGGATGTTCCCCGTACATCGTAAGATCGCGTCTTTCAAATATTTAGTGGGCAGGCCTCTCCGATGAACTTCCTCCACAAAAAATTGGATTCTCTTGAAAACGTACGTTAGCATGAAATTTTTCATGAACCCACCAAAATACCTCTAATGTTATTAACTAACTCCAGGAAGCCTTAACGAAGAGTTTGGAGAGAGAATTTTGCTAGCAAAGCCTAACCTGTCCAGAAGCCAACGGGCGAATTTATGATAAGTAAGATTGCAAAGCAGTATCTTATTTGCGTGTTTTAGAAGAGCTGCTCTGTAACACTTCTGGTGTATCATATATTCGGTATCATATAAATGGAATAATCTAGGTCCACAGATATATCTTCGAGACCCAGTATATGGTACCGGGTCAAATTACAGGTCAGTCGACCCCCAGTAACATACACTCGTAATCGAGTCCAAAGGCCGTACCCAGAGGGTACCCAAATGAGGAACGAAAATGTCGACGAAAATCAAACCAGTGTTCAATCATCCTCGTTAACACAAATCAGTAAGATGGTTGTTTAGCAGGCGAAAATCTTTTAACCGGGACTCTGTTCTTCTTGCGGATATGGCACCGTGCTATCAGATTTCGTGCTCCACCACACAGCATACCCAGATTTGTTGATTGAGTTATTCTTTTCACAATAGTTTTTGGCGTTCCACCCTTTCCGAAGCCTTGGGAGAGATAGAGCTGTTTAAAGCTAATTGGGTGCAGGTCAACTTAGGTAGTCATATCAGTACGGATATCAGGTACGTTTTATCTCGAGCTTGCTTCGACAGGCAGAATATAAAGTACTGTTGAGTGATCAGATAACATTCAGATAAATAACTTCTGTCTAGTAGGTTGTATCTCTCAACTCAGCTCATATCACGTACAAGCTGGCCAAACAGGACATAAACTCCCAGGGATAGAATGAAGAATGGCGAAATCAGCAAAGTTAAAAGAAACTGGCTCGCTTTTAGTCAAAAGTCACACTGGTGAAAAGTGATTATTTGAAGGATTCATAATTTAAGTCTGCCTTGAAGCGTCCAAATAGGTGGAAATAAAAATGATACACTATCGCAAGTAAAAGACTTGAACCGTAGTCAGATGGTTTAAACCTCAAGCAGTTCTGGCACTTCTGAGAGCAAAAATTTAACGGCACACTCATTGATACAAAATTTACAATTTTCTGCACCCACCGAGGTAAAGCGTCGTTCGTACGTCTTTCGTTGCTTACCAACCGTTCGATGAAGTATTAACAATGCGATGTAAGAAGCATCAGTAGACGAAGTGCGATGTTACGATGCTGCTGCTGGAATGAGGCTAACATTCCACTGGCCTCTGGTGTGGCACTGTGGACCTCACTTCACGGTTCAGTCTAGCAGAGTATGATCAAGAGCCTTTGAGGATTCCTGAAGATGTAACTTGCTGGCCGTAGCTAGACATTATTAAAGATGCAGGCTAAATCAAGTTTTAAACGACGTCGATGTTTCTGGTTGCAAACGAAGTGATGAATCTCTTCTGGCCAGACGGCCAACACAAGAGTTCTTCACTATAATATCCAATGCTTAGTCTTCAATATTTTCATTTTCTCAATGCAAAGATTCATTAGATGCAATTGAGGTTTTTTAACACCAAAAGTGTAAGGGAACTGTCAAATTGCCTTGGCCAAATCACACTGTTCCCACCCTTAGCCGGATGCGACCTTCACTGCTGCTGCCAACTGTTTTTGGTTTTCTTCACTGTACCGAAAAATGTGGTTTAGTTAGTAAGACGTTTATCAGTAGGTCAAGTCCACAAGACATACCCAACAGCCATTTAAGGTCTCACTCAGGAGTGGTAACCAGTGTGAGTCAGTTACATAGTATTTCACATGATTAATGCAACGTAATGAATCACAACGAATGGCGCAATTAGCACTAAATGACCATGGTGACTGCCACAACGGGCAACTTTTTGAGTAGGCGAATATTAGGAAGATCAATAAGCTGCGCTTTGCTATGCCTCAGAATACCAAGGGCTCGCATGTGAATTGTTGAGCAGTGACCCAGATTGTAAGCTCCAGAAGCTGCCACTGAAATACTCGGTTTGATTGAGGATAGCGGTAACGTATGAAGTAAAGTTTGCCACAGCTAATCGTTTAATTAGGGAATCCCCGCGAACTTTCTACTTCTAGGACTTTTGAAGAACTCAACTAATGTTATACGTCAGTCCATAATGCTGCCAACCTACAGACTGAAGAAGCGAACACTAAATGTGTTTTTGGGGGTTATAGCCTACTAGATACAACTATTAAATGGCAAAATTGGCATGATCGTCAGCTCTGAGAATGCACTCTATGCGTCTGAACATCTCTGAGCATAGAATAGAGAAATTCATGAAAAATTCATCCTCCAGAGTGACTGATATACCGACTCTTATATTGTCCTTGCTTCACGGATGCATCTATCATTGGTGTGACTGGAGTACTTCTTGAAACTAATGGAATGATCCTGACAGTAGAGCATCAAAGATCAACAGTAGCGCTGTTGTAGCCAACGACGACGACCAGGATGACGACGAAAGTTATGACGATGAGGATGATGCTTAACGGATCCACAAGACCAGCATGCCATCAGCCTTGTGAGTTGTTCGTTGAGTGTTTTGAAATAGTTCCTGTGTAAGTGGGCATTTGTGATTCAGTTGCGGTAAGACCTTCGGCCTGAGGGATGTCATTTGCACCAATCTAAATAAAAAATATTGCTCAACCGAGTTCATGAGGTTAGGTTTAACACAGGCGTCGTCTTCAGCGGAGTTTAAATATGCTTTGAATATCCACTTTCACGAACAATTTAGTGGCCAAACGCGCACAAATGTAGCCGCGCTTGTGCGTACTCGAAGGGATTCATTCTTCATTCAAACCGCGGTTGGATATTTTACAGAGTTTCTAGCTCCAACTGTGTTTGGCAGGACTCATGATCATTGATTTCAGATGTAGTTTTCATTCCAGTCGCTATCGATCCCTTGCCTTATTTGCTTGTTCGGTTTCCGTCACATTCGGCCGACTCAAAAATGTCATATGACACAAAATGAGGCCACGTGTTTGTAATCTGGCTCCACGCGAATCACGCATCGATTTGCACTCGTACTAATGAGCATCATGCGACACAACCCAGGTTTAGCACCACCAGGACTGTTGTAGTGATTAGGCGTTCGTTTAAGTCCTATGCTGAAATCGAGAGTTTCCTGATGAAAAACTTTCAACAAGCAGACTTGGTTTGGGCGATGCTTGAATCGCAGTTGTTGACGTGGTTTAGTGGCTGTCTTGGTAAAAAAAGAAGGACAAACAGGGAGACGACAAAATTCGCGAATAATTTCGCTGCTGTGAACTGGCTATAACTTAAAAATACGACTGAAGACAATAGCTGAACTATAGTCCCTCAAAGTTGTATTCTACGTGAAACCAGCTTGGGGTCTCATGTTAAAATTAGATTGGTGTGCAAGTGAGAGTATTTGTCAAAATCTGCCCAGTTTGTTTTCAAGCAGAACATAAGTTTGATGGAAACTGGGGGACCGCACCTATCTAATGAGACCCCAAAAAGACGAAACCGATTGTGTGCTGTCGAAGAGTTTTCAGCAACCTTATGAATGATGTGTTACGTTTGAACAACGTTTTGCGATATCCTTCTAACTGAAACACGAGGGGGCCTGGTGCAGAACATTCAGTTGAAACGGGCCATCATAAACTGGGGAGTCAGGTGGAGTTTGCTGTCTTCTGTTAAAACCAAAACAGTAAATTTCGAAACTCCAGTTTTCGAGTGCCAATCGTGAACTCGGTTGTTACCGTGAAGACATGACCTGCTTCACGGTGGTAATGCTAATATTCAACCAAACGATGATTTCGCTTCCTATATTTTCCTAGGCGGTACGTTCATTGTGTCTGCCATATCATGGTTACCTAATTTCGCTTAATATATTCACTCATTATCGAGTTTCTTGGAAAAACGAGGTAGTGAATCGCAAGATCTGGAATTTCGAACCCTTACCGTAAGCAAGCAGAACCAGTCATAATACCTAGGCACTCCTATGAACCCATCTAACTGTAGGAGTCAGGTTTTTAAAATAAGATATACTGATAAAGCGAGGTGAATCGGAGATGGAAACTTCCAAGTTAAGCTTCCGCTTTTTTGAAACCAGCTGAACAAAACCTATAAGATGCAGCTCATTGACTGATAACTCTTTCGAGATGAATTGAGTTATTATACTCACGGCATGTTTATCTCCTGTTCCAAATTACCTTTGTAAAAGAGTGGTAATATGTCAATAGTGATCCGTTTATAACATGCCTATTGAAGAAAACTTGACATCATGATAATTTCCCATTCATTACTCACTCCGCCCATGTATCTTTGATCTGCACTGGTTTTGCTCATCCGTACCCTCCATTCACCTTGCTGACACTGGCATACCAGTGTGTGTGTGTGTGGGTGGGGGATTTGGATGTGCTCAGCTGACCTACTTACCCATGTGTGTTCGTGCCCCGTTTGCTGATCCTGACCTGACTTGTTCCACTGGGTTTTCCGTGTGATTGCACCGCCAATCAGAATCACGAGACTGGTCTTGGAAGCAGCTACCGCAAACCACACTACCGAGCCAACATTATGCTTACCGTTGTTCGGTGTGCGGACCTTGACACTGCAATGTGCCGATCAGTGACAGACTTGCTCACATGCTGACGCCGCGGAAGTGGACATTTGAGGTCTGTTGCATGACTCATCTTTGTGTAAATAGTACCATAGACTTTCGAACCCAGTTCTTCCTTTTGATATTCGGGATCGTCAGACCTACTTATGACTCAAGGTTCCGTATCGGGAACCTCAAAAGTGCCAATTATAAGGCGGACAAAACTCCTGGACAGTCGCTGTCTATTTTCCCGGAAGCCTGTTAATTCTACTTGCTTATAAGTTTTCCGCGTTTTTTGGAAAGCGCTGTGAGGAGTTGGTCTGGCCATTCGTCATAAGTTGGAAGGTTCTGGTTCTTAGTTGGCTGAAAACACTCGGTTAGATGTACCATCCATTTGTTGAAAATATGAATTCATAACTCTATTCCTACCAATTATCTTTGCAAGCGTTATCTCTTATGATGTTTCCCTGTTCGAAATATGCCCCGGTTTAGAAGCCTGTGGTCAGCTGGTATTCAACCCATCATTTGTGTCTAAGAAAACACATGGCGCGGTATTTCCACAACGGTATATCGTAAAGAGATGTTCAGCTGCAATTCACTCGAGTTTCCCGTTAAAGCTAAATTAGTGTCGGACGAAGTTCGTGCAATCTGGATTAAAGTAAAACAGAATGTTGGGGATGATGCCTATATGTTAGGCCCCAAGCAAAGCGAAACTGGTCGTGGGCTGCCAAATTTTTCAGCAACCTCGTGAGTAGTTTTCTTCAAGAGTTTCCTGAAAGTCTGCCTGGTCTGTCTTAGGATTATTGTGAGGACGCCCTAGATTTAATTCCAGTGCATGCTACAGTCAGTTCTGAATGTCCCAACAGCATAAAAATCAGATGTCGCAAGTATCGAAGGTGTCCCGCTTTTGTACAGTACGCTCACGTGCATCTCAAGCACTCTCAGTTATCGGGAAGAGTCCAAGGGCAAACTGCCCATTCACACGCACGTATCTTTCACATCCATATCAGTGCATGAGCGATTCCACATGTCACTTAGGCACTGATGCTTAGCGGCAAGTGAGAGGCGACCCATTCCCCGGTGGAGTGTACACACAAGAAACACGCCAGAAATGACGTCACAGTGACGGTGACAGGCTTAGGAAGCCGTGGAGCTTGGATACTGTTTCAAGTACTCTCTCCTATTAGAAGCAATAGTTGCCGATAGGTTGGATAGGCTACTGAAATGTCCCAACATGAACGAATTTGTATAGACTTTATAGACCCGCTTCTTGATAAACGTGGCTCCGTATTTGCATATGCGGTCTAAATTTCGGATATTGCAAAACCGAAAGCAGTAGCTGTGATCTTTGTTAGTTGGCTAAACTTATTCCCCCATCCTCTTTAGTTCCAATGTCATCTGTATTTTACATGTAACTTTTCGGAAACCACTGGATCGGATTGGGCTCAGGTCATTAAATCTGAATCCGGTGGATTTTTGGGGACGTATGTTTCCCAGGTTCCACGACCAGATCCCCTACAAACTTTGATAGCCGTTAAAACTCCGGGGATGGACGCGTTCTGATTACCCTCAACTCACCACATCTGGTGTTTTCTTTATCTCGGAGACAAGCTTTTACGCAGATAAGAGCACGTGAAAAGCACATTACGTGTTTTACTTTTTACTTACATCAGGTAGCTTTAAACTGTCAGCGGGTGACAACTTTTGCTTTTGAGAGAAGAAATGAAACCACCTCAATAGTTTAAGGCAACTACCGCTAATGATGCCGATCATAGAGTTCCAACTAGAAGCAATGTTTGGTGGCCGACTTCGGTGTCTACTTCCAAACGTCACGTACTATCATCGGGTGATCTCGATGTCGCAGAATAATAAATCGCATTCCAAGATCTTTTGTTATCCGGATCGTACGAGTCTGTGATTATGTGGGCTAACTGATAATCTCACCGGGTATGATTTTTATCCGAATAGCACTGCTTGTTCGAACGTTCAAGCGAACAAGGCACCAAGGGATTGAAAACCGCGATCTCCAGCAAAACAAAAATCAACTATCCTCAATTTTACTGCTTGCCAAAAGTGGCTGCGGTTTGTCGGTTTGTGCCTGAGCAAAGTTGCTTCGCTTATTCGTGTCGTCAACTTTTTAAGTTCACGGTTACTGAGAAGACATAAGACGACAATTATTTGCTTGAGAAACTGTACCCGAATTCTGTGTGGTCTGTGAAAATTAGGAATTCGATGACCTCCGACCGGTCTTACTTAGTTCCAGGTAGCCAGGCCAGCCAAAGTCAAATATTACTCTAGAGGAAGCAAATTAAATGGTACATCATGATCCTGACACTTCGAAAACATTCCTGAGTTCACATAATCGTATAACTGAGACCGCGGTTTACTGGACCCAAATGCAGAGGATTTCTTCTGTACCTGTATCTTGTATTGAAGCCGTGACTCTGCAAATAATTATACTATCTTATGGTGATCGCAGATTGTCCTGGCTGTCTTCCGCGCAAGTAACAAAGTCGAAAATTAAGTACTCCTAAGTGGTTCACCACCAAAAGCATCTGGTTTTGGCTCCCTTGTTGCCCGTTTGTTTGCTGCTGTTTCTACTGGATTTTTCTTGCACTGTTCTATGACCTATGAACGAAGACCTGTTTGTCTTTGACAACTGGTGCTCCAAAGCATTGCGCGAACCTGATGGGAAAAAACCAGACCAGTAATTCTGAAGTTCGCCAGATGGTTTTCGGAAAAGTATACCCTCCCTCGATAGCTCAGCAGTTCACATTCCACTTGCTACTCTGGTTAGGCCATGTGCTTTGTATGGCAGAGGACCGTTTGCCTCGTAGAGTCCTCTTCGTTTTGCCTTGCGTCGGATGAATACGACTTAGGGGCTATCAGTCAATGACCTGGCAACTAAGCATGAAAACCCTTGTGTGTCAACTCGGTCGCGTTGGTAGATACCGTCTTCCCTGATGAGGACCATGGTTCGTGACCCTAACAGTTAGAGCTGTCACGCAGCCAATTGTGGTCGTCTATCAAAGCTGTCGCCTTCAATGCGTAGCCCTCACTGCCTGCAATACAAGAAAAACAGAACAATTTGTTATCATTGAAGTGATTGCGCCATCACCTCCAACGCGTGGCTCTCATCCCCATATGGTCGGTGAGTGAACTGTAGCAGCTGGAGCCACCGCATTCTGATGCACGATTTGTAAGCTTCGAATTCTATACTGTATTGTGTGGTTCTGACTTCTCGCTTGCTCTTTTACATTTTTTGTACGTATCTGCAAACGATTTGTCGTAACATTTTGGACATTCTTCATTTGTGAGCATACGAAGGCGCTAGAGGTGACCGTCAGTAATAATCTTTCTACAGATGGTTAGTGTCTGGCACTAGCTAGGCCTAATTGTGAGACCTGGGTGAGCTTTATGAGTGAAGGGGACTTTCCTTCACTGTGGGTATCAAGCGTTCAGTTCCACGTGATTTGTCGGTGATGGGCCACCAGTTGGGCAAGCTAAAAACTTAAGGACCACTATTTTGTCTACCTTTTAGCCTCATGCCATCCGATTTACAGCAGGTACAGGGCATTCAGCTGTTTACGCCTGTGGTTCGACGCAAACCGCATGTGAAAGTACCTGTTATACGGAGTGCCACTTGGCACAGTCTTGTGTGAGACAGCACAGAATATTGCCCCATAGGTAGCAGCTTACTCTATGTCTGGTTGAATGACGTTAATAAACTAACCGATTTCGGCAGTGAGCTTTGGATTCAGCAACTGACAGGACGTTACAGGCTGGTAAACAAGCACAGGATAGCAGAGGATAAGCAATGACAGTATCTTGTGCTTCTGTTGTTTATGCAGGTTCCGAACCGCTTTGACACCAAATGCTGCAGAAGACTAAATCGGCATCACTGTGGGCACATATTGGAGAAATACCTCCATTCTGTGCTTGATTATACTCAATGAGTGGTGCCTGGACTTCATGAAGCCCGTCCAGTGAGTGCCATGAAAGCAGCGTTTGCGCTACCCTAGTTCCAAATAAAAAGTCAAAGAATTTCGTGCCACTCTGTTCATTTCAGCTTATAAGTAGTTTTACCTTATCTCCACCCATCAAGACAATTTTCCAGTCTGCAAGGTTTTCTCTAATTAGTGCACACAATTGAGGAGGTGAGACTGTTCCTTCGATCGTCAAAGTTAATGAGTTGTGCATCTTGTTCACTCTGCCTACGCTTATTGACCAGCTGCGGTATCCAAACTAAGCGCTATCCAACCAAGCATGACTTTCAGTATGCTTTCTGAACGGCTTGCGCGTTGTAGTTTTACGTGGTAAGTGCACACTTAACTTCGGTCAGTTCGGTCTGTTCACATCAAGTCCTGACTGGCTATAATCTCTTGCAGGCTTATTATGGTGGCTCAGTGCACGGTAATTTATTCATCCTCTTTACAGAAAACCAAGGAGCATCAATTTTGATACAGACGTTTCATATCTGAACCCCCATATCTGCAAACAATCAGCAAAATCCCAGCCTAAACAAATAGTGCAAATGTTTGGGTTGCCCAGCTTCTCTAGACATGACCGACATCTTGTACGTATTACAACTTTATGCCTGGAATGAACTTGTCTTGCCAAAGACGGCTAAGTGATCTAATCTTACCAGCTTGATGTAGCTTGGTGATACTGGATAGCTGAACTCAGCACTAAGCTACACTACTAATGCTCACGGCCAGTGTGTTTGTGGAGCCACCAGCAAGTAGCTAACACAGTTTTGATAAGCCATCAGGAATTTTATCGTAACAACACCATTTATTCTATGGGGCTGACTTTCCAACTTCAGTCTCGAGTGCAGGAGTGTGGATTGGAGTATGATACCTCTGTAGGTTAAGTGCTAGATATTGAAGTCCGTGTTTAGAGTCCATATCAAGCCGTGGCTTCTGTTTAATGGAACACGTTCCAGGAATTCGCATTTTCAAGTCCAGAGAGGAAAAAACTCCATGTTTTCGGCCAGTCTACCACACACATAACCCGAAATTCATGAGTGGAATCACTCGCGCACTGTGGCGTGTGAAAGGCGCGTGCCTGTCTACAACTCTTTTTGACTTCAAGTGAGAAGAAGATGGATAGACCCGTCTAAGAACAAGTAATATGGGTATGGCAGCTCACAGCTTGACTTCCAGTATACACACTACTAACAGAATAGCTGTTTGTCCCACAGACAGTGTGGTCTACACTATACTGGAAGAAATTTTCTAGTTCATATCACAAATCAAAACTTGGAAAAACCTCCTGAATCTCTCAATGTAAAAGTTTTCCTCAGAAATGAATTTTTACAACTTACACTAGCCACAACGTTTTCATTTATCCAGTGACGAACCTCAAATGTTACTAGCAAAATAAGACTGAGCTAGCAAACATATTGTCCCTGTCCCACAAAGTTATTTTTTCATCAAAGGGCTGATTAAACTTTGATCGAATTCGCCACCGTTTATTATTTAGCAATCAAAAACAGGAAAATCGGACGCCAGAACCCTGTAACTAAAGCTGCACAATCCAGCACCGCGAATGGCCTAGCACAATTCCACCTTCAATTTTCAGCTGCAAAACAACCACCCGGGTGCCTTCATCGAAGCTGTCTTGTGACATTCCTGTAACATGTATATTTGATCCAACCTAATACAACATACATCAGTGAAGCACCATAAGGCTTATTTCGGTGGCCTATTCCGGGAGACGACTGGATGATAAACATTTTCTTCGGTGATTTAAGTTCACCACTACCTAGCCTCCGTCCATAGGATCTCAAAAAGCTCAGCTGATTACATCTTTGCTTGGGCATCCAATCACACTCAAGCCCATGGTTTGGTGAGTAACAAGTACCCCATGGTGATAGGTGACTAGAGAGAAAAATTCCAAATCTTCCCTACTAGTTAGTCGATTGTCTCAACGTGGTTTAGGCCACGTTTTACATACGACTGTAATCGTCACATTGACAGAAGTATTTGCTAGATATTGGCTAAATAGACCATTTTTAGTTTTATATTACTCTGCAGTATAGAAACTGGCAAGATTCAGACAGCCCAATTCTCTGTGAAACACACCGTTACTTTCATTTTTGTGTCAGCGACTACAGCTAAGTCTGAATATTGGTAGCTTGCGTGAGTTTACTAGGCGTTGATCGGATGGCAGTTAATCTGTTCACCGAGTGCTGCAACTGGATTGCGCATGACTCGTGATACATAGTCCGTGCCCTGACTTTGTCTCTCACCTCGTGACGAAATGTTTGAAAGCTATCTTCCATGCTCGTCAAACAGATAAACTGCCACCTGATCAACAGCCAAATACTACTGATAACTTTTTCTCGACTGCATGTCCAAAGGCGAGAATAACAGCAGGCTCGAACCAGGG
Source organism: Opisthorchis felineus (assembly GCA_004794785.1). Classification (NCBI taxonomy): domain Eukaryota; kingdom Metazoa; phylum Platyhelminthes; class Trematoda; order Opisthorchiida; family Opisthorchiidae; genus Opisthorchis; species Opisthorchis felineus. Next base: position 856,998 of record SJOL01002939.1, on the reverse strand, counting down.
GTTCAATCGGCCTTCTTTCCCTCTCATCAATTCCAGAATTAGTCGCGTCTTTTTTTCTATCCACTCCGCTCACACGCTGAAATGGACTTCTGTCTCTTGCAGTGCATGCATGATTTCCACGGCCATCTACTTTTAGAATGCAGCTCGAATATCACCCTATGGGTTTTAGGAAGACTGCATGTGTCTGAGATAGACTTTTACCGTAACCCAACTAGAACTGACCATTGTGAGTACAACTCACTTTGTGCAATTAGTGCGTAAACGGTGAGCGGACATACTATTCGGAACGATAAGCCATGATCATTTGAGGGTGCAAGCAAGGTTTACCAGTGGAAAAATTACCACTTCCACACCGACATGTTCAGCCCCGCCTAAAATACAGGCTGATGCTAATTTTAACTCTATGAGCATTTGTTTCACTTGGAAAGATAGTTTTCTTTTCGACAAATAGATCATTTTTCCATGAATACGTTTCCTAAGACAGACCTCGACCACTTTTTGGTAAACTGAATAATGTATAT
>SJOL01002939.1:815845-853452 GCA_004794785.1 Opisthorchis felineus | reverse complement strand
TGGATGATAAACATTTTCTTCGGTGACGTAAGTTCACCATTACCTAGCCTCCGTCCATAGGATCTCAAAAACCTCAGCTGATTACATCTTTGCTTGGACATCCAATCACACTCATGGTGATTGGATGGTTTGGTGAGTAACAAGTACCCCATGGTGATAGGTGACTAGAGAGAAAAATTCCAAATCTTCCCTACTAGTTAGTCGATTGTCTCAACGTGGTTTAGGCCACGTTTTACATACGACTGTAATCGTCACATTGACAGAAGTATTTGCTAGATATTGGCTAAATAGACCATTTTTAGTTTTATATTACTCTGCAGTATAGAAACTGGCAAGATTCAGACAGCCCAATTCTCTGTGAAACACACCGTTACTTTCATTTTTGTGTCAGCGACTACAGCTAAGTCTGAATATTGGTAGCTTGCGTGAGTTTACTAGGCGTTGATCGGATGGCAGTTAATCTGTTCACCGAGTGCTGCAACTGGATTGCGCATGACTCGTGATACATAGTCCGTGCCCTGACGCTGTCCCTCACCTGGTGACGAAATGTTTGAAAGCCATCTTCCATGCTCGTCAAACAGATAAACTGCCACCTGATCAACAGTCAAATACTACTGATAACTTTTTCTCGACAGCATGTCCAAAGGCGAGAATAACAGCAGGCTCGAACCAGGGGTTCAATCGGCCTTCTTTCCCTCTCATCAATTCCAGAATTAGTCGCGTCTTTTTTTCTATCCACTCCGCTCACACGCTGAAATGGACTTCTGTCTCTTGCAGTGCATGCATGATTTCCACGGCCATCTACTTTTAGAATGCAGCTCGAATATCACCCTATGGGTTTTAGGCAGACTGCATGTGTCTGAGATAGACTTTTACCGTAACCCAACTAGAACTGACCATTGTGAGTACAACTCACTTTGTGCAATTAGTGCGTAAACGGTGAGCGGACATACTATTCGGAACGATAAGCCATGATCATTTGAGGGTGCAAGCAAGGTTTACCAGTGGAAAAATTACCACTTCAACACCGACATGTTCAGCCCCGCCTAAAATACAGGCTGATGCTAATTTTAACTCTATGAGCACTTGTTTCACTTGGAAAGATAGTTTTCTTTTCGACAAATAGATCACTTTTCCATGAATACGTTTCCTAAGACAAACCTCGACCACTTTTTGGTAAACTGAATAATGTATATTTGTTGCATGGAATTTAGTCTGTGAAAAGTCGTGACGTATCTGCTGTAATGCAGTACATATACAGTACCGATGTGGGAAAGAAGACATCTTGAACGTTCTCCTCACAGAAGAACGTTTTCATCAGGGTTTCGGTGCAAAAAACTTCCAGGAATTCCACCCTAATTTTTCCCATGCTGCAATTTCATCATCATCGGCGTGCCCACCCTGCAGCCAGTCAACTGAACACATGTCACACGACTTGTGAGAATTTACAGTAAAACAGTACTTCTCTGCAAGCCTTTTCACATGTGAGCTCATCTGTCGGCGACCTCGTTGATACTTCCGTCTTCAAACCACCAGGGCGATCAAAACAACATATTTTTTGTGGTTGAAACGTCATTAGATGATTTGGCAGTTCAAAATAGTACATAGAGTAGATCAATATGCAGAAGGACAAATTAGTTTTAGGGAGTTATGTGGCCCCAGAATCACCAAAAAATCAGATGAAAAATTTTCGTCTGTATTTTCCTCATTCATCATTATATGTGCTTCCAGTATTGTACAATGCCCCTGCCACGCCTAAGTGTATCAGTTACTGTGGCAGCAGTCCACACGGTATTACCTTGGGGAGTTGTGAGCAGGTTTATTTTTAATGGGTCACAGGGCTAACAAGAAGACAGGAAATGTCGAATGCACCAATGCTTGTGTCATTATAACCAAAGAGTTCTTGCAAAAAATGACTCCCCCCTAATAAAACGATTGGGAATTCCAAGTAACATGGAAGCGCCCATTAGGAAAACATTTCTCTGAATTTTGGTGGTCAAAAGCGAATGTGGAATTATTCAAAACGCGAAATCAGTGGAAGGATAAAATAACAGACGGTGGCTGGTTAAGAATTTGGAGGTTATCAAACGGATGAATGTTGAACGGACGAAAACAGGCAATTGTGTCGAACCCGGAAACGGCAAGCAGTCACTTGCTACCGGTCAGAAGTGTAGTCACTACTGTTTGGGAGGTTTAAAGCTGGACTATGGGATGAATTTATTCAGATGATCGGATTTCAAAGACATTATCTTCACATTATCTTCGTAAAGTTTTATGGTTTTGATAAGGCCCGCGAAACGAACAGGATGGCCCTGGTTGAGTTTTACTGACAGATCGTATTAGTTTCCAATATTTCTTCTCGTATCCGGAGTGCCAACGCGTTCTGAAGTGTCCTCAGCTCCCTGGAATGTCATGGACGCATTCGGTGTTCCGGAATTTGAGAGTGAAACTCGTGACGCGTGTGTTTTGAGTGAAAGTAGTGTGAGGGCAATGCAGCTGTGCCTGCTCCATACGCAGGACCACTTGTCTGTATCCAGCGCGTGATTGAGTGAGCTAGTGAGTGAGTGTGAATCAGGCAGTCAGTCCGTCAGCCAACCAAACAACCAGCCAGCCAGTCATTCGGTTAGTAAGGCAGTTAGTCATGCATTCAGCAATCAGTCAGTCTATCAACCGATTAACCGTCAATTATTCGACCAATCAGTCAGTGAGATAGTTGGTCCATCGCTTTGATACTTCTTCACCCAACCCGTCAGTAATCTGTGTAGGAGCAATGAAACTGTCGTCCACAGTCTTCCGTTTGTGGGACTCCTCTGAACTTTATAAAAACCAAATGATGATAATTATGTTAGTGTCGCCGAGGCTGGTTTCATATATACCTGAATTTCAAACATTCCACCGGGGAAAAGGTTGATGCGATGAGCAGTGAAGGTGAGCTACCGCACTCCATTTTCAGGCTCGCCTAAATCACATATATCGTCGCTAAATTCCTAGTTTTACTAGTTACCTTATCTTGCTTACAAGCAGTGTTTTTGTAAAGTTGCTTAATAATATATCTGACGCAACTTCGCACTGCAATTTGACTGTCAGTTTATGTGAGCTTGCCTATGGGTTATATTGTGCGGAGTATTGAATTCGCAGTGGTCTGATAGCCGCACCACGAGTGATGCAGGGTGGGAGTTACTGGGATTACTTCGGCAACCACGGCATATTACATTGAATCAAATATTGTAAATAGGTGAACCGTTGACTGTCAGCGCTCTACTGTCATGTTACTAAGGTGTATGGGCCTCTGCTCTTTCCAGTCTTCTACTTCGCCCAAAATGCGGATGAAGTTTGCAAGTAAATGACACCTCAGTACACAAACAAACACTCGAAATGCATAAGACTTTTGATGTGTTAATTGGTTGTGGGTCATTCAAACATCAATCCTACCAGGATGGGTTACAACTGGTAGTGGAAAACTTTTTATCTCTGAGTGTTACACAAGTATCTTCTTGAGAATTAGATTGGATGGCACGGATTTCTAAATTGCTCGGTTCACCCTGACTTGTGCACCGTTGTGAGTGACGGAAAACCATAAATACCGGTGATGAAGGTCATACAACTATCTCAACAAATACAGTCATTTGCATATCAATTTGGTTCTGACGGGAGACTCACTTGGAATCCAGCTGAATCTCTCATTTATGATGTTTCAACAACCTTATGAATAGTATATTACGTCTTACAAGTATGTTTTAGAATTGCAGTGGTGGCGCGGAGTTTACGCTGCTAAAGAACAATGAACTGATAACCCCGTACATCAAAAGAAATTCCGCATCAGGTGTGCTCGGGAGGGCCAATCAGGGACGTGCTATCAAGTTTTCTCAGAGATTAAGTTACGAGCTACTGACCGTGACGCCAATGACTGATATTCACTCTTGAAACATCGCTTGTTTCCTCCTAGGCTTGGTAAACTTGTTTGTTTACAAACCCTAGGATCATTTTGAAGGGTTATGTGCCACAACCGAACGGTCCGGGAAGAGTTTCGCTCAAAAATTTGGCTATGATCTGATTCGTCGTGAGATAATTTTCGGAGAACAAGTTCTTTGACACCACTGCACTGACATAACGTATGAAGTTGAAACACTTTTTTCTAATAAAAATCTCTCAGTCCAGGCTATTCTTCAAGCCTCATTAGGAGTAAGGTGCCGTGTTCAGCTGGCCTGTAGGCGTGCAACTCTAAGACCGAGACGGAAGACAACTCTAAAGTGTTGTATACCCAATCTTTTAAAAAAATATCGGAAACTGCTTTACGATTATCGGAATTCTGAATAAATAATATAGCAAGAGGAATTAAGATACCTGATTGATCTCTTTCTGTCGGGCGAACTGAATGCTTGGTGCGTCCACAGCCAACAGGCGACCCCCGGTACCTGATTACCAATCGAACTTCTGAGGTTTTCTTGGAAGCATGAGGCTTCGCCTAGAACATTGCAAATTTTATCTGCCCAACGTTAGGTGTTCGTCTGCATGGATCTGCACAAAATCTAACTTTACATTTCATTTCAAACAGCTGGAAGACTTTCCCGTTGCCTATCAGTATATCATGCAACTGCTTATTGGACTGCGGGGAACAGACTAAGGAATCCTCCAGGTGGATCTAAGGATGACTAGTTTACTTTCCAACACCTGATTGTAGCCTGTTCATTACGACTGGCGCTTGCCTGAATACCTCGCCTTGCGGCTAGCATACTGATCGGACGATACGGTGGTTTGCTTACATGGCATTGGGGCCCACTATGGTGGGTCATCGATAATGGGGGTTATGAGACCGAGCATGACAAAAGTGTTTGACCTGAGGATATTTCCAGGACACATTGCTTATTTTAGAATATCCAGCAACCAAACTAGCAGCATGGGTAAATCAGGTTTCAGCGGATGCTGACCAATAATACAACACTGTTGTATTGGCGAGTGTTATTAAATAATGGATATCCAAAATCAACGACCGAATGCCCAGAATGGAAGTTTTCAGATTCACCCTGAGTTTTTGAAGGATGCCACTGGAATACTCACACATTCAAACTGATCATCAGTGACAATATTTACATAGTGTATTGCAATATGGTACAACTGAAGCACGTTCACTTCTGTCAGCCCGTTTACTTACTTCTATTTTTTGTAATTTGCATTCGAATAACCAGAACCAGGTTCGGAAATTTTCAGTAGAAGTTTCGTCCTAATAAGTGAAGCTAGTCTATTCTGAAAAGCTAAGAAGCTGTTTTATCCTTACTGGGAATCATCAACACTGCGTACCTCACGGAACTCCATGGAGATTTGAAACCACAACCTTCTGGCTAGTAGCTCAACGCTAGTAGTATAAACACCAAACCTTTCGACCACCAGCGGATCATTAGCAGTGCGTTTGACTGGCACAGTTGTGGACTTTTCAGCATAGACTAGCTTCGCCTAGCTTCACCTGTGTATTGAGTAAGCACGTGAGCCAGAATTTATATTTTAACTGCTCGCGCTTCAGCGCATGCATTTACACGCCGTGTTGTGTCACCTGAAACGTGGCGCTTGACTAAACATTCTTGTAATCCGTCATCAACTAAACAATTTGATCTTTCAAACTTAGTTTACTTGTATGTGCTTTTTACGGGTAGCTTTCACCTTACGGGGAAGAATTCCCACCTCATTTATACCGAAATTTGTTTTTTTGTGCGGCGCACATCTGCCGCCGTGACTTTAGCCACCACGACGCGAACACGTTCGGCGTGCATGGTTTAATTTCCCTAAGTCCTTCACTCACTTTCGCAATCAGTCTATTTTGCCTAGAAATCTTGTTGCGCTCAGGAACTGTTTAATCTTGCCAGATTGGACTGCTAGAAATGGTTGATCTACTTTCTTCCGCAAAATGCTGACTTTAACGTTCAGGACGGTTTTTCAGTTCAGGTAGGCCTACCAACGCATTTTTTGCTTTGCATCTGTGAACCCATACTCTTTTTTGGCATTGAATGAATGAATATCGGCATCATTGGCAACGCCACATATTCCATCGACTGGACATTCCAAATGGTCAAAAGCATTCCACGTATTCCACACACATCATCACCTGACACCCGGCACATCGTGACTCACCAGACGAAGCAACTAATCTTCGGGTTGTGGTTGTTCTCACTCATAGTGAATTTAGCTATTTCACGGAATTTGAAATGAGCTTAGTCATAGATTCTGAACCTGGTGCGAAAACCTCGAGACTGATGTTTGTGAACGAATAATCTGCCTACAGATATCTGCACCACGTAAAAATTATGGCAAGCATCGTAGTCGGAACAAGATGCAATGTGTGTGATTGTATCGTCCTAGTGTAGACTGTTATTCGAAAGGAACTTAGCTTCCAAATTTATGGCTTGGTGTGGTACATAGAGCACCTCTGAAACACCATATAAAAGTTGGGAAGCGAAAAGCCTATCAATACCACCTTATTGATTCGGTTTGATATGAAAACTGAGCCAAGCTGTAAATGCATGGTGATCCATGATTTGACCAGATATGTCCCACGGATAGACTAATATCTCTTCGATCCGAATTAGTAGTGCGCTGTGGATATGCGTAAAGTGAAATTTCGTCTGGAACCAGTTGATCGGTGTCGCGCGGATCATAATTGTAGGAGGCTGCTGGGGGCACCAATTGTGCACACAAAAAACAGAAACTTTGGAAAGCAGTTTTATGGTAACTTATTTACGATGGGGTTACAAGAAAACCTGAGGTATACAAATTCGTGTGTCTCATGAATTGTAGTCACCATTTCACTCCTGATTTGCAATGGTGATTGTTGGCATCAGTTTGGTGTTGTTTGGCATTTATATCACCATGTGAAGCATCAGTGTCAACACTGATATTGCTGTCTTTGACAATGATGATGATGTGAATTAAAACTTTTGTTTTACTGGACTAACTATTGTTACAATATTTCCCCTGTAATTGATCCGTTCGCTCAAGTGAACTTGTCCTATTTAGCAGTTCGTAGAAGTACGCGAGATGGTTGCGCGACAGATTGTTTAGTGCTTCCACGAGCACTTCCCCTAACTTATAGCATTTATTGCTACCAGATCAATTTCTACCAAGGCTGACAATTTTCCTCTGGGTCTGCCAAATGCCCGAGTAGTGAAGCTTCTACAACCGTGTTCTACAGCGGTGTTCGCGATACCCGCTTAGAGACCATCCTTTCTCCAAAATCAACAAGCCAGGTTTCAAGAACTTTGGAGTAAGAGGGTACAATTTTGGGCAAGGTAATAAGGTAAATGGAGGTCTTCTGAGGGTGGTCCGTGAGAATGTGTTCCACTCAGTCTCCACAGTGTGGAGCAAATTTGTGTCTTTCATATTTACATCTAAGTTTAAACTTAGGGCTTTGCAAACCATTAGTGTGTTAGGTTAATGGATTTGAAAGCCGGTATTGAACTGTTGTTTGGCTCCTTTACTCATCCCAATAAAGGGTTCATGTCGTTAGTATCTATGGGGGAAATCACGTGACGAAAGCACCAAAAGCCAGTTACAATGTAGATACATCTTTTAAATCGAAAGATGATGATGATGGCTTCCTCCTAAAATGAACTAGCGGAATCAGGGGCATGCAACTTCAATAAAAAACTGTCGAACCGGTTGACCCGGGGAAGGGTCCTATAAGGGGTACTATTTCCATGGGACATATTAGTTTGAAAATTATCCAATTTTACGTGTCCACAAGTTTTTATTCTGTTATTTAAAAAAAGCTCTAAGAAAGACAAATTCTTCCCGTCCTGTCACATACCACATAGTGAAGTAAATATGTGCTGGCACTTAAGTAATACTAGGCCCAACTATTTTATCAACTTGTGTGTCACCTAATAGGGGTTGAATAGTACACCCAAAAAAAGGAAAACAACTTCGTCACCCACTCAGCGTCGTGAAAAAATGACTTGTGGCTTGTCACATTTCACTTACACAGAATGGTTCATATAGGACCCTGGTCAGAATGAAATGTGACTTGAGGAGTGCAAAAGAAGGGTCACTCGACATATTTCAACAATATGCCGTGAACGTGTCACGTGAAGTGAGTTTATACGGCAGCAAGCAGAAAATGGTCACGATGAACCATATCCAGATAGGTGAATAACGTGAAACTAACAGCCTGACTTAATTTGCAGCATGAAGTAACAAATGAATGCAGTTTCTGGAATCTTACCTGTGTGCGTGTCGATGGGTTAAATGAAAGTGTGACGTTGATGACCTTAGAGACAGACTCGGTCGTATGACAGAGGTGCTTGTGTTATGGAGGAGGGTTAAATAGCACAATTTTCAAAACTGACATATACTGCAACACGATCTCGGGCCCAAAGAATTGTTGATAAAGTTTGTCATACTAGCGACAAAATCAATCAGTTTTTCGACATGTTGTTTCATCCTGGCTGACTACGTGTCATTGCACGGTACAGATCGGGAATGCAGCCGTGAAGTCATCAATCTGTGGTCATTACTTTTATCCCAAAATGATTTTTCTGGGCTTGACGTTGCTACAGTATAGGGTAACGATTTTCAGTTACGACAAGTGCATTCTCATAAAAAATTCGTGAACATAACAGGGGAGCAATTTTCCCGCTGCTGAAGATAATTCCATTTGCGTTGGTTTGGTTCCATTTAGACCACAAGCGCGGGATAACGATATAATAGCCTCTTTCCAGGTTACATTTCCCACCTACCTACTTTTTAGAGTAGCCTAACGACTCAGTGTGGGGTTTTTATTTAAACTCGGTCTAGAAGAACACCCACCTGAAATTTACCAACATTAAACACTAGAGTTTAAGACTTATTTATAAATTACGATGCAGGTTAACTTTCGACTTTAAGAGGCATCTTGTGTACGACTGCTTCGTAGATGATAGAATCGGTTGGGTTATAAAGTGACTTACAAATGTTTGTTTGACTCCATATGCGCTCACTTCGATGAAAGTAATGTGTTGAGAACTTGGAGACTACTCTCATCTGATGTGCACTAGATGAGAAATATCGGTACATGACTGCTAACAATCTGTCACCAACATTCTGGTTGAAATCACATCGGCAGAGAAATAACATTAGCTGTTTGGTCTCTTTCTGATGAACAAACTTTTAGATATGATGTTTAAAACCGTACTCGTTTGTGGCAGACCAAGTCGAATTTCGTAGATCTGGGTGTCTTGCACTACCGGGAGGAAGCGAGTAGAATGTGATCAAGATGGTCCTTAGTGTCACATTTTTCGCTCCTTCCTATTTACCACACCAAACAGCGCTTAAGGGCATTCCGGAATTTATAAGTTGAACAGTCAAAGAAACTTCGCAAAATGTCGGCAGTGCGAAAATGCTTTTTAAATGCTACTTTATCAAAATAAATAAACAAGGTTTCAAAGTTAGTTAAACGGTCAAGGAGATGATGGTGAAATAGAAAAACAGCGAATCAGTGGACAGAATACCAAGACTGATCAATCGTATGATGCCTAGACTTTACAGGGTACAGTATTGGTTGAAGTTGTCTAATTAATAATGGAACACTGTTGTTCACATGGGTTGGGTTCGCGTTGGGCAGCAACATAGCAAAGGTACTCAACCAGTTCGGTATATCAAACCACTCTGACTAACGTGCCGAGCGATCGGTGACCAGTGAACTCAGTGAATTCCGAAAACCTCACTGTTACACTGAGCGATCTGCTCAGTGCATATTATCGTAACCACAGCTGCAGAACATCTATACGATGTAGTATCCCATACCATGAACTATCCCACTTATCTTGTCAGCGTTATTCTCCTTGTCGTTAAAATGAAACAGGTTGGCTGTCCGCAGTCCCTCGTGGACACCATCAGCCAGGTAATCTCACGGAAACCACAGTGTCAAAAACTAGAGTTTTCTTCTCAAAAAGAGTTATCGTCTTCCACGTTGATTGCTCACTGTAAGTTAATGGACATCCAAATTCCATGGATATCCATTTTTGATTAAATCCTGGTTAAAAATTTCTCTTCCGCCGGCAGACAGTCTGGAGTACAAATCGGCTGAGCTGTATTAACCAGGAAGTGTTATTGGAATGAAGGTAGTTACAGTAAACATATCTTTACGCAGAACTCCTGTCAGAAGCCATTATTCACGAAAAACGCGGCCAGAGTTGACAATAAAATTGTGCAATCTGTGGTGAGCAAGAAAGCGACCTTCAAGCGGCCTCTGTATGAAAGAGAGAATAACCGTGCATATTAACAAACAGTTAAGAGTGGCTTTGTCTAAATCATATCAAGCGACTGAAACGATTGTAAACGTTTCACGAGTTCCCGCAAACTCTCTATGAGTTAATACTAAAACTTGAGGTATCAAAACATCATCTCTTATGCTGCTTGTACTCTGAAGTGACTAAACATGGGCCGCACAACGCGACAAAACCTCAATACCTACGGGAACACGCTCATGTAGTTCGAGTGAATAGTGGTAGTAATAGGTTGAGATCGAATGGTTTATTGCCACATTTGTGGGATAGACAAAAAACAATGCTTTCGGAGTCACCTTTTGTGAACCCAAGGCGTCACCTCACAACCAAGGCGGAAAGTTAGTCTCAACACCCCAAAATTGTGCTCCGAGAAAAAGTTCATGTGGTTTGTCGTGCTGAGTTTGCCTTCAATCGCATCCAGATATTCTTGTCTACTTATCTGTTGCACATATCTTACTGAAGGGGATCCACCCCCAGTGACCTTCGCGTGACAGAAACTGTCTATATTCTCCACCTGTTGTAATAGAACTCAAATTTGTATTTTCCTTCTGTATACCACGTACAACTGTGTTATAAAAATTTTTGGAATCGGTCTGTTCATTAAACTATCTTCTAATGTCCAGCCTGGGATTTCTCAGCTTTCCTGGCCTCAATTACAGTCGTTTGCCTCAACCATAAATTGGTTTAGGCTGACGAATTTCAAGAATGTGACTAAGAACGCGTACATAACTGCAGTAACTTAGCCGAGACCACTGAATTCAGTAGTATCAATGACAGAATACTGTCGTTCTGCATGGCAGATGATAAATATCCCAGAGATGACGGTTAAAGAAAAGCAAGCGTTCCGCCACAAGCGATGATTGACTTAAAAGTGACCTAGGCCAGACGCCACTCACTTGAAATATATTTTGTTTTGTTCACACGCGAATATACAGGAATGCATAGATTCGTGCACTGTGAGTATTGCCGTTTCGTGCTTTCATTTCCACAAATAAGGTGCACATGTGAAAATGCCCACAAACGGGCTTTGTGTTTTTCCAGGAGTAAGAAACGATCTCTTAGTACTGCACGTAACCACCCATGGGCTGTGGAATTTTTCAGCAATTTTATGAGTAGAATGGTTAGTCAACAGAATCCCTTCGCAAGCCTGACGATGTCTGAAAAACACATCTCGCTGTGTCTGCGTATGAATCCCTCCAATAATTTGTCAGCGTAAATTGATAGATAATGTTGTGAAGTATTCCGATGCCCATGTCTGTTTTTAAGTCCTGGAGTCAAAGACATATAAGGGTGAATCCGTAAGACATTTTGGATAAACAGCTGCAGGACACGATCGTCAAGTAATGGTTAAACTTCATAATCTTGGTGCGAGATTAGGTTGAAGATATTCACTACAAGCGGTCACCATTGTGTGTGAACATCCCAGCCAATATAGTGTTCTGAAGTTGCGTATAATGGAATATTTATATGTTTAGAGAACTTGTTGTTGCCTATGATGACGGGATAGGCGCTCTTTGTTCCATTGTTTAGTGCGGTTCTTTGAAGCAGAGGAGAACAAAAGACATGTCTCAATATAAGAAAACCTATTTTAGTCTAAATTGGTGTTCCGCAAAGGTCTCCACGACCCCAGTAGCTCACGTTATCCTGGTTAAACAAAATTAAACATTGATTAAGCAAACCAGCCGGTCACTCGGAAAAAGCAAACTGATTGGAGAGAATTCTTAGACCGGCTCAAGCATACACACGTTCCTGCATTAATTTAACTTCTTCCTACAATAGTTGTCAAGGGATACATCTTGTTTATTTGTATTCTGGGCAGACGGCAGGTCACGTGGCTGAGCTGAGTTTTAGTACATTGGCAAAAGGAAAGCTGATGTCGACTAATTAAACCAAGATTTTTGTCATGCTTTATGATGAATGGAGATCAATAGGATAGTAGTGTTCAGGTTTCAAAGGTTTGGACAAAGAGAAAACATTACCTACAAAACTTCATCTTTGATGAACTGTTATAACGTTGTAGTGTACACGAAGGGGATGTGTAGTTTAGTGCTCCCTCGCCCTGGACTACGACTGTTCTCTTGATTTAAAAGATGATAAAACGGGCACTCTTTGATAGCTTGAAGGAAAAATCGCTGAAAATCAGACAACTGGAGAGTGTGGAAAATCCGTATTTGATAAACTACCATTTTTGAATAAGATCTTATTATTCATATGTTGGAAACCAACTTCAATATCCTCCAACCCATAAAAGTCGTAGAGTTGCCTTCAAGTTTTGTTCGATGCTGCAGCGAGACGAATGATCATTTCGAGCATTTTTCTTCGGTGATAATGATAACTATCCCAAATGTGATGTCGATGGGGGATTTTTATCTTTTTACATACTAGGCGTGGCGTCAGCAAACCTAAGTTAAAGGCTGATGAAGGCTTTTATTGACAATAACCCATTCAACTAGCGAGATATTTTCAAATTCTAAAAAGTAAGGGTAGGTCAGAGAAAATGACAACACGACAGGTTTCAGTCGTGGAACTAACGGAATAGTGGTTACGGGAAACAAGTTAATCAAACCCAAAGTTGTCCCGAAGTCAATAAATCAGAACTCGACCCGGAGGGCCGTCCAGTAGAACCAACTATCTAAACAATCAGTCAGGCTCAGGGGTCAGTCCATGGTCATGGGAACGAATATAAACACACATGTCACCAGGACTAAGGCCTATGCAACGACCCACCACCAACCAATTACGCAGTGATGAGGTAACCTCAGTTAGGGAAGAAACGTCGGCAAAAACTTGTCAAGCTCAGCAAACAAGTCATGCAGGGTTCACCAGCGATCAATTGTAGCATGAAAAGATATCTGATAATTTCCGTATCAAAGTATCAAAGAATTTTATGAATAAAACAACACAGTGTAAAGGTATGGAACGAAACCTGTGAGGTGAGTGAGGTTAGGTTACAGTAAATTATTCATTGCTTTATATAATGGGCAACAGAGGAAGACATGGTGTTTGTGATGCGGACCTTCAAGAACCACACGACCAGTGTGGCATCATCGCTAAAGTCTGTGAACGAAACGTTGGAAATTTGTACATATTCTCATGAATACCACCCTTATTCGGATCATGAAGATCGTAGTGTGAAGGTGAAATATAGGATTTCACGTAATTCTATTTTGACTTCGTGGACAATGACCATACGTTTCATCCAGAAATTATGGGACTGCCTTTCATGGTTCGCATAATTATACTTCGCCTTTGGTCATTTCTAACCGTCTGACGACAGGATTATGGCATTTGCCGCACGTCAAAGGACAGTGGCTTTGACCTACTTTCTTCGTTTCGAGGACACTTGCGTGTCGTTCAATTTCTTTCAAAGCCGAATAGCCGCGTGAGTTTTCACTTAGTGATCTATTTCTTCCCCTTGTATGTGTGGCTTGCAATCCGCGGACCCCGTCAATGGTGGTAGCAGGACGTAGAGTTCCAGGCTGCGCCTCATGACTAATGGCATCATTACTTGGGGGAAGAAAATTGGTCATGTAGCTGGTGCTTGAGTTCATGCATCCTTTCGAAAGACAGCAATCATCTCTGGCTAGTACAGGCTGTTCCCGGTTGTTCTTTGATGCCTGATGGGCTGTACTTCCCGCAAGCCGTCCTGAGGAATGCAAAAAATCATGTTTTGGATAGAAAGAAGGAGTCCTTTCGGCCGAAGTATCTGTATAGCCAATTTTGTAAGTAGTGTGTCTATCCGTGTTTTGGAGTGGCTTGCTTGAGTTCGAATGTTTCTTATGCTTCTGCCCAAAGTGAAAAGGAACAAATTCGGACTGATAGGTGGAGAGTCTGTTGAGCTTGGCTGCACATTTTACCACAAGATTGTCTTTAGGAATATATTTTTCACTCTTCTCGAAGACTTTCTTAGTGAAATCCGTTTTGTAAGTAGTCTCATCAACAAACCTTCCAAAAGGTGGAACATACTCTGGATGAAACTGACATGGTACCGCTCGGTCACAGCTGAATGCCCGAAAATCATTCATGTAGCAAGTGATATCAGTCATTTTCTGTGTTGGCTTATTGTATTGCTCAATTGGCCTACAAGTTCTGGATCGTTCTCCATGACGCTTCTGGAAATCCTCAGTGTAGGTAGTTGTCCCAACAAATGGACCAGATGGTGGATGATATTGAATCTTCGGAGCAAAACTTTGTTGCTGATCAGCGGTTTTGTGTCCATAGTCAGACCGATAGACTGTTGCGTCGTCCATACGTTTGTCTGGAGGTATATACACCTGTTGTGGTTTCATACTGATGACTTTCTCAACTGGTCGACTAATGAACTCTTCTTTGTAGTCACTGACGCCAGTTCTCCCACCTGTTGGAAACCAATGATTACAGGTTGGATGGAATGGCTTTGTGGCCACTGATCTTCCACGGACCGGAAAATCGATTTGATAGCTTGTGTCGCTTGCTAGTTTTTCCAAACTTGGGATGTATACTTCTTTTGGTTTCATACTTCCACGTGGCTCGTCAGACCGTGGCGGATAGTCTAATCTGTAGCATGATTTATTTTCCATTGGTTCAGTGGCCTGTTTCACCGAAAAGGAAGATTGGCAAAATGAAGAGCTTGGAAGGATTTCGTGAGGAACAAAATCTGTCGTATAAATGCTCTCGGGCACGTCGTGCACTCCACAAAGTGCTTGACATTCAGAGCAGTCGATCGGCAGTGCAGGGTTTCTAAAAGCAGTGGGTGGTTTATGCTCATTCATATAATATGAAGATTCTGTAGCGACAGGATACTCAAATGCTTGGCGATGCCATACCGGTTCACGTATTTCCGGACGGCTTGGAGAAAAAAACCCGTGGTGATACGATATATCTTCGGGTACTGGTGTGTTGGACAAGAACACCGGATACTCGATGTAGTCTGCTCGGTATGTCGAACACGGACTGGACTCAAATGCTTCATTGTTCACCGATGTTACAGAAACTGGACGCACACTTCCAGTGGATTCGTAGAACCCATGGAGCTCCAAATTATCACGTTTGGCGGTGTGCGTTATGCTCACTTCTTCGTCTTGGTAATTTGACTTCTCAGGTGTTTTTGGATAAGCTTTTGGTGGATCGAGTGCCCAAGATTTCGGAGGTTCTGTACTCACCACATATTGTTGGCAAAACGGAAGTTCGGATTGTGGCAGTCCGCATGCTTTCGAGTGATCATCAGGAAAAAAGCGCATGTCGCTCGCTGCCATTTTGGTCTCCCGGCATTATGGCTGTAGTTTTATGCATGTGAGGGGGCAAGCTGCATGGTAACAGTTGCTGACGAAGAGCAGAGGCATTCAGCTAAAATTAAAAAAGTAGGATTAGCCTTTTGTTAAAAAGCATCCAAGAACATTCTCTTGGCTGACAGAATTAAGGATAACTTGCTTAGGCCGTGAAAAATTCCCAAAACTTGTCTTTTTTAACGCCGCTTTCCCGCTTCACTACCCTAGTCCCAAAGGTCAAATTAGACTACAGAAGCGCAAAACTGAGCAGGACTTATTAGTTGCGAACTTAGATCTATCGCTTGTCACTAGAAGTTCAGCAGCGTGATAAAGTGGGCATTGTTCCTACGATTCAATCACAGTTTACAAAACATTTGGCCATTTTGGGAAATCAGTGGAAACACACAGAAGCCTGCACATTCGCGGTGAATTAGCACCACTTAGGCGCACACTATTCCATGTATTGGGATTTCCCGGTATTCCGCTATTACTGCACAATGTAAGTGGTTGCGGACAATTCCTTCCATGATGCCTGTACAAACTTCCTACAATCAACGGCACCTAAGAGGGGTCATTTCCATAGATAAATGATTTAAATATATCAACACCTGTAAACGGATTCATTAACTGCAAGAACTTCATACGCAACGTTATGAACCACATATGAGAAAAAAGCCACGGCATTTCAGACAACTACAACAACCGTAACATTGGTTCATTCTCACGCACAGGACCATCCTGTGCACTTAAGTCCAATGAAAAGCTTATGCGCACAAATTCAATCGATCAACTTCGATTAGATGATTAGATTAGATGATCTATAGGGACGTTTAAGGAAATGAAGGCCCACGAATCATTCCACCGCTAATTGCAGGTGTTGTCCACTAGCACCCCCAAACAACAGGGGTAGTTTTGTGATACGTAGATCAAGCGCTTGTGATCTAAGGGATACACGGAAGTTCTGTCTGAGGTATTCTGACTTTGCAAACCAACTTCAGGGGAATTGATTTCAGTTGTTATAGACCTTCATAAAGTATACGCCTTGAGTGATCAGTCTGAACAACGAAGAAGCTGCTAATAGCTGGCATTCATCTCTTTTACTGGCTCAATTTTGAACGGCATTGTGAGTCCTTGTGGAAAATATTGTCGAAACTTCGATGGGTCCAAAAACCACGAAGTTTCCCCTAATACCGTTCAGCACAGTGCTATTATTGTAATGCTGGTGTTATTAAGCTTGTAAGGCTGAAATTAGGTTCACCAGGATGGAGGAATTGCGGGCCTTATTGTAGAATACTGCGTTAGCACTAGGTGCTACCTGACCATTTAGAACCTGTAATATTAGTGTGGCGTTCATAGCTGTGTCACAGCTTGAAGCATGCCGTTTAGTTGCGTTTTAGACATAGAAAATACTTTTTCCTCAACTAGGCATTTTGGGAGAATAAAGGGACCAAACGGAAAGCAAAGTTCACAACCGATCCGAAATGATTTCTTCCGAATTGGGCCTTTTACATTTGCGGCTTAAACTTCCTGCGCACGTCGGAAAATCGTCTCCTTTACACTGACAACTTGTGTTGAACGAAGATGACTGATGTCCACACATAATTATCGCTTGTGGCAGTTTCTAACTGAATGTGAAAACACAATGATTGATCGGAAGAATGCAGCTACAATGCTTTGCATTTTCACTTGGACCGAGCTTACGTAATAACAAGCTGGCGATTAACGCATCGCGCGGTTAGCGAGGATATTTGTGAATAGTCGTTATGGCTTTCTGTCTTGAAATCAGTTCGGCTTGTAGGCTAGCTGAAACTGCTTGGCCATTCGTTGTTATTGTTGTCGTTGTTATCGCCACATTTGTGACTTGTATAGCGTTGCTTCCTATCAGATATGAGTGAGAAGTCCTGGAGGCTATGATATGGCGATTTACTTGCCAACGTGTATGATGCATTGTGGTAGTGAATATAATCATCTCTGCATTAATGTTTCTTTAAACACGCTTAATGTGTCGAACTGCTTAATTTTTGCTGTATGCATTCCTAACCAGTTTTGTAGAACATAACCAAGGTTGCAGACCACTAAACCGAATACGAACAACCTCAAACTGTAAAGTTTTCCCAAATATATTTTGTGTAGTGCTAATTAAACTATCTGTTAGTTCTATGAAGACATACCTTCCTGGTGTACAGCTAACAAACCTTCACAATTATGTACTTAGAATAGTTAATGTAAATGTTTGTCCCGGTTAGCAAGTTATATTAAAAATCTTCTTGTTTGAGGCTGTCGTGTGCACAAAGAGGCTGAGTGATCAAAATGTTCACGTGGTGAGCGTGATATCATTTAGGCTATCTATGCGCGTGGCATGTGGTATGAGTCACAAGTGCGCGCGTGACTAGCTCACGAGAAGCGCGCGACCCAGTTGCTCGAAGCGCGTACTTTGTAAGTGAGCAGCATATTTACTATGGTCAAGCCAACATTACCTTACTGAATATGACAGCCAGAATGAGAAGTGCTTAAGACGCGTTTATGTTTGTAGGTGTGAAGGTGTCCTCGGATCAAGTTTGTAATGTGTCCATTGAGGGTGATTCCACAGATCCGGTCATTTTGTTTATCAAAAACGACTCATTAAAGCATACCATCAGACTATGCAAGGTAACCTTAAATTAATTTATCGCAGGCTTCAGAATAAGGTAAAAATAATCATTATTTTTTATTTCCAGGGACTGCGTTACGAAAGATGGAAAGCTCATTGGGCTATTGTTGGTGCTGTCTGATTCCTCGTTAGCGTAACGTTTGAACCTCTGAAGCTGGAAAAGAGTACAGTTTGACAGACTGTGTCCTTGGACTCAATAAGTCAATAAGTACCGTGTCCTTAGAAGTGTGCTGAGTTGAAGACATGTAAAATCACATGACTTTACATATTCATGGCCAAGAGTATCGATTGCGATATTTTTCAAAACAAGCAATTTAATCCTGATCAACACAAAGAGATAAAAAATCACGCACGAACCAGCATATGCGGGTATTTAAAGTCAAGCATGCGTACTATAACTACACCTCGAATGTCTATCGTCATCATATTTAGCATAAGTGATGCAGTAAAACATGACGACTTTGTTTCAGCAGACTCGGCTAAATCAACTAACTCAAGCTTCTACGGCTGAATGGCAACACTGTCCATTTCAACATCTTCTATTTATTGTTAAAATTGTTCAATTCTAATGACCATTGTCTTCAGAAAACCTGACGACCCATCGACGTCCTCCCAAGGAAGATTTCGAAGAATTGCCACCAGTGGTAAAATTGAAGCGAGAATCAGATAATCCCATAAAGACTGGCTCAATACAGATATGACGTTGTTCGCTAATAGCCATGTTGCGTCGTTTATTCTATCATGCCGCATTGCATACTGATGATAACAATCGACGATTTTTCTAGTTTATACGAAAGTCTGTTGACAGTTTGATGGGAGGGTTTACATGAGAATTCCATTGGGCAATGAGCTTAACACCAGATCAAGTTAAAGTTTGTCATTTTAGTAGAATCATGCCGTACTTGAGAATTAATGTTCGCCATAATCATCCTACGTATGCCCAGATGAGAATAAGTGCCAAAAATTCATGGGATTTTTTTCTACTTTTCCCGAAGTCGTCAGAGGCTCCTTAAAACATATTTGGTCGATGAAGAAAAATGCGTCAAATTTAGCAAAGCTGAGATTCTAGCTACAAGCCTTTTTATGCAGGTGGAACCTGGGTTTTATAGCACAATCAGGCTTGAACTACAAGCCAATTCGTAGACCGCATCTATGCGTAGATTTGTCGCAGCTACAACTACTTCATTGCTGAGGATTAACACAACTGTCAAAATCGTTACGCATGCAGCGACAAAGTTGTCAAAATGGTTGGTGCAGAGGACACCAAAGGACAATTCTATTCATACCATATCTGCAAAAATCAGGTTATTCTGCCACTACCGCGGGGCTACTTTCCACGCACATTTTGGTCTCACTGCCAATGAAGCAATGTCCATGTTTCTGATATTTCGGGTTCTGGAAGGTGGAAACCTCTAATTTTCCCCTTGAATTTGAGAGTGTCGGACTAGGAACTTAGTGATGAACACACAAACATATGCTGCTAGCTGAACTTAGCGTAGACACATTCTACTGTCCAGCTTAACCGCGACTACGTTTCCATCACCAGCACTTACTGCTTTTGCTGTTGCAAACATCTGAACTTGTTGTGCGACAGTTGGTCTGCTGATAGAGAATAGCTACCAAAACCCCTAAAGTGTTGGCCACCGACAAAAAAAAGAACGACTGCAACCGGCCGACCGAAGTCTCATCTACCATACTTTTGGACATTGTCATGAGCATAACTACAAACGGAATGTAAAATCCACGTAAAAACCGACCTCCTTAAAGTTCTCTCATCCTTTTCGTTGCATAATTGTCTAGGACACTAGCTCCTGGCATCTATCAAGTGCCAGTTCTTCGCCATATATCAACTTACTTAGTATGCGAACGATGCAGAAACGAACAAACCAAAGGACGGGACTGTTTATAGTACAAGCCCTGGAAGCTGACAGTTAGCCCGAGCACAAAGTGTAGTTACGGCATGGGTCAAACACCAGGCAATGATAGTGTGGGTTTTCACAAATCGGGAGAGAGTATACAAGCGTATCAGATAAAAGCTAACCAGTAGGGTTTGGTGATTGGGCGTGAAGTAAGCACTGACACCAGGTTGGAATTCGAACAAATCAGGCAGTTCGGTGGCAGTGAACATAACAGTGTCTAATTTATAAAGTGGTTTTTGAAAATCCTCAGGAGTTACGTATATTTAGATGAAGATTATCTAAAAAAAATTCGTCTGATTTCATTAAAGACCCCGGTTACCAAATACTTTGCTTGATACGTAGGGTGGCGACCGTAGGGTGGTGACATTCTCCGCGACATTCACTTTGGCTGAAAGAGGGCAACCAAAGCTTATTTATTTAGGAGTTCTACTGGTAATGTATGGAATGGCTTTTCTGTAGGTATATAGAGCTGTTAGCACAACCTCTTCAAGAAAAACAATATCAGTTTGGATCTCCTGGGTCTCCTTTTCAGTGCTCAGTTTAACCTTTCAAACGGGTACCTGGCTGTTATATTAAACGGCACATTATGTGTACTGAGAAAGTGACAAACTCCAAATCTTGACTCATGGATAAGGAAATAAAGTCTCCCACTATCATTTTAAGAGGGTTTGAGCACGAGGAGAAATCTCGGAGCTAAGTTGTGTTACAGCATTGAGGATCATCTTCTAGGCATTTACTGTAGAAGCCCTTTGAAGAAGACATTAGCCCCGATGTCGTGGGAAAAAGGACCGGCGGTGTGAATCGGTAGTCACTACCACAGGTTGAAATGGCATGAAAAGTGCACATTTAGGCTTGTCACTGCTGGTTACTTCTGAAATACGCCGCTTGGTGCAAACTACCTCTAGACTAGTCGCATGTATGCAGGCTCAACCTGTTCTCTGCATATCCCAAATGAAAATCGTAGAGTTTTATTCGAACGAAATCTGTCCATCCAGAAAACTTTATCCAAACGCTGTGTGAAAGCCTTGTTACTAAACACCCAACTCTGTAATCGGGAGGATTCTCACCTCACTCCCAGTAAGTAGACAGAATTAATGGATAGCACGGATAACAGGTGGAACTAAGTGAGCTGTGCTTCAACCATAAAAGTGATCATTGAATATGAACCAACCAAACAACACTATGTGTCTTCAGCTAATTTTGGAATATGTCCCTGAGGAGAAGCTCTGTCCTTCAGCTTTCAAAGACTTCTTGGCTTTAAAGAGCTTCAACGAATTGTGCGTAGATATGAATTTCCCTCAGATGTGCGTTAGATGTAATCCATAAAATGACGTTTCGCAATTTCAGTGATCCCCACCTCAAAAGTTTAATACCTAGTGCATGTCCGGTTCTTTAAAAGCGTTTGATGCTCTATTTCCCTCTTGTTCACTGACGGTTGTCGGAATTTCTTTCGTCCTGTCTCACATGGTCAATATTATAGGTGTTACACAAGTTTTTATACAGACAATGTTTATGCGTATCAAGAAAAGGTAATGATCCAGTTGCAGCAATCCAATCACAGCGCGTCATCTCAGCCCAGGATTGCTGTTTCTAAAACTAGTAGGGTAGCAAAATCCCGAAATGTATTGTCACCTCGATTCGGGTCGCCACTTCACTAGTCAGTTTTGTGAATCGAAAATTAAAGTAGCTAGATTCGATGAAATACAATACAAACGTATCCTGCGTTTGATAGTGTCAACTCAGGAATGTAGAAACCTAGACCTATCTATGAGTTCAGATAATTAACTTCATCTGTTTTGTTTGTGATAAATTTAATTCGAAATGGCCAGGTTGTTGAAATGTAGGCGAAAACAACACCCATTAGAGAGAGAGAGAGCATGCTGATTGGACTCTCTTCCTATCGGGACACTCAAATGACCTCGCCGCTTTTCATCTGGTTGGCTAAATTGATGCACCGTAAATAAACATCTACCCAAAAGTGAATTCCTCAGCTGTCCTCCGAATAGTTCCCAAACTGGACTGATCCCCTCCTTCCAAAAACCACTAGTGCTTGCTTAGGTTCACGATATACTGAGCTTTATTTCTTCATCATTGCAGAGTTTCCCTAATTTTTTGTTAGCTGCGTACACTCAACATCCTGGGCCCTTTCGTGCAGTTTCACTCCTCTTGTTCAGACAGCTACTTAATAGGCATGGCTATCCTCTATGCAATATTACTGTAAATGTGCCTGTTATTGAGCCCTCCTCCTAAAATTAACATCACTTCATCGCCATCCATGCTCTCAGAGTTACTTAACGGCTGACAGTCCTGTAATCCCCGGAGCTTTTCCTTTCTATCATAGAAAGAGGCAACTATAGTTTTGAACTGACAATTTCTCTGGATTTTGCATTTACTTCCTGCATTTTTACAAGTACTATAATCTGGCCGAGCCGATTCATTGCCATGAGTGTAAAATCACCATTAAAGCTTCCCTACTGATTAGTTTAACAGTAGGCACAACAGCTGTTTTATTGGATGGAACAATGGTAGACCACACTAGCGCTCCAAATAGGCTATGCAAATGCCATCACCGGTATCACGGACTGGGAAACGTGTGAATGCGATGACGAGATACGTTGCATAGCATTATGACGCAAACAGAAACTCGTCTGGATAGAAGGTTCAACATTCACAGCAAGATCCATCGTAAACCAGTCAGTGAGTAAGGCAAAAAGTTACCTGTCAGCCAAACCAAGTGCAGTCACAACGATAATGATGCAGAGGCTTGAAAAGCATAACAGGTGTACAGAATCACGAATTGGCCAAAGAACAAGAAGCAGTTTTCATCTCATGTCCTAGACTAAAATGTCACTCACTCCAAAATAGCTCTGCGTTAGTTTTCTGAAAAGCTGGCTTGTTGCAATTGAAATTTTGCTAAAGAGAATTATCCGCTTAACAGGTTTTCGGAGGGATTAACGTTGTGGCTACCACAGCCGTGACAAGTCTGATTATTTATAAAGTGTCAAGGGTTATTGAGTAAAGTCCAAAGAGGAAGGGCCGTGTTTCAAGTACTTCAGATGAACAAGAAGACTTGTGAGTGGCTGATATTACACTCGTGTTCATAACTTAAAAAAACACCGTTTTCTAGCTGATGAAGCCCATTCTGATTATGGTCTCAGGTGTAATGTTCAGCTTTCCTGACCTAAAAAACCATCTTGACAAACAATCCTGACTGGATGACAACTCAGCAGGTCCTAAAATATCTTCGAAAGAGTGATTCTTCAAGTATTCTCATTATTTCGGGGGAATTACCAAACGTAGGCACGTCATGGTTACCCCAGATAAGGTAACACATAAAACGAAAATTAAGCTACGCTCAAACACAAACAGACAAATTTATCTCCTCCAATTCATGTTTTCTAGCAATAAAATGCTCCAACATGACTTCATTGGAAACAACCTTAAGGCTGCTTTTGATTTTGTTTACTGTTACCTTTTGACAATACCAAATGTTTTTTAGTGAAGTCTGAGTCCCTGTTTCCCAGTTCGTTTAGCGAGAAGGAAAGGAGAGGTAAACCGCTCCAATACATGAATTTTTCCAATCTCGTAGTTTCTAGACTAATAACACAACACACTATCATTAACCGTATGCATAAATTTACCACCTCAGAGTTGTAGAGGATCCTGTCCTAAAGAGCGATAGTTATAGGCGGACCCAGCTTGATCATTCATCCACAATCCCACAGGGCTTTGAACGTTTACTGCAAGGTTTGCACTTCATCGGTCACCGAAAGCCTATGATTCTGGGCGCTGGGAGATGTCATGGGTAATTTTGTGTTAATATGAACATCAGCAGCTGGTCGCCTTTTTACCAATCAGTTGAGCTTCTGAGATGATAGCTGATTTTGAATCGGAACAGTGAATGCGAGTTTGAAGTATGTGCATTTGAAAGACAGATGCACGCTGGCTTTAGAAAAAGGTTTTGAAAGTGTTCACCTTTAACTTTACGGCTATCCAAGCCAGTGAAAATTTGATTCTCATCAATATTCTCTGTGATGTGAAATTTAGTAACTCATAGACCGGGGTCCAAGTATGTTTCGGGTACACAACAACTCCGAGGTACATGTGTGCAGGTTCGACAGAAGCTGCAAGGGGTACCAGTAGTGACATCGTACCGGTAACGGACTGATCTGCAGGTAGCTTCAGTAGAATCCAGCTCTCTCCACACACTCCTTAATTTATAAGGGTTGTTAGGCAGTAAAATCCGTAGAATCCTTCATCGTGCAAAATAGAATGGCATGCGTGCCACGCGGTATTATTGGGGCAGACAAGTACCAGACTTTAGAACAAGCCCTTTACAGATGCTGCTCAAAATGATCCAAGGCTTGAATGCAATATCGTTCGACTTACCGCAATGCTATGCGTTTGAATCTACGTATAAGCATATGCGTGATTATGTGTGTGATGGGTATACGTGATTGCCAGGCAAAATGTTGTCTTAACAGCAGACATTCTTGGGTCAGAAATCAACTGATCAATTGGATGTAATTGGTGCACACTTCCTTGCCAGTTAGTTTCAAGGCCTTTGGACAGAGTTGAAAAATATGCACCAGAAACACGGTGTTACCATTGTCTTATCGTGAGAGCTATTTTAAGGGACCTAGAAGGGAATTAAGCTCTGCCTGACTTAAAATCACGAGACATCCACCAGAAATCAAGGTAATCTCTCCTGCTTACTCTTGTGCACCTGAGCATGAGGCGTATTTAGTGAACTGATGCATACTGATATAAAAAGTTTTAAGGTCTGAACATTATTCTACTACCATTAACCCTGAATCTTTTCAATTGTTCACGGAAATTTCCGGTGGTAAGTTGCTGCTGAAATGATATCCTAATTTTCTTTGGCATACTGAGTAGTCAGCTTCCCTGAATACTTAAGTTCACATGATGGGCAATATTGTTTTCAATGCCAAATCTTTTAATACGCCCACCTATACTGTGAGGGAAACTTGTTACCTACAAAGATTCTTTCTGCATTATGGCAGCAATTTCCACAAGTGATTCACAGCGTTTGATTGTTCGTCGAAAACTACTAAGTAAACGAGGGATTCCAAGTAAGTGTCCCGTCAAAACCAAATTTGGTAAGCAAATGAGCGCATTTATCTAATTTCGTGCAATTCGGGTTCAAGTGGAACATAAGGTTGACGGAAACTCGGAAACTGCGCCTACCTGATGAGCCTGAAGAAGGGTGAAACCAGTCGTGGGCTGTCCAAGAGTTTTCAGCAACCTTATAAGGAGTGTATTACCTTTATACTAAGTAACTTCTTTTTCTCAACCAATCTTCACCCAACTAGGCAACTAGAATACACAAGAAGAGTAAAACCGCTTATTCCAAATAACTATTTTGTCTCACTCAACGCCTGATAATTACCACGCAATGAGCAGGTAATATGAAAAGGTTAGTGTACTTCCCCATCGTGACATTACAGTTCTACCGACCATCTGGTCGCATTAACTACAAACAGTCTGTCAATGCTTTCACCCATCAAGTGGACTGGCAGGTAAGAGATACAAGTAACCGTTGATGATCTAGCTTACAACCTCGGAGGGGTCAGTTTGCTCAGCATGCGAGATAATCTGATGATCAAGTAATGCCCCTGTAATGTGGTTGGTTTCATCGTTAGGAAGGTCTGATCCGTACACGGCATGTTCAGCAACTTGAAGTGGCCTTCACCGTGCCTAGGGTTCAGTAATCGAGTAAAAATGCATTGTATCATTCTTTTCAATTTCAATTTTTAATCAGATGCTAATTAGTTGTGTTCAGGTACCGGTTTTACTTCGGTACAAATGTACTCTGGAATACAGAGTAGAATACTTGTGAGTAGCTGCTGCGATGNTTAAGGTTTCTGCCAATACAAAAGTGTTCCAAAATCACGCAGTATGTCAATAGTTTGCAGCTGTTTAAAACTATGCCAGTGTTGATAAAATAATATAATATAATAATATTATTATTTACTCTTGTTCACAAGAAGACGGAGGTGGAAGCTTATTCTGATAAAAAAATCTTATTGGTGAAGCCTGAAATGCCACCAGAGTAGTTGTAACAATGTTGACCGCTATTTCACTAGTGCAAGTGGGACGCAAGCGAGTGAACTCGTCCGAACGACGGAAGCTGTTCAAATGTGACAATGTTCGACCTTTACCCAAAGCTTTTGAAAAAGCTACGAAGCCTTTTTTGGTCTTACCGACTCATCAACTGCCACCAGGAAAATTCCTCTTTGTACATTGTTACGGATGTTACGTTGAAAGGCTGAGAAGTCAATAATAGCCATGTCGTTTGTCCTGGCTGGACATTAAAAACAGGAGCTTAATCTGGACCCTACATTGAAAAATTGGAGCAAATAATTGCTGGCACCATTATTATGGTAATGGCTCCAAAAAACCCTGTCATCAACTTTCTAATGGCTACAATGTTATTAGTTAGCTAGGTAGCAGTAATCACCATTGACACATTAACCAGTAGCACAGTTAAAATCGGTTACCGGCCAAAGCTTGGTCACACTGATTCTTAACATGTGCTCGTTTGTTCATTAGCTTTAGAAAAAGACGTTATTAGTTCAACGGACTTCAAAGTTTGAGGTCCGTATCTGGCAAAGAAATTGGCAAAAACGAGAAGCTTGTCTTGATGCCACAAAGTGTTGCGAGGATTTAGTTTCCCCACAGCAGACAACAAAGTAAAACATCGAGATATTTCGATATTAGGTACATGGGCGTATGGATTGGCCTTTCCAATGTCACAGCGAAGTACACCTTCTTGCAACTCAAGGGAGAGACGAAATCAGCCGGTGCATTAAGTAATGTGCATTCAGGGTTGCATTCCGGACCGTCTCTAGTTATAACTATAAAATGTGATTACTTTATGTAGAAAATGTCTGCAGACTTGGGAGATGTTATCGACGTTTTTTAGGTTCATCCTAGAAATTCAATAAATAGACGGAAAATCTCGTTCAATGGTTTGAATACACGGCCTCGGAATGCCAACGCAGCAGAAACGAGTTCACTAGCTCCGGCATGTTGCATGAAATCCGATGGCGTGCCTAATAAAATTGCACTAATATGCGGCGCTACCGAGAGAACATTAGGGAGCTCTCAGCTGTGATTAATCATTTATCATCTGCGATTTATTGCTCTGACTATAACCACCCACCGGATCCATGCAGCAACGTGACTGTTGCGGCAAGCATCCAAAGTCGTAGGACACTTCCGCAGCTCTCCCATGATTTTTAATGCAACTGCACTGCACTAGTAAAGTTTGTCCAACTGCACCAGCCGTATGCATTTCAAAAATATTACACCGCATCTTTTTACATCCCGATGGCAGAGTTGTTGACTTGGAGAACGACTGAAGTGCAAAGTTGGGTGAGTTGTAGAGCGGTTATGTCTCAGTTCAGTAGGAGAAAAACTCTCCTTGGGATCAGAATACAGACGCATTGCCAGTCTCACCCACGATAGGGTAGTTCACAATTTTCACGTCACCAGGCACTCAGATTATACCATAAACACAAATGAAAAACACTCATTTATTCTAGGGGATTGCTTGATGAGAATCAGGTAGAAGGGATAGCATCAGCTGCCTACCGTCGTTTCGTATGCGTATTTGTTTACTCTTTGAAATCGCTTGGATTAAAAATTGCTTTTACACTACATTTTGTAGTTCTATGCAATTTCAAAGTCCCACTTGATAACCCATGTCTTACTAAGAATATAAATATATCCATATCTTGGTGTCGAGAAGACTGCACAGTTTTTCATCTTTCCTGAGAATAATCACCAGCGCAGGTTCGACTAATCCCCAGGAAAATTTGAACCCCCTTGAGCACTTTAACATTCCCTCAACTGTACCTGGTGAGCAGTGGAGATAAGTTGCTATCAAAGGGGATGTACTACCAACTCCTTATAATTCCGTATTTTATGTGACGTAATCTGGTGTAAGCTGCCACACTGGATAATTTCCGATACGGATAAAAGCTGTACAGTGTTTCCGGGTACATTAGCATACACTTACTTCCCCCCATTATGACAGTTGAGCATCACTATGTATTAATGGTGTATTGCTGTCAATGATGACGGTGATGAGTTCGCTCCATTACAACTTTAGTTGATGTGCAAAACTACTTGAAACCATAATTTAAAAAACGTGAAGAATGTTTTAAAGTCCCACGGAGTGTGTTTTTGCGGTTAATTTGTTGAACACCATCCGCTCTGAAATGCATTC
Organism: Opisthorchis felineus; assembly: GCA_004794785.1. Taxonomy (NCBI): domain Eukaryota; kingdom Metazoa; phylum Platyhelminthes; class Trematoda; order Opisthorchiida; family Opisthorchiidae; genus Opisthorchis; species Opisthorchis felineus. Next base: position 825,133 of record SJOL01002939.1, on the reverse strand, counting down.
ATGAAGCCTTAAAAGGAGGCTTTTTAATGTCTAAGAAGGTGTGTACTAATATTCAGGTTATTTACTACGAATCAGTCCGGTAAACCAATAACATTGCTCAAGGACAGATGTGTTTGGCTGATCAGACGTGATAATTCAGTGGAGTGCAGCTTGTGCTGGTGGAGTAGTGGTAAAAAGCTCACCTCGTATGTCGGGTGTCCGGAGCTCAAACCCGGCATCGCACAGCTGAGCTCCAATAAGAACAAAACTAGACCCCACTGCTTCCTTCCTTTGGTAGAAACTCACCAGAATAAGTAAGCCATGACAGAAGAAAGACTGTCCTGTAAGCAGCTACCACTAATTCTCATTCAAATATGCTGTCTTCGGAATAATATGCAAAACGTACCGCAACCCCAGAAAAGTCCAGCTGCATTTAGCTGGAAAGTGGCTTGATTTATATAAAGAACAGACAGTAGTAACAAAAGTGAATGGTGCAGAGGGATCTGGTAAGTTTCTCTGCAACTGGTTCATCGAAGACAAAAGAAATATTTTTGTCGCTGACTTGTAGCAAGCCGAGGAAGAAGCGGTGCTTGGTGCATCCAGATCAGGATAGAAGTGTTAACTTGGTGTTCAATGTTGATATAGAGAATACGTTTCACAGTCGGAACTTTGAGACTGTTATATTTCAGCAGTGAAACATGTCACAAATTTTGCGATTTTACGTGTTACTGCTGATCCCGAGACTCAATACAAAGCGTTCTTTCCTTCACTCCAAATATAAGTTTCAATGTTCGGATCGTACTCTCGTGAAGAGAATAAATGCTTCAAAACATTCGAAGATTTGTAAGCCATTCACAATGAGTTCAACCCTAACCCAAAAGACCGGTCGTTTTCCATAACATCTCCTCTTTGTCTGTAGAGCAAGCGATACAATATTCACAAGTCGGAAAGTTTCATCGAATGAAGATGGAGATCAATTAACAAAATGGGAAACAGTTGTATGGCTGCTGGAATTCTAAGCAAACCACTGTCGACCTGAAGGCAAGGGACACATGGAGGAAATTGTACACGTGGTTTAGGAATGAGTGTATCACTGATGGGTTTAAAGCGTTGGCCAAGCTTAAGTGGGAAGGCCTGGGGCTACGATTTCTAAACCGTTTCACTGTTTGCTAAGCATTCCCGTTTGGCCTAAATTTGGGCCATGTGAACAGTGTGTTGTTTGCTTGATGATGGTCCTAAAATGCAGTGAATTTGTTATGAGAACAGCCCGCTGTTTCATGGTTTCCGGCCTAACCGAGAAACTTGATTTTTTGCTCACATCTGGTCCATATATGGTACAGGTTAAATACGGTTAACCATCAGCAACCTAATTACAAGGATTCAGGCTTCGATAGTATGTTAAATGTGTAAGCTTGATTGGTTGCTTTCTGATGACACTTTCAACGTATGCGATCGACACGTAAGATTCATTTACAAACGACATGAATACCCTATCCAGTAAGTGGATATCCTTCCCTTCCCTTCTCGATAATCTTCAAGTAATGGGTAATTAATCGAATCGTAATTGGTGACTAAGCAAGGCATAAGAAGATAGGGAAAAGTAGTCAGGATTTTGATGATAAGTTGTCCAAATAAATTGGAAGAATTGGTTCTGACAGTCTACGCATTTGAAAATTTCGGAACGCCGATTACTCTGATGAGAACCATAATCACTGGCAGTTTACAAGTTCAGTTCCAACAGATGCATGAAAAGCTCGTGGAGTAAAATCAGGTTTTTAGATTGCGGATGGAGTCCAGGTTTTCGTCAGCGCAAATAGATGGATGGAGTCATCTACAACTACATTACCTAATTTGTCCATTGAATGGTATCCTTCACCAGAATTCATCCACCATTAAGAAGTTCTAGATGATTTACTGTGAAATCCACTATCTGAAATTCAGTTGACATTACAAATTAGCAATAAATTAGGCTGTAAATTTCAGAGGGTTTTTGGATCTACAGTATACGCTGTTCTTCTGAGAAAGATGGCGGTAATTGCAACTGCACAATCGTTTGGCAAATGTTTGGCAAGGTGGGCATGGAAACTCGTAAGGGCTTAACTAATGGATTCGGTCAAATCCGCTCGCTTGCGTTTACGTTCTTCGTAAGTGACGGAGTTTTCAAGATGACAGTAAGTGGTAGAAGGATTGCACGTTTTTTTTACCTCAGGCAACTTGAGTTCGAACTTGGGCAAAGTAGAACAGAACTGTATTTCTCCCTTTTAGCAGGCTCTACCTGGACACAGGAGGCGCAAATACTATATAATATATGAGTAGACAAAAAAATCTTGCGTGTTTTGGAGAAGTTGGTCCAGAAACTAAGTGGAAAACCTGGCCTTCGAAATATTTTCACCATTCGGTTTGACTTAAAGCCATGAGGTGTAAATATCTCAGCATCGGTACCAAAGTTTTACAGTCTTCACATCTGCGATTATGTTACAATTCCTTATGTCACATTCAATTAATTCCGGTGTCCCACCTGTAAGCTTATTAGGCAGCTGTTTTGGCTGCTCTTACTTTAATGAGGTAATTTAAAAGAAACACTTTTCAAAACATACCAGTTGTAATTTTTTAGAACATCACAGGTATAGCATCAGTTGTCGAAAGTTTTTAGGAAGTCTTCTATGGCACTATTGAAGACTTTGATATGATCAACATATCATAGATTGTATCTTATATATATTTATCACGCAAACTGCTGTATTCCTACTTACTTTGCATGTCAGAGGTGGACATTCTGTGTAAGATAACAGCTGAACTTTTATAGTCGTGCGCTGGAACAGATCCTGCCATTGAATCTGACATCCTATTCTTGATTCGTTCCTACTCAGGTCAGTCGTAACAACCGCCGCTAACAGCCATTCACATACTGACTCTCCGGAAACTTAGTAGCAATGGATAATGGCCCTAAAAGTTAGTCTACTAGAAATCATGCCGTGGTAAGCATCCAAGCCCCATCTGTCTCTAAAACTGTTACACCGTGCCTTGCCATAATTCCTGTCCAAAACCCTCTGGCTGAGCTTCTCCTCCTAGTCTAATCACTCCCTATTGCTATTTTCAGCCCATTTTCTATCCCCTTTACTATACTGTGCCACACTTTAGAGTTGAACCAGATTAAGAGTGCGTCCGAAGACGACGGAGTGGGGCCGATCATCAGAATGAAAAAAATACGCCGGCCGGCGACTTAGCAGAAAACCAGATCCCTGAGCACCATTAAGCCAGTGCGGATCGTCCCCGAATAACGGTGCACTACGGAATATCTTGAACATGCTCTCTGAACATATGCGTGTGCATATTTAATCTTGTTATGAGCAGCTGAAGGGTACTTCATAGGGGAACTAAAGACAACCGGTTTTCTTCTTGAAGCTACAGGTCTCTGCGCTGTGCAAGCAATAAGTTCTCGGGAACAAGAAGGGAAGTGTCCTGTGCACATGACCTAACAAGAATGATAGTGAACAATGTTTGTCGAAAACTGCCATCATTGATAATATGCTCCGTTCCGGCAGGAACAGAACTTGTTCTAAAGGGTTCAGCAGTTTATCCACAGCAGTTCACCATGAAATGGGAATCCATCTACACCAGTGGTAGTTTTCGAAATTGAAAAAAATTCACCGGAACTGGATGGCATTTATTTTGACCTGTTAAACTAATGATAGCAAGGTTGTAAACGATAAACAACCTGCCATTAGAATGCTTTTTAGATATAACATATTGATACATTGAAAAATAAAGTCACTGAGCAAGATGAAGCCTTTTGTGGGTTCTGCTTTATTCGGTCAAATGGTGAAAGCCCGTTGGCTTGGTGGTTTCGGTTAAGGTGCTCTAATTGTATTGTAATGGTTGCCATGAATTGTCTTTCCATTGAGTAGTAAATTCTCTCGATAATAAGGCTTGCATTTTTAGCAAAACAGTGGGCCTTTTGATGGTCTTTGAGTTCCATCCGCTATCAAACCCGATGCCTGTGGCATGTTACTGAAATTCCACTTCGATCACGTTTGTTTCAAATGGAGGTCTGCGCATTCGTTATAGGCGCCTGTTTGACACAGAGTCACTTCCAGTGATAATCCTTGTTTTATGGAATGTAACAAAACATTTGAAAGTTGCGAAGTAAACAAGTTGACATAAAACTTACGCCTAAATAACCACCAGCACAAGAGCTACCACCGGAAGTGAGGTCTGCTTTGATCGCAACTGAGATTCGGGCTCTCATTTCAACTACCTCACTGCCAACACCACTTGTCAAGTTCCTTCAATGAAGTTACAATTATGTGTGACCACGGATCAGGCTATGTAGTCTGTATAGATATGTCCTTATATTTTCAAAAATTTAAGCACACATTAGGATGTATTTAGTGGATGTAGTGGAAGGTGATGAAATTCATTCAACAAAGTAATCGAGTCGCAGGCACGTCACTGACGGAGTTCATCAGCCAAGTCCTTTACTCTATGTTCAAGGAAGACTGTGACCACTCAACTCCCCTGGGCTTGGTCAACCACTTGTTAGATTCATCGTTTATGTGTTTCTACCTCCGCTTTGGTGTCGAAAAAACGGAGCTTCCAGTCGCCTGAACGTTTCATAAAGATTTTCATTTGAAATTGGCGAGAATATCCTAAGTAAACTCATCGGGTAAATTTGACCTCTGGATTATCGTTTGAATCGACTAACTGGAAAGCTTAGTTAAGGATTCACTCAGGTGTTTACTCTCACACTCGTTTTTTCTCTCACATCTATCGAATCCACCTTGAAGGTATATTGATTTATTAATGGTAAGCAAAATTTCTATGACCAACGGAATTTCATTACAGAATATCTAGTTGTACAAGTTCCTTAATTATTAACAAAACCATTGATACAACAATATCTTAATCAGATTGGAAGTCAAGTGCAGAACACATGGTCTATCCTATAGTCAGAATCATTTTCTTTCCTAGTGAGAGACCTAAAAGTCTGATTTGCGTGATAAAAATCACGTGATGCGAAGAACTCAACCAACACACGAATGCTGTGTGACCTTACACACGATCATTATCAGGCTAACTGTTGTTTTCACTATCTCCAGAACACATATAAATGAACAAAACAAAACAAGAACACCACAAACGAGAAATTCAGCCAAGTCTCCCATAAAAACGTGTCACGATCGATATTAAGTCTAGAAGGATTTTCAGCAACCTAGTTTGATTGGGTCTGCCTACGGCATTTGTACAGTCCAGGCAATGATGCAGCGCACAGACTGTGGAGATTCATACAATGAACCTGTGTGGTTGTCTTTGTGTTCTGACAAGGGTGTGCTGAAAATGTGTAGCGACTGCGCTCGGACGGACGATAAGTAAGCCCAAAAATACAGCCAGTTGTGCGGTCAGTTGAACTGTGCGTGCAACAGGCAGAAAGAACTCCATATGCAACAGCCATCGAAACAACTGAAGTATGTATAACAGACCTACTTGGCGTACATTTTTGAAGGAACGCTGGGAATAAAGTAGTGACCTTCCTGGTGCATATTCTCTCTGGAGCACCCAACTATGGGGCCAAACGCTCTGGGTCGGTAGCCGGACTTTCTCAGGTAACAGGAACTTCCAGCTAGAGTATCCGCTCAGTACATGCTGAGAAAAGTTGGTCACCATTAGATAAATTATCCTTGAAGGTATACGATTGGGGTAAACATCTCACTCGACCAACTAGACACAGGCTTTGCACGCCCCGTGCCAGAATATATATAAATTTGCAGTGCTGGCATTTGAGTCTTCGTATCACTAGAAACCTATTTTAATGTCTTTCTTGTTTCAAAATTACTCACAGGAACGTTTGTGCCTTGTCAACACACAAAATAACCTCAGAATCGCTGTTGAACATTCAGACTGCAGATTAACAGATCATGTATACCGCTCAATAAAGCCTGATCAGATCTGTAGCCCATCCGTTCTACAAAATGGTGACTGATTCTACCCTAATTTGTGGTTCCGACTGCCAGTATGCTTGACTGGCGGTGGTGGAATAGCGAGTGCAACAGTTTCTCGTGGAACAACAAATAACTACCTGCGGAACCAACAGGAAATACGGCGGTGTTAACCTTACTTTGATGTTTTTATGAAGTCCTTTTGCTTTCTTGTCGACTCGTTATGAAGCCACCGATCCGCCGGCATCATGGTAAAAAAATTGGCTGCTACTTAAAAGCTATTGTGAGAAATATTCGTCCAAGATCCAATGAATCTATGTTAATGGCCCTAAGGAATGTTATTCCATCGTCACAAAACCCAGTACCTGTTATTCTGTATGCATTCAAATTGCTGCACGCTTTTGACGAAGCTTAGCCTTTTGTGGAAAGACATCCTAAAAGAGCCAAAAAGATGTAATTACGACAAGACATCCTCTTCTATGTGGCTAGTAGAGGAGGAAAAATCCACACGAAAATAAGCATCAGTGCTGTATACTGTGGGTTCGCTTTCTGACGATAGAAGCTTGACTGACATGAAATCTGTTACGTGGATTCTGCCGCGAAATGTCGGTGTAAATAAACATTAGAAATCAGATACCGGATTGCAAAAGATGAGAAATAGTTGTATAGAGTTACAATTCCATAAAATCCTTTGAAACTAAATTGAACTCACTGCTTTATTCTGATGCCCCCTGATCCCTCGATTTAACCTCAAGCGAGAATAAGCATGTTTTTACGTAATCTAGCAACTTACTCGCCCAATCTTTTGTTATGTTACAATAATGCTTCCTCATCCAACAATGTTTGGTGATCAATTCTGTCTTTCCATTGAAACAGTGGGAGATCAATGTTGTCCTTAACTCTGGAAACCTAAGACCGGAAATCCTACAATCCAGTGGTTTATGCTTTGTTTGGTCCTCACAAAACCTTACCCAAATTATGTCACCCTAACCAACTGACCTAATTATTATGTCTGTTACACCGGAAAGTGAGTTGGTGAAATCATTCCGTTATAAAACGAGTGGAGAAAGGACTGAGAGCAGGACAGCAGTGGAGCTTATCCATTGATGGAGGCGAATAGCAAATGATGCATCTCCAAATTCCAATTTATTTTTTGGTCGAGTCGACTAGCCAGAATGAGGCTTTTGGTCCCCATTGGTAGACTAACGAACACAGTTTTATTATATATTCATACTACCATATGGATCACATTCGTTTGTGGTCTATTGGTAGGTTTACGATAGGTGTAGCTTAGACCGAAATTAGAGTAGTAGGCTAAGGATTTCAGTCTCACTGCTTACAATTAAGTTATTAAGCATCTTAAAACTTTACACAAAATTGCCAATTCTGCCAGTTTGTGTACTGAGGCGTGTGTTATCAGCTAGCGGATCTGGCAAGGTCACATTGTTGAAGACCTCGTATGTCACCGAAGGTCACTAATTCTCCCTAAGTTGAAGACTTTTGCAACGCACAGTACTTGCCAGAATAGATAACCTACTGGACAAGAACATTTCTGGGTCATACCTTAAGGTGGTTCCTACAGAGTGCAAAGACTGTCAATCAGTGGTTGTTTGCACGGTGCTGCCATTCAACTCGAAGGAGAGTGTGGAAAATGCAATAGTTCCTAGACGCCAGAGATATAAATGTCCAAGGTGAGTTCAAACAAAGGGCCTATCGGCCAATCTCATGTAACCGGACTTTAGTTCGCGCTGGAATAACATAGCCAATATCCACAAAGGCATGGGAAATAAAGCAGAAAAACAAATAACCTATGCATTTAGATGAACGATAAGCGATCAGGCTTTGCTTACATGATTATTTCATCAAATTTGTTTCACTACCCATTAATCAAATTAACCGGCTCCCATAATTGTGCTCAAATACAATTAATAACTGATATCTATGAACATTTCTTTTTTGGGAAAACCTCAGTGATTAATATTAAAACCTTATTGGGAAGTTCTGGTTTGCAGATCCTTAATCATGCCTGAAGTATTGATGGACGCATCACCTAAATATTTTCGCTTTTGAAAACCACCCGAGAGGTGTCCTCATTGAGCTTCGGGCTTTACTTGAGGCTTGCCTAAATGGGGTCGTCATAGGATTACTGTTCAGATAAGAGTGAGATGAGCCAGACTTTCCAAAAAAGTCCTTCATATACAGTGATACTGGATGGATCAGAAAATCTACAGCGCAGTCGATAACCAAACTAATTGTTATTTTTGTAAATGTATTTTGTTAGAGGTTAGGTATCTATTCAGAAACAAAAAGTGGACAACTCACTTTTGCTCTACACTCCCATCCGCCATACGCTGCGTGTTATTGGAAACAATGGAGCAGTGTTTTCGTGTAGGTTACACTTCAATAAATCACCTATTCCGGTCATGTGACCTCAATTTCCAAAAAAGACCGTTTGAAGGACACAAATAGAGAGCGTGACTAAACAATGGTGTATTTATTAGCTAAGTCTACTGGCCTATTGTGATCATTCATTTATTTTTGTGCAGTAAAAACTGCCACCCTTCATTTTTTTGAAAATGAAGTGCGTTTAAACAATCCGATTACAGGTCTAGAAAATCGAAGCTGTCTGCTCAGATTTGAGGCATTCCACTGTCTCCAATAAGTGTCTTATATTAGCTAAGCTTACATACACTTCGAGGATGGTAAGGTTGCCATGATAACTTAACGATCGACTTGCCAATTTAAGTGAGGACACGAGTGAATCATACGAATCCCAAAAAAGGAGAAAGTCGATAGTGGGCTGTTCAAAACGTTTCATGCTCTTCATGAGTAGTTTTACATCAGGGGGAAGTGGGGAAATTATTGTAAGGCTGAATGAAACATGGTGCCAATGAGTATTCCTGTCCTTGTTTAGTTAAGAGAGAACAGAGCACATTTTGTCACCTCAAAGCGCGATGTGAGGAAATCGCGTCGACCGAGTGGACACCAGAATGTCAAATCACTACCATGATGCCTTATTTCTGCAGATACAAAAAATGGCACTGGACTTAAACTCATGAAAATATGCTGGCTAATTTTGCTATCTAATGAATTTTTGTGCCCGAACATAGGCCCTGGTGGAAAGGTAATTAAACTGACGGAATAAAGACGGTCTCTTCTGAGATTGATCCCATTCGATCAGAGTCAGCTGAAATGCAGCTAGAACTGATATGCCAGGGTGATGGTCACTTGGACGAACTTTCACATAGGGAGCAGACTAGCCGATCCTTTAGGGAAGTACAACGTGTTCACAGATGAGCGTTAAAATAGAACAAGTGCTCATTTGCAAACAAATTTGGTTTTGCGAGTGACTCACCTGGGACCCAGCTGAATC
>SJOL01002939.1:747991-798094 GCA_004794785.1 Opisthorchis felineus | reverse complement strand
GCGAACAGATCAACAGCCACCTGATCAACAACCAATAAACTCACCCGAGCTACCAATATTTCAACACATTACCACGTCGTTATAACATTATGTATGACAAACAATACAGTTTGGTGGATGAAGAAGATAACAGTCGGCTGGTGTGAACTACAAAGCCTCTGAAATAACCCTGCAGAAGAGCAGTATGACCGTTCCACTTTGTTAAAAGAATTCCAAATATTCATATCTTATTAATCAAAACAACTACTCCCAAAACTGACTGGCCGATGTCTGATCCTGCTTCCAGTTATTTATAAGTGATGGTTAAAGCGTCACATGACTTGTCCCTACGGTCACAGCCCGTAAGCCCCAACAGGTACGAGAGACCTTTCTTCGCTACGCTTTCGGGGATCTGATCGTATCTATTTCGTGAGCATACGGGAAAATTCAGGTATCTCGTGGCCATCATAGGATAAACTACATGCTTTTTCTCATGCGTTTAGATTACCTGATTTAACAAAAAATATACATCCAATCAAAAAATGCTACTTAGAGGTCTATTTCTACAACAGAATGATTACGAGGCTTGATGTTGGTACGACAAATCCGCGCGATTTCCTCTAAATAGTATTTGAATGTTTACAGTTGCTGTCTCTAATGGCCATAACAAACTCACTCGACTATTGCACTCTGACGGTTGCATTCTTATTTGTTTTGGAGCTTTATCTACAGCGCTGTACATGTTGGTTTTGAACTGACGACCCTCAGTCATATTTTAGCTGTCGGACAGTAGACCGTCACCGGATCCATTGTCCAAAAGTTCTGGATACCTGCCATGTCAGAAATTCACTAGACATGTCATCCTGTAATCTAGGCTGAAAAGCCACGAAGCACTGACAGCTCTCTAATCCCCGATAATGATCACTAGTTGTAAGAATACGACGAAAGTTTGGTCAAATGTGATTCAACCGTCTCCTGGTTAGTAATGGGTTCAAACAGTTGGTTAGCAGTTTTACTAACCAGCGTCGCCGATGAGTTCAACAAAGAATGAAGAATAGTTGTTTTCCATTTTAGTATAGGTCAGCTTCCTTTGCATAGCAAAAGCTTACCTGAAGCTCCAAATTTCTTATTTAAGTATAGCCTGTAAAAGATGCTGGGCCGGGCAGTATGACGTTTTAAACTGGATCGACAAAATATTTTTGTTCAGTAGGTGATTTTAAAAATCTAGATTTCTTCAAAAGCAACCAAATTGCTGGAAGCGACTACATTTGTTGGTTTATGTGCAAATCTTAAAACAATTGTTTTGCGGCAATCTACCACGAATTTTCTGTCAACCAAACAAAAATTCTAGGTGGATTCAGCTGGAAAAACATGTCTGTTTGGCAGTGTTAAACGAATGAACAAGGTGGGGCGAAACAAACCGACTATCCCCTGGGGAAATCGCTTTGGTAAGAGAATCAAATAGAATTTCTGCAACGAAGCACGAATGGAAAGCACTTTTATCGGTTGATGTGTTTAAACGGGTTAACTGAAAACTGTGAGACCAAATACACCCAGAAAATTATCTAAAGATTTTAGACAATGGCTAGGAAGTACTGGAAAATTGCCTGAATTCAATAGACATTGAGCTTATCAAAAAAATAATTAGTCCATAGTTAAAAAGCTTACTCCCGCCAAATTAGATTTAGAGTATATTCGTACTGGTCCGTTAACCCTTTTGTGATTAAATGCTGGAGTATAATGCTAAGCTTTGTACAACGAAAGCAGATAGTGAGCTATTGGAACACCTTTGTCCGTCCCATAGGCTACCAGGATAAGCATACGGCAACTAATGAACGTAGTCTCCAAATCTTTGTGGCTACCTTCAGTATGACTTATCTGAGGTAAATAAGGCTCCTTTTGTAGGTGGTTGCGGAATTTGTAGAATTCATGCTCAAGTTAATCTAGTTTGAACATTCATCCTCCACTCTATATGCAATTAGTATGGCAAGTCTATACCGAGGGTGGAAGTATTGTACTCGACTTTTGCATTCGCTAGAGATCATCAGTAGTGCATATCCTTGGCCGTGCCAGGATGTGAAATCAGGAAATCTGACATGCGAGGCGAACGGCTTACCACTACTCCATCAGCGCACGTTGGACGAATCTGACACCACTTAAAACTTGCAACTAATATATGTATTCAGAGTTATAGCCTTCTATCTCATCAAACCACAAAAACCAATAAGGAGGGCTTTTTCTATGTGATTTAATTTATCAGCGTTCGGCTTTCAACATTATATGCACAGAATTCGTCGGATTCAGGCTACTGCCCTCTGTGGACCTGAATTAGTGGATTTTTCAAAGTCAGTATTTGCCACAAACACATATAATCTAGCCTTTATGTCCAGTGACTGATCCAGGTAGAATAGATGCTCACAAGCTGTGACTTTTTGCCTACCCACTATGACGAAACCACGTAATTTACCAAGCGAAATCGAGGCACCCCTTGAGCTCGACATCAGTTGGTCATTCGAACTGCTTTTATGCAATTTAACGCCACCAGAAACTAACACTCGACGATCTAATGCCAATTAAGCTGGAAAAATGTTTATGGCCATAAAACAAAGCTTGCATAATCATGGCTTCTAAACATGCTATTTTCCCCTCTTCCTCCGGAGATTATTGCATGCTGTCGCTTAGCCGAAAACATCCGGTACAAGCACTTACGTAAATCTTTGAACAAAATTAATTCGACCTATAGATATGCACGTCTGATCAAAAATCGAGGTCGAACTTTCGTCTGAAGATTGGAGATAATCCTGGTCTGTAAGAAATCTACAACAAATTTATCCTAAGGTTTTATTTACCTAAATGGCGAAATGAGTATAAAATAACAGATATCACGACCAAATTTCAACCGAACCACATTCCTGAAAGTTGAAGATTGGGTTCCTTTAACTTGTTTAAATCATTCTGTTCTTTTTTTTTTGGGGGGGGGGGTGGACACTAGCACTGTAAAAGTGTGACTCATAGTTGTCCTTCTTATACGGACTACAAAGAGGGGCTCGGTAGGCAAGCAGATTACCGCACCCATAGCAAGCTTGTGTCGTTCAAAACTAATGTTGAACACTCGATATTGCTGAAGACAAGTGCCATTTTTCCGGTGTGGCCGCTTTCTACTTTCATCTAACTGCCGTTGAAGCTGCTTTGTTTGTCCAAAAGTTACTTTCCGCTGGTTGTCAGCTGTCAGAAAGATAACCTTTTCGCAGACGTAACAATATAATTGAGATGCGTCAGCCCACCTGGTGATTCGATCAAATGCTGACAAGGACAACATCCACTTGAAATTCTTCCCATTCGTGAACGCTCAACATCTGACCAACCAATATGAAGCATACGCTGTTGATCCGGATTGGTTGACCAAATTTCACTAGCCCAGCGTTACCACATAAACGAAAAGACAATGACATTGATGACTGATTCATGTGGAATATGTGAAACCAGTAAGATCAAGTGAGTTGGATAATAATAAATCCTTTAGAAGAAATTTCTACTTTTTTCGATGCTACGGAAGCCTAAAAAATTAGGAGATCTAGCCACGGCGCAGATACGGTAATCCCAAATTAAATATTTGCATTCTCATCAAATTCTTGATAACAGCTTGAGTAGTACATTAGCAATAGATCTGTTTGCATGAGTTGCGGTGTGCCACTTTATATGACCAAGCTTAAAATTGTACTATTCCTCATTTGATAGTGATGACTGCTACGGTTATCACGTAGTTAACGAACTGAGCGAACTGAGTAAACATCTTTTCTGACAGACTTGGAAGGTACAGCGTAAAATAAATTAGATTTTATTTGAAGACTGCGTCATTTCCTGCCTCCGTTTCTAGACCTGGTCCTGAAACCCGAGTCATTTTTTACTGTGAATTAGAAGTTTCAAGTCTAGACCCACTTCCTCATTATAAATCAAAATCGCAATCAACATTTGCAAATCAGTGTGCGTCAGCTTACCTTCATCTGATGAGCCGTTCTAATTTACGTATGATTGCTTGAGAAAATGAACAAATTCGGCAGTCGTACATGCACGCTTCTGTGGGTATCTGTAGGCCACTCCAGTCACATTTCAACATCTTATACTACAATAGGTAGAGCTTACTCTGATGCAGTCAAACAAAGTCAACACGGGTGGTAAATAAGCCAGTTTTTGGCGTCCAAAGCGGACATCGCGAACGAGTCCACGCATTTTCAGCTTCAATGCTATGCAAACATGAAGTCGTAAAATAACCACCTTGAACTTTGTGTAAAACTCAGGCTGAAAACCTACCAATAGCAAGGATCAATTTAGTTCTGGTTTACCTTTTTTGTGTTTTTTGTGGTTCATATACATGGTATCGGTGTAGCACGAAAGTGATATCTTACTGCAGAGAATTTCACTAGAGCAAGTGGTCGCAAAAGTGTGTATATGGTGGAGACATCTTGAGCATAACAATAAGCACTTGAAATGTGAGAAACTAGATTTAGACTGCTCACACCAATCGGGGAGTAGATCGTTTAGTCGAGCTTTTACGGTATGGAGTACCTCGTACATAAATAACTGGGTTCAGCGTCGAGGTGCTGTAACTTCATTGCTGTCTAATATGCTGACAATCGGGGTGCCAGCTCCATCATGAACTGTAAATACCATAAGTAAATGTTAAGGATATATAGAATGACGACATTGCGGTTTGGAACAAACTTGACATCCAAATGGTCTAAGTGCGCGAAGAAAGTGCATTTAAACATGTAGTTTGGATTCCAGCAACACTTTATGAGACGGTTTTGAAAGTATCCCTGTATAAGACAATATTTCATGCTTATGTGGTTGCAAATACGAAGTCAGTATGTGATATTCGCTGATGAGGAAGAGTGCGGCATACCTCTTGTGACAGTGAAATTCGTAACCAATATATGGCTGAAACCCAAATAGACTGAAATCTGATATGCACTTTATTAGGTGGGCTTTATCTGTGGAAAAAAGGCTGAACACATGGATTATTTGGGGCTTTATCAGTCTTAGTACCATAACTGGTTTGTTTTCAATCTTAAAGAAACTACGCAAACTTTCAAATACGGGCTAGTACTTCTGCGTTCTTCCTAATGTCGCAGTTTACACGACAATTAACTTTGGATAAGTATGGGGTCTGAAAAGGGTAAGAAGACCAAATATACTCGTATAAGTTAACACTAGCGTGTATCACACAGCCAGGTAAGGAGGGTAGATATAAAACGCTTATTTATTAAGGTTCAAATAATTGGTTGAACCACAATACATGACTACTCTTCTGTGCACCAGGGACCATAGTTGGAAAATAGATGCTCATGTGACTTCACATTTGCAACGAGCCCTGAGTAAACAGCCCTGTTGAAACACAGCGACAAAGTTGCCTGAATTCCTACCCACAAACGGACATACAAAGTCCATTTGCAAGCAACTGGTTCTCAATCTATGTCAACTCGTGGCCTTTATAAAAATTGTATAGAAGAATTATAAAAGTGCTCTGAGTTGTTTTTTTTATCCAAGTGATTCACATATAAGCAATGAATGGCCTTGCAACTTGGTGCAAATTTGCTGAGAGCAGATGCTTGATTTCATATGTAGGGTACTATGACGCTGAACGAGCGAGCTCCTTTGAAGCACCAAAGTTACTTGTGTGAGCTGGAGTCACATATACTCCGATTTTTATTAACCAAAAAGTAGCTTACCGGGAAACAAAGATGCAGAATGAAAATGACATTCATCGAGAAGAGCGCAGATTGGCAGGACACTAACATGATTATAATGTGGTAGTTGTGCTGCTTGCCTTTGATTCATGTAAGAATTGTACTGAGAAACCACACACCTATAGTAAAACAAGAGCACTCAGTGAAGCAAGCAATATCAGCTGGATCAAATGGGTCGGTGGCGACGTGAAGTACTCTAGAGGTGTGAGCATTTTCACTTGGCCTGTCGTTCTGAATTTACTAAAGCCAGCTACCATCGATAGGTAGTAGGGCCCTGGGAACTATCGCAAATCGACCCTGCGTAGAACGACCAACACAATTTGAGCAAAATTTTACTCCCCTGGTATGAATCTGATCATTACAAATCTGAAATTGCCACGCAAGGTACTTCACCTCTGACCTACTTTTTGTTTGTGAGTATTCCGCAGACTGTGTAATTTATATTGACAATATCTTATCCCAAAGGATAAATGTGTATTCGTCCTCCTGATTTTGAGCCGGTGTGGCTAAATAGGTGATCAAAACTGCCAAATCAACCCGATGGCGCCGCTCAGCCTGACATTTGGTCCCGACTAGTCGTTTAAGTGTTGCTCAAGAGAATATTTCTAAAACGTCAGATGCGATTGCAATCACTCTGTTATCTAAAAGAAAATGGAAGGCGGTAACATTACTTTGGCTAGCCAATCATAACTCTTGGACAGTGACTGCAAATTTAGTGGAACTTGTCACTCGTAAGCTTAAATCAATAAAATCCTATTCATCACTCTTTTAAACTAGCACATACACTTGTCTGTTGAGATTTTATCGTGGCATTCTACCCTAAATTTGCCTTTATGCACGTCAGCAAATCCTGATGATATCTCACTTCGAAATAATTGGTAGCCGTTGAGATATAGGTTTGCCAATTTGTTGACAGGTGTGTTCGTAATACCTAATAAAACTTGTGACCCACCTAAAAGAGCTTTTCTTAAAGTGTGAGGCAGTGTAAAGTTGTGAAGGTGTTGACGACTAAGCGGTACACAAAGTTTTGTAAATTTGCAAATACTAACAAACTGAAAAGACCAAAATTGAAAGCTAAGTCCCAGAGAAGACAGAAAGATCTTGTTTCGTTTAAAGGCAGAGAAAATTTTTGACTGGAAGTTCGTAGGAACAACACGAGAATGTTTTAGAGAAAAATCGAGTTTTCCAGTTTATTCCAAAATTGAAAGGAACATTAGAAGTTATCGATCCGAGTGTGCTGAAGAATTACGGTAAACGTTTAGTTGAATATAATCAAGGCACTGAAAACAAACATCGGAAACAAAAACCAAAATATCCGAATTTAACCACACAGCAAGTGTGGCATCTTTTCATACTTAGGCAGTTGGGCTTACACAAGAAGAAAACGCTGGACCAACCTTTATTAAGCAATAAGTTGCTATCAGTTCTACAAGTGAGGCGGATTGACATTGCAAAACAAAGATAGATCGCTATGTAGAAAACCATAAATCATGGGTCTGATCGGAATACCATGTCACAATAAGATCAATAAATGATGTTGACGCAGCCAAGCTCAGTGGTTTTTCCGTATACTCTACGAAATCATATCGCCCCGGCTGCTCAGGGAAGTGTCTGGCCCTAGATATAATAAATGGTGGTCTGGGTTAACATGAAATGTTCAATCATCGTTCGTCGTATGACATTTGTCGTGATTTAAGCGGTAGGAACCGATTTCTCGGTCTGGTGTACGGTCAAAGTGGTTCGGGGGTTCCTTGATTCTTTGATATAAATGCCCGATCATTTTTTTGAGTACCTGATGATATTTGAGGGTAGGAAAAACATTTGTTTTTTGGATATGAATGGTGCATCGTTCTTAAAGCCACAGTGTAATGACGACGTGGTAGTAAACGCGCAAATGCTTTTTGTCAACAGTAATTTTTGAAGTAGGCCTTGATGTTCTTCTATCTCTTGCATACAACTGTAAAAATTTGTCTGCATTTCTACTTTGGTTACATGGTCGTATTAAGGATAGGTATCCATCTCAGAGAATTCTTCTTTTTGGAAAACGTCAGCTATTTATTTTAGTCATTTAACTGCCTCAGTGCTACATAAAAACAGCAGTATCCAATTTCGCCCACGTTTGTGAGAGGAAGCCACCAAAATTTGTGCAAATTCCTTTCCATTAGGGTTGTTTAATAAAAGGGCAGCGGAGAGCAAAACCGTGTTCGCTGGAAAATTGATGAGTAATACTAACATCAAAGAAACTTTTTTCCCTTTTCTCTGGACTGAATTGATGTGTGTAATAATACAAAATGTACCGAGATAAAAAATCTGGGAGCCTTTTCTGTCACGGCAACTATTTTTTTATTCACATGAGTTTTTATCTACCGAAATTTTCCTTAAAGAACCTGACTTTGCATACTACTAGTGACAAAGAGGTCGAATGGCAG
Organism: Opisthorchis felineus; assembly: GCA_004794785.1. Lineage (NCBI taxonomy): Eukaryota > Metazoa > Platyhelminthes > Trematoda > Opisthorchiida > Opisthorchiidae > Opisthorchis > Opisthorchis felineus. The sequence goes on along the minus strand of SJOL01002939.1, from coordinate 789,939 downwards.
TTTAAACCATTTCGGGATGGTAGAACATCACACGTTAAATAATCATTCGGTAAATTTGTTTGTTTCTTACTCTAGACGGCCAGTATGAATGTAAGATTAACAATACTAGAACTCAACTAAGCAGACTGATAAAATAATCCTTCAATAAACTTTCGGGTAGCGCATGTATGACATCAGGGTGTCAAATGGACGCTACACTGGATGACCAGACTGCAGCAAAAATCATATTTTTTGTTTTTTGCCAAATTTTTATTCATCTCTCTCTATCTTAGGTTCATCTGAGAATCTCGGGTGTAGAACTACAAACCCGGACGGCCAAGTAAATTTACTGAGTGCGTCGTAAGTCAACAAAGTTTAATATCAAATGATTTTTGTAGTTTACTTACTTTAAACTGAAACTGAACCGGGTAGTACATATATAGACAAAACCTATGATGAAAAGCATCTTACTACCTTAAAGTGAACACTGTTTGATGACCGAAAACTGGTTGCGAAATTCGCTCTTCTCCTCAAGCCTTTACTTTAGGTAAATGTACGTTTATAAAATTTCCAGCAACAGTGGTTTTCGAGCCACTCATTATTACTTCCGTTACACCTTAGGATGGTCGTCTTGTTTTTCCCTTTAGACATGCCACGTTATTGGCCCACAGACGTCCGTATTTGAGTACTCATTGATAATTCTAAATTTCCGTTAAACTCCGATGTTGCTAGATACCATCCCCTAAACTGGCAAATGTTGAGTAGTAGTCTTTCTACTGAAACGACCGTCATCCTGATAGCAAATAACTCAACGTTGATTTCGTGAACGTACCTTCGTCATTTATGAATTTGAGGGTTATACCAAATTTACTAGGCGAAGATCCTTCTTGATCATCTGTTATTCGGCTTAAGACTACCAGTGTTTATGGTTGTCGGAGACTTTCAGTTGTCGCTTAAATGTACCCCAAGCGTCTTTACTAACAGGACAGTAGTTTACTTTGTCAACTGAGATAATTGTCTGCTGTAATACAATTTACAATGAGCTTATGGCAAGAAACCAAACAGCCGTACGCGCAATCAAGTAATGACTGCATCCCAATCTGTGCTTGGTTCATTTTTTCAATTTCAGCCTGTCCTTAGGCGTGCTTAATTACTGAAAAAACATGAAACTAGTCAGAAAAATCTTTGCTGTAATTATGCACGCTGCCATTAATCTTCTGGTATGATTTATGACATTCAATTCGTTTATCTCATTTGCGCCACTTCCATCGTTTTTCTGTGTCCATCTCACGAAAATCTCAAAAGTTACAGGCAGTCCTCACTTGTTTTATTGGTTCTCTGTTCGTGCCAAAAGAGACTTGACTTAGAACGGAAACATATATCAAACGACCAAACAAATTTTCGAAGGACTTTTCCTTAATTTTCCGGTTGTTGCTAGCAGGAACAATAATTCACTTTGCTTATTTTAAATTATTGTACATTTCTAAACTATCCTTTTTTTACGCAATTTGTATGAATGTTGAAATACTTGGAAGTGATTTATAAACGTTGTTAGACTTCGGGGTGTATGATCTTTCCTACTAAGTCAAACAATGTGAATTACGACCAGGTTACCAAGTACCCACGAGGATGCTGCAAACAGTCCGGTCGGTGGACATTCAATTTCGCAAAAGTAATTTATAAATTTAGGGGGAACTGCCACCGTTTACCTGCTGAGTTACTGACGTTGAGGAAATAAGAGGAAGGTCGCCATTCTTTCCCAAAACGAGATTATCTCTCACAAACAACGTTTGGTCTATTCTATCTCCGGCCGGTCAGAATTATTTCAGCACAACTGTTATGCCTGTTGCAGTAGGTGGTGTATACACACGTTTATCTTCAATGTGCGGTAATAAATCAGCCGCTGTGTTTAAATTCATATGGGAATAAGCCTTACTTTCATTTCTGCGTCTTCAACCTATGTAGCAGCTCACGTGACAAACTAGTATCAACAACTGCGTGGTGTTTAAGTTTGCTGCATACAGAGCTTGTAATACTAAAGCCGTACAGTTGTTGTCGGCAGGTGACACATGATTATTCAGAGAATCCTAAAATTGCCTTTATTGCTTACAAAGTTGTGACTGTCAAATTATCGGAATGGTGACAAAGTGCGTCTTGGTGTTCCCAGGGTTTGGGGTGATGGGTAAAAATGCCATGTGGAAGAAGAGGAAGAAGCAAGAATTTGTGTTTGCCGGGGGTTTGGCATTCGAACCTTTTGTGCGACGTAAGAACTGTGAGGTAATCCTTAAAAATGTGATTGATTTATATCTGGCACACTTCTAATTATCAAATGTTTAATTAGGACAAATTAACACAATCACGTGCATGGGGGAAACCGATTGATTGTGCCAACAGATACGCCTTCTTATGCAAATTAGAAAGTTGTTGTGTGCTGCAGAAATGGAACAGAAAGAAAACTTCACTCAACATAGCAGGCTGAGCTTTCGACGATTATAAGCTGTGAGGTTTTTAACATCGCATTTCAAATGTAGGGTGCTCTCTCCTTAATCGATATTCAATATTTTCTGTAACGAATGCTTGGTAGAAGAAAAACTGAGTACTGTTCTCACAATCATAGAATGGCATAATAAATTTACTGACTATATAATGAGTGCACTACAAAGATTATCCACCGTGTTCAGCTTAAGTTGCGAAAACCGGAAGCGAGCAATTTTCGAGGGTTTTTGGCATTCACACATGTATCGAATACTTTTCAACGAGCACTTATACTTCAACGTTTGCATATACTATACTTATACGTACATACATATATAGTACGTATATATATATACGTATATATACGTACTTTGGGTAATCAGTCAACTGGTTTTGCTGCAGCTAATCTAACTTTGCAATCGATCGTACCATCTCAAATGCTATTCACATACTTGTGCCTGGTTTCGGTTTCATTAGATTTTGACAAATATGTAATGCAAAAAAAGAAGTCTTTGGTAGAAAATTGGGAACAAACAGGTGGCCGTTACAAAATCCTCATTCACCGGATAGTCTTACCTAAATAACACTGTCTCTCAATTGTGTATACGTATTTACAACGGCATAGTTTTTACGGTTGCAATCTTATTTCTAGCTGCCATAGCGCCCCTCGAAAGTTTCCAATCCAACTTTCAATCGCATAAGAAAACCAAACTGCGTTTGTGAATGTCGTTTACCAAAAAAATGTCACAGATTAGATTACCATAAGTTATACAGGTGACATGGGACCAATACCCACTAGCAAAAACCTAATTGTAAATAAATTCTTGGTTTTTTGTTTTCTTACGGTTTTTTAAGAGGTGGCCAGTGATTCGAGGCAAAATGTTTTTAAAGATCCCAAGAAATTGCAGGTTTTACTTTCATCGACGATTTGTCTTAACGGATACCTTCCGGTAAAATAATGTAGATACTTTCCTTAATAAGTGCACATTTTTAGTGTCCAAACCCCATTTTCCATATGACGGCTGCTCTTCAAAAGGCATTGGCAACTGGAGCCTCTCAGGCCCTGGCGGTTCCACAATTTGAATGCCGTTTTGGCGTTACTGTATTGTGCTGGAAAAAAACATTTCTACGAAATGTGAGTGAGGTTGATGGGCATCCGTGGGAATAGGTCACTGGAAGGGATTGGCCTCGGAGCTTCGTTTGTTCACGTGAGAGTATAACGTAATTAATATGCAACAGTCCATCTGTTAGAATCGTGTTGGAACCTCGAGTGAAAAAACGGACGCCTAATCATTGACTTCAGTGACATGCTCATCTGTCAAGAGTGAGGTATTTATGAAAACCACTGCAAAAAAACATGTTGAATACAAACATTATTTAATTCATAAAAATTTGGTCGTTCACGTTTATTGTGCAACCACAACTTTCCAGTTAGGGACCAGAATTTCAATCAGGTTCACGAGTAATTAAGTGATGAATATGCAAATTAAATTTTGATGATAAGAAGTTAGTCATTCAAAAGGAGTTCCATAAAGGTTAGGTTACCAGTAGAAGCAGAACTGTGCGGAAGGTCGAAATACGGCTGCATCAATAAAAATGTATATGGTTTGAGTTTAAGTAGGGAAAATGATTCGCACGTGGTTTCAGAGCTATATTTTTGCAGTTGTGAGGATTCAGTATCCAATTACATGCAGAAGACATCTAAAAGATTAGATTGTGTGGATGGGATTTCGCCACAGCTTTGGCTGTATAAAGATGCGTTGAGCTGAGTTCAGATTACAGGATCCGAGCCAATCACGTGGGAAGCCAATTTAGCCTGGCATTTGGCTACTCACACAGCATCTATCAGTTATCGTACCATTTCAGTTGTGCCCGTAAAATAAGTGTTTGCAACCCTTGCAACACTAGTGTTAATTTTTACCAATCGTAAGGTTTTGCGGAAACCTGTAATTGATTCCGCGTACATAACCTGGACCCCCGCCTTCATCCAGCAATCAAGTGAACAGATCTGTTTCTCACCGGCACTTGTAGTCGCACGATTTATCATTTCTCAAGGTGGCTTAATGCTCAAGCTTTAACGTAACATTACGCTAACGCAAAAATGCACATTCTCAGGTGGCGAACAGCTGAATGACCTCGTTTATCTACTAAATGGATATTAGAGTTGGAGAAGAACCAAACTTCATCGCGTGTCTTCCGGTATGCTATCCGTTTTTTCCAGCTTCTAAAATGTTTTGTGTTCTGCGTTGATGTAATTTCGCGGACACCGAGCCGTAGATTTGCATTATACTTTAAGAACAACAAAAGGATCGTGAACCACTGTAATATAAGCGCAGAAATTCCACCTATTAGCATTCTGTAGAAAAAGGTTGTCCGTCTGAAAATAGTCTGGAATAGTAAACCTGTATGGACAAAATGTAGCGCAACCATTCTGAATCATGCCTCGTTGTGAAATAAGGTATGACGCTTAATATACATGTGAAAGTAAATGAAGCCTGAGCTAAATAACATTATTGTTGGGACTTAGTGAACCAGCAGAAGCCAAAGCTGGGTGCTCATCCATATTACAATTACTTTCGACGTCTCTTGTGAATTTCAAACTTGTTCCCGAAAACATAATGGAACCATTCCTAAGATAGCTTTACTGATCGACCGCACCCCAAATACTTTAAGTAGGTCGGATCGGTCGTAGTTATCTGACTGCGCCTAGTCACTCGAGAAGATGACGCTGACGCAGGTAAATTCAAGCTCACGGGCCTTATGAAGAAAATCGGCAACAGGGGATGTCCAAGCATGCAGCTTCTTGAAATACAGAATTTAGCTTTCGGTCGCAACACTGACTCAGTTTGGCACTGCCTCACACATCCCACTTGCGTATTTTGATGTCCACATCTACAGCAGTGATTCACTTGGTATTTTTCTCCAGTGGCGCTGTCAATAATGGTGATGATATTCATATGGGTTACATTTTTGACGTAATTGTTTCTTAGCTCACTAAAAACTCATCAAGTAAGCCTAAGGGTTGCAGTAAATATTCTTTTTTCTGACCACATAAGTCCCTGTGGTCAGAGAAATTGAGCGCCATTCAGTGCCAGTAAGCACATCACTCAAATATGGTATCGTCGTGGGTCGCAAAAGGAGACCAATCAACCCTACGAAAAATAATCGAGCGACGTTATGGTTTTGTTGCCTCTGGGAGATCGTCCCTGTACGGTAAAAACAGAATGAGTGTTCAATTTTTGGGAAAACATCTCTTGTATCTCAGGTTTATGAAACTCTACAAGCCGCACCGTTTGAATTAACTATTGTGAACGTCAAAGGATGGTCCGCTTTGAATACCCTTTTTTCAACATTGAACGGACCGAAAAGAGCACAAGAGAAGTCCATTCTTTTCTGGGCAGCTCAACAAGAAGCGATTGTCAGCAAACATACTCATGTTTGTCAACGGTGCTCGGCTAAGTTATAGCTGTGAGTCAGGCTGAACTGAATAACGTACACGTGAATACATAATCCATTTGTGTGAATAGCTGCATTTTAGTATCCGAGTTGACGAATCAGTGCATGCAATAAAATTTTCACCGACCATTGTATTAGTGAGACAAGTTCCAAAAAATGCACACTCATAACTGAAGCTAAACTTTCGTGTTTTAAGATTTCGCCTCCAGTAACATATTTTCTCGTCGGTAAAAATACATCAACTTGTACGCGGTTACTAGCCGAGGTTGATGATTTCTACATTAACTCGGTGGGTGCTGAGTGATAGACGAGAGACGTGAACTCAGGAGGCTAATAGTCGATCGTTGCGAATAACTCATCAACAAAATTGGAGCAATACGGTATGGAGCTACAAGTTTTTGGTACCATTGATGTTTCTGCTTCATCTATACAACAGCAGTACCAAAACAATTCAAAATTCAGTGGACTTAACTGGCTATGATTAATGGCTCGCTTGGACTGACTTGCTATGCAATTCTATTTAAATTGGACGAATAATCCTAAACCTACGGATTAGAAACTAACACTAGCTAACCGGAGAATTATCAGTATTCATTGACTTGATGTTGAATACCCAGAAACTGTCCATCTTGTGCTAAAAAAAGACGCGCAAACTAGCCGGCAACCTACCTTGAGAAGAAGAACCAGACGTGAGTGTGTCAACCAATCATCGGTTTTGTTGCAATGTTAACTTTCTTCTGCACATCCGCCTTCTCAAGTGCTGCGGCTAATCAGATTTAACTTGGAATGCTAACATCCTGCAGCCAGTGTCCGATTACAGTTTCACTTGAGCTGATGGCTAGGTGAAATTCTTTGATACAGTCTTTGGCTGAATGCTTTTCTCTCCAATAGCTTTAAGCTTGCTTTATCATTTCGTCGCATAGTCATGATACGAAATTTGAGAATGGCAAATGCGGCTTTCTATTTTATAAGTCCATATTCAGCTCTGCTCGTATAAGAGCAAAAGTTATCTAAATACTTTCCGAAACGTCTATCGTAATGCAATCGATAAATCTTACATACATATGTACTAAAGCTTCTCTTCTAGACTGAGTCAACTGACCTGAAAAGGAAGAGCGACAGGGTGACGCTCTATAGGGTTGAACGTCAAAAACTCTCTGAACGTCTTTAGCATTCGACATTTTATCTGTGGTTTTAGATAGATTTAAACTACTAGAGTTTACGCCTACGTCAGGCATTTCTGAAGATGTAATTGTACTGCGTGTTTAGCTAAAGCGACCTCCCATCCATACTCCTTTCTTTTACCTGCTTCTAATTTATTCCTTTTGTAATCCCGAAGGACCCGGTTCCCGGAACTTTTCCCCACAACAGTTGGTAAATATGTGTAGCAACAATAAAAGCCACGTGTGTCCTCCACAGCAGTGCTGTTTTAGGGAAAGACCGTGTTCAGAAGATTTCAGGTGTTAAAAAGAACCGTTCAAATTTTCCCTCTCACAGAAGAACAAAAGTTCTTCTATGACATTCAGTGTACAACCATCATGACGAATGAACGGAGCATAATGGATGAAATATCCACTGGTTGTCCAAGCGTGTGGAATAATAATCCGGAATAAAACGTCGGGGCCAAACTTTTCGGTCTTTAGTTGATTGTCGTAACTTAGAGAAACCACTTTTCGAATGGACCAAGTTTGATCGGTTCTTTGATCTTGTCCTGTTGATAACAGACGATTCTATCAATAGCAACATGAATTTATGCATATAGTCGGATCTTTCAGGAGAGGCTACTCTGAACACAGTTCCAACTGGACCGGCAGAATGGATCACACTTTGTTAATGCTTTGAATAAATTTTAACTAAAGGACAAACGCCAACTTCTTCTCAACAGTTCCAGTCAGAGGTGGAGACGTCATGGCTCTACTGTAAAGTAGTGTTTGTAATTGGTCAAACGATATGAGAGAATTAAGTCTTCAAAGTTATGAAAGTAGCCACTGAGTTGACGGGATAAGCAATTCTCTACTTCACAGTTATAGAAGTACAATATCTCTCAAGTCAGTAATCAATTAGACTAATTTTCGTTAGGGGCAGAAGCTTCCCGGCATCGTTCTAGGGTACTTCTTTCAGTTTGTACCTCTTTCAGCTAGGCCCCAATGTATATTAAACTGCCTACCACATGCTGACGGTCGGATTCACCCAATTCGGAGTTAATCATTGCACTCAGTAAGGCATGTGCATAGGTACAAAAGTGAAGGAGCATACTGTTGGCCGCGTTCAAGCTTTTCAGAGGAAGCTCATTTATTCCAGAGGGAGTGAAAGCTGGTGTGCTGATCAAAAACATAGTCGATTTCATCACCTGACACTCCACATATTCTGCAAAGAGACCGACAAAATGAGACAGTAAATCTATTTAACCTCAGGCGGAACAGACTAGAGGCATACAGACAAAATCACGTGAAGGCAAAGTTAATCTCATCCCTATTTTTACTGAGATGTAAATGGAGAAGGTCGGCTGACAACAACGGCTGACAACGTACATGGTTGACATAGAGTTATGGCGTACGTAACCGTGTAATAGGTGGCGTGAAAACAAGTTCAAGACCAATGAATCAAACTGTTTTATCGACAAGGTTGATACAGCTGACAAAAGTGTATCCCAACAATTTACTAATATACCAAAAAGTCTCACTTAGTCAGAAGATAAAGAGGCTGATGAACATATGGTTTCCATAATTTTCTCTCAGGTCATACAGTTATGGAGGCTAAAACGTTAAAATAAACGGATAAATAAGCATCAAGGTAAATAAAGCCAAAATATCATTGAGCAACGATACCGGTTAGCATCGGGATAAGACAGCTGCGCCAAGGTCACCAAAGGAATGGACTTGAGATGCGAACGGGTTGAGGATGATAGTAGAGGGTGGATGCTGCTGTATAGTTATGTATACGCCTGAGCTTGTGAATGTGTTCAACGATGGGAGCTGAAATGTTTTCGGTAGTACAAGATAAAGTCACCTAATATGATTGAAATTGTCAGTCACACACCTCAGCTCCCATGGTCAAACATGTTCGGAAGCTCAGGCTCGTACATAACCCCACTCTCAGCCACACACTACTATCGCTCTCGTTCTGTCTGCTTCCCAAGTTCCCCCTGTTTGTGACCCTGGCACAGCTGCCCAATCTCAATGCCCACTAACAGCTTTGCTCCATGATATTTGGGCTGAATTTTGTTCACCGTATATCTATTTATTTCAACGTCATAACCTTTATAATTGTATGAACTGAGAAGAAATCGTCGAAACCATTTGTTTCTCAGCCCTTCTTTCTTCACCTAATAATGCGAAGAATTTGAGCCTTCCTAAAGAGGAAAAATACAGAGAACTGACTGAGGCGATCGGTTATTTTAAATTCAGTGAGACATACATAAAGGGGATTTGTGGTAGCGTGTGGTAGAATCACTTGAATTTGATTACCCGGTTTGTTTAAACCGTATATGTTTATGTTTGTCTGGAATTCAGTGTACCAAGCTCTCCCTAGCTTATTACTCGCCGACTACAACTTGCGGTACAGTGCACATTTTCCGTAGCTGACTTACTACGCTTAGCCAAAAAAAATGAGATTACTGATTTCACCATCGAAAGACAGTGTCCGTGTTCTACACTTTCTGAGTTCTTTCTGCACATATGAAACGCAGGATGTAGAACGAAAGCATATTTGTCTCGCTGTATTACAGAATACTCCCAAGATGGGCACTCAGTTCAGTCAAGGAAGCTCCACAAAAGCACTATCATTTTCAGCAAACCTTACTGACAAACAATATTTTTTTGCTGGATACCGATAGCTGGAAAAGAGCGGGGCTCACACCAATGACAAAAACTGTATATATTCAACCATTCAAAGCAAGCCTGTGTTCAAAATTAGATGCTTCTGTGTAAGAGAGATACTATCCGACATCCACAAAATCAGCTCTTTATTTTCAGGATTTGTGGGTACACATTTCCCACCGAACGCTTAGACTGGCCTGACACCTAATACCTGCCTGGCTGCGAAATTTAATTCTTTCTCAGACAGTGTCCAACAATGTACCCAATGTCGTTTTTCCAACATATTCCCAACATTCAGTCCCATGTTTTTTGGCTGGCTTCCCATGTGTTTGCTATGCCTTATCTATATTTGATGTGATTTGACCGGACAACTGGATGAGATGTCTCGAAATTACTTGAGCTCACAGTAATCCTGTTCACACGTTCATTGGTCGAATTCAAACATCAGAAACCTACGCGGTCACTTTTTTCAATTATGCATTGCTCTTCTAGACTGACTTACAACACCTATTTGTGTCTTTTGCGAGGATTGTGAGCTGTACTTGTCGCGTAATTCTATGAATCGTATCACTGATGCAAAGTACTTACATGCGCGCAGTGCACGGATAAACACTAGGTTGAATTGGCAACCGGGGTTGATTTAAAAACTCGAAAGAAGGGTTGGTGCCATAAGCCACAAGCACTTAATAGCAAGTTGATGAAAAATACATCCAAGCGATGCGTCAACGTTGTCATAAATAGTAAGTGAGTATGTAAACAACCTTTTTTACTAGAAAACTGATAGCGTTTCAGTTCAATTCAAAAGTTCAGACTTGTTCACTGAAATCTACGAAATAATTTCTTAAAGTTCTGGAAAAGAAGTGTTGCCTCACCTTAACAACGCTGTGTGTAGGAGCCTCCATATCATCATCAAAACAACTGAGTTCCTCACCTGACAGGGGTGTGTGAAGAGACTGTAGGATCATTGTATTGCATTATCTTTTGGGACTACAACAATAGTGACTGCTCCCCACGGTTTCTTGAAATCTGTAGAAATTACTTTCACAGTTGTTTCCTCAAGTAAAAACTTACCATAAATGGTGCACTGCGAAACGTATGAGTCAAAGAACAACCCATATTTTCGACACCAACTAAAACGTCAACCCTGTGAAATGCGTTCCAATCGGTCCCTCTGTATTACCGCTTTATTGTCTGCACATATACAGTTTTCTGTCAAAATAACTACATCCTTTCTCCTCAAGGGAAGCAAATTTTTTCCAGAGTTTACTCTGGTCCAGAACTGCAAATGAAGAATGGACTGCTTGAACAAGATTATTACGTACTTGGTGACAAGGCAATAAAGTGTACAAATTTCGGAGGGTTTTTTTGTAACTCCGAGCTGTTTATAGAGGGAATAATATCAGCTGATAACAGCCCATAGATCACCTTAAGGGACGGATAACATAAAGTTTATCTTATGCGATAATGTTTACTGCGTCCTGTGGGTACCATAGGACCCAAGTGGTTTTCCAGTCTTATTTTTTCTTTCCAGTGAATTGATTCGCTTAGATCCATTAGATCCATCCAATAGTCGCTCCCATAAACTACTGAAATATTAGTTTCAAGACCATTTCACTTTTCAAGCATATTTGAACTTTCTAAGAAAGTACGATAGGTCGTCCAACCAATGAGGCACAATGTGAATTACCTGTTTTAGTTAGCCTTCTAACAGTGGTGGTGGATGTGTAATATCGCAACCCGTAAAACGTTACGTACATGAACGTTACGTTCATGAACCTTTTTTCCTCGAAATTGTGGTGATATACAATTCATTGGATTTGAGACAACATGTGTGAAAGGCAATCATTCATTCTGAAGCTTTTACGATTGGTTTATTCACGATTTGCTATCTTTCTTCCCACAGTTTTGACAACAAATGCGTACAGTAGAAAACCTTGCTATGGAGGGATGGAATCCAGTCACCCTTTACACATGGAGTTCACTGCCAAAATAGTCCGACACCTGATGAAATCCTATTTAAGGAAGTACTGTATCAGTTAGAAATAGTGCTCCGGGAAATGCGTTCACAAGAGCACATTTTTTTCAAACGTTGTTCCCAATGAGCGGCTTTTGTACCTTCAAACTTATCGATATAGATTAAATGCAAACTCAACAGTATGTAATGAACTGTTCATCCACATTTCAGATGATATAACATCCAGACGTCTTGAAGTGAACCTGACAGATACTCATGTTCAGCACTTTTGTTCTTTTGGAGTTGATTTTCGTGGCCACTTTGGGTCATATTGTTCACTGGAAAGCCGAACCACGCAGCAGCACTCTGGGTGAGTATCCTTACTTGCCAGTACGAGTTTAAAGGTAAAATAATCCCGCATAAAAATTGTACCGCTAGTGTGGTAATCCAATTATTCAAACTCACTACTTCCAGCTCCACACACCCCAAAATCTGTTCTTGGTAATTGTTAACCATTTTTGTAATGAATGAATGTTTATGAGAAGTGCCAAACATTTACTAAGTGAGTACCGGAAATCCGTTTCCGCCACTATTCACTTTATCATGGAAAATTCCAAACTCGGGAGGCTAGAAGCTGAAACCATACGCGCTACAAAAGCATGTTGTTAGTAGTCGGTTTCTGCTTTGGTGACTTTGTAAAGAAGTTTGACAATCTTTAAAGATGGACAGATCTATGAACACTGTAGGAATTGTTACTGTGATGCACTTTCAGTGGTCAAGTTCACCACAGGCAATATCCCGGCACCAGCATGTCCGCACACTCAGGGGTGGTAAATCTGACTTGCTGCTGACCAATTTCAGATATCCGGAGCTAAGATGCCAGTACGGTCAACAAAATGTATTGCTGATGAGCGCCAATAGCCGCAAAGCCCGGGTACAATGCTTCCACGTTAGTGTGGACTAGCTAGGAAGATAGATGGACTTTTCAGCTGTTCACAATATAGATATGCGGAGAACTGGTTTGGTTCTAGTGACTTTGTGATGAGAAACATGTGGACACTTCACACAAACGTTGTGATAGTCGGTTAAAAATTCCTTTTTTGCACAACACTAAAGTGGAAAATTTGACAGAAGGATGGAACCTTTCAAGTAGTAAGTGAAAGAACAGTTCAGAAGGTCGGACTGTCGGTCATTGAGTTCCTAGTCATCTGCCGGCATAAGTACCTTCAGCGATAGAAATATTTCCTTTGCTCAATAGTTCACCGATCTCCTTTCCTCGAGTCTACATCCGCACCAATTGCTCGCCTGCAGTGACATATTCACCTCAGAACAAAACGCCCATGGCGGTGCTACCATGCGCAGACAACCAACGCATTGACCCTTATTGAACTGCTGACCACATTCTGGTGCCCGTCATTCACAGAATAAACTCACCAAACCACAAAGGAACAACACGCTTTATGGACTGGAATAAGACCTGACTGTAAGCCTAGCTTTAAACACCAAACCATCTGCACTAATAAAAAATAGTTCCCCGAGGTATTATTATGGAGCCTGTGGCACACATTAAGACATGGTTAGACTTGAGAGGATTTTTTCTTGCTTATCCTCAGTGAGGCTAACTGGAATGTCTGGTAAAAACCGCACAATTTAGGCCTCATTCACCGTACATTCGGCGAATATTATTATACACTCGCCTCCATTTGATGGGAATGGTCTCTAGCGGCCAAAAGTAATCGTCTAGCATTAGTACTTCAGTATTGTTTTTACAGCTGTGGCACTTCAGAGGTTGCAATCTTATTCGGTTATGAAAAATGCAGAATGATAAAACTAAGCTGAAAGCACCCTTTCTTCGCGGAATATTCGACTAGTGCATTGGCTCTCGATCTCAGGCCTGTCATTTAAAGTGAAGTCTCAGAATGCATCTAAACGCGGCTAAGGTTATGTCACTGAAGAATAAAGTGAACCACCACGGTTGAGTGAACAGCTGAAATCCAGGGATTTTCAACCCTGACAAACAAAAGTAAACCCCGCATATATCTGATTTTTTAAACTGTTTCTTCAAACCTGGCACATTCCGCTGCTTTGTTGCTTGTGTTGGTTGCGACCGAAATTTTCCCGAAGAACTATTCAATAAATGCAACCAGCGATCCGTTTTTGGTTAGGGATGAAAGTCTCCATCGTATCCTTACGTCCCCAATTTTTTGAAAAGATCAATTCACAATCCTCATGAATAACCGAATCCGTGGAAAAAAGACCCCTTTGCATTTGTCAGGATACCCAGGTGTGAAAGGCAGTTTCCAAAATCACAGAACCCGCTGCAAAGCAAAAATGGTAATTTCGCACTTCGATTCCACCGGAAAAAAGTGTCTTATCACCCGTTAAAATTTATGCTGCGTTGTATTATAACCCAGTGTTTCTGGCAAGAAAAAATACGCTATGTACAAGTGCGTAAGGCTGACTGTTTGCCGAGTGTTCACCAGGTAGAAGTGGTCGAATTAGGCTTTCTTGCCAGACTCGAATCCGAGTTTATAATAAACTTGGAAGTCTATACGGACCCAAAGATCAAGTTGATTTTTGAACGGTAATCAAAGGTTGCATTCTGTTGTAGTGTGTTCATGAAAATCAAGTATAGCCATATCCTCCAGAAGTGGAATAAAAGCACCGTTTATAACCAGCCGTAGCGTGATTTGCTAAGGTTACTCGTTCACATACAATTTGACTTTTGAGAGTGCTGAACTGGAATCATTTGCCAGCAAGGATGAATAAGCAATTCAAAACTGACGAGAAAGTTTGCAAAAAACAGATACCGTGAAAGACGGAAGTGAGATTGCATGAACTGCTTTGCGAAGTTGTTTGACCGCTGGTAAATCCAACAGTAACAGGGAGGACGAGACGTTTTTTGGTCACCAGATGTTAGGTGCCATTGGGAAAAAACTTAGAAGTTATAGTAGGGCACCCCAAATGTACGAACATATGATTAAAACAGCAAACACGGCAGAGGTATAAGAATTCCGCAAGGGGGGGTATGTTCAATCCTGAGATTCTTTATTATTCAGGCCCGATCACTGGGCTTCGAATCTTAATGGGAATCTTTCTCGTGATTTCCAAGCCCGTTTCACAGCAGCCATATCCATGATATTGAATTAATCGGGTTCCACCTATTTAAACACAGCGTGTTAATATAACTCACCGATTATCAGTCAAACTGAGATTCGGACTGCAAATGGTCAAACTGATTAGCGAAGTGACAGATTAGAAGTGAGCATTCAGTAATACGAGAGGTGTAAACTTATACTACGCCTTTTTGAAATGTCACATACCACTGACTATCCCTTATTAATAGGTTACAAGAATTGCGGTTCCACATGTATGCATCAGGGTTGAGAAAACCGATAGAGACTGTCAGTTAGTACATTTTGCATGATGAGATTTCTTCAAATTCACCTGAAAGTACATCTGATGTATTAAATAGGTGCACAAAGTAGGTGCGGCAACTTGAATGGCGCACTCGAATACAGCAAAAGTTAAATGTTTGACGAACCAGTAGTCTCAGACAAAATACAGTCCTTTTAAAAAGAAACTACCATCACAGGAAGCCGTACGATTCTGAACGTGGAAGACTCCAGAATTTCAGAACCGTGCAGGTAGTTACCGTTAAAACACAGTGGGAATTCATTGGCTTAAAAAACATCCATAAATAGAGAGAAAGTACCGAAAGGTGCCGTAGAGATTTTGAAACGAAACGAATTGAGACCACTGGCAGCAGATTCGTTTTTGAAGTTTTCGCTTCCTACTGACAAAATCGAAGTATAATGTCAATGCTCGCTATTTCTGTGAAACACGGTCGCAAAAAGTCTGAATCGTGTAAATAAATCAATTTATTTTGTTTATTTACGTTATTCCTGTAGGTTTTACACTATTTCTCCACACAATTAAGGCTGGCTCAACTTTCTCAGCCGTGCCTGGAGTATGCCCAAGGTCGCCCATAGAATGGGACTGCACGGAATTATATCCAATATTCATTCATTCTTCGTCACTCAGATGCCTTAACGTTTGTTTATTTGTGGACGGTCTCAAGCGGAATTAGTGCCAGTTAGTGGAGTTAAACGCATTTTGGCTTGGCTTTTGATTTTTATCATTGGAACAGGATACAAGCGGACTGGAAAACTCTAAGTGCATATATATATATATATATATATATATATATATATATATATATATATAGTACATACATATATACATATACATATATAGTACACATATAGTATATGTAGTACACCTTGTGTGACATCACGTCTGCCACATCATTTCAACCAACTAGTCTGTTCATCTAGAATCACTGAAGCAGAGAATTATTTAACCCAAACGAATGAGTTAGGTGTCTTTCATTTGTTTATAGGGACGAATATGCCCTCATCAGGGATGCAGAATCAAACAAGCCCTAAAACGGTTCCGCATTTCCAGTGCACGTTCGTTAACTTTCTCCGTATTACCTTCATAATCTCGATATACTCATCTGATTTCTTTTCTTCTAGTCGCCTTCGGTCTACCCGATTATGACCAGGAGTTTGCCAAATTTGCAATTGAAGCCAATCTGAGTGTCGCCATGATTTTGCTACCAATCACAGGAGATATTGAAGCGGATTTCACCGCCTGTAAGTTTGAATAGTCTGTCTATTGCTGTAATCCTAGTGTCTTGTTTTCCGTTGCATTATATTACCTACGAATACAGTACTATTGTCTACCTCCAATTATTTGTGCGTAAACTTGTCTTTGAGAATGCCAACCTGGCTAAGCGAGTCATCGTTAATAAGGCCTGTACGCCGATACATCGCGAAACCAAGATCAACACTGAATCATGAACCTCTATTGGTGACGAAGAGTCGGAAACAAGATCACCAAGCTCAGTTTACCACCCCTACATCAATTAAATCACCTAAATTAGTGGGATTTTCTCATTCCAATTCTTAATCTGAATGGCATATTACTGTCCGCTTGACAGCTGGCTGGCGAGAACCCTTGCATGCTGCACGGGTGTAACTCAATCAGCAAAACTTAGTAGGTAACTAAGCTACGATGTGGCGGTGCGCCTATGTGCGAAACTTTAAAATGCATTCACGTTTGGTAAATAGCTTTTGTGAGTTCTGCATAGAGTTTTTCTTCATGTGAGTGAATTCATAAGATACCGAGTACGCGTGTAGTTTCGTGACTGAAATATAGTATTTAGTCGTCTTTTTTTACCATATCAGTTCAAACGTTTGTGCCAGTCACCTGAACTTTAACATGAACCACCAAAACTATGAATCGTCGAGGGCTTATTTTGTAACTTTCTACAAAACCAATGACATTTACTGCAAATTTACCAAATGTCGATTGATGACAGATTTCTCTATCTCACGCTTCAGCCGCAAACATGCACCTCTTGCAACTCTGACAAATTCCAACAAGAGACACTGGTTGTATCAAAGGCCTAAGTATCAGCCAATTTGAGCCAGGGTAGACCGCGTGGAGTACTTGATGGAAGAGGATGCGACATCAGTAGTGCCCATTATACTAGCTGCTTTAAGTGTCAGTGGTTGAAGAAGTGTCTATCGATCTTTTCGTCCCAGTGAGAACAGAAGTAAAAATGTGACGGAATCGCAGAACCTATCTCCTTCACAGAATTGGTTTCAAGCCAGTAGATTTCTTGAATAAGAGTATTTCGAGCAAATGTGGGCTGCTCACAAAATTGTGTTGAGTTACGCAAATTCATTGGATGTATCAAAACGACCAAGTCAGTTGAGAAACTGCTTCAATTTCTATTGATAACCTTGAGGTGGTTAAATTAGGCACACTGATCAGAGCTGGGCGACTACAAGTCACTTGTTCCAGATGACCACGTTACCGAATGCAATTCTGTTTGAGTCTGAAACCAAGGCCGCTAAAAATAATGGGAGATCAAAATACGACCTCTAAGAAGCAGCTGTGTGAAAAAAATGAAAACACGTTTTCAAGAGGATCTCATTTAGTTGGCAACACAACTTAATGTCCATTGTTGTACAAGCACATGCTAATACGAGCCGGAGATACTCAGGTATATTGTTCAGGAAATTTGACTATCTGGGGAAGCTGCAGCCATTTAGTATTGTGCACAAAGCCTGATGTTCTATAAATTGTTTGAATGAAAGTCTGCTAGACAGCTATTTTCACGCTCTAGCGCCTACTCTTAGAATTGCATGACAGTAAATTCTTCCTGCTGAAAACCTGTCAGCACTAACGCAGACTGAAATATTGAAGTGTTCAGTGAAGTGCAAACTTGTCGAGCCAGACGACAAGTCAAGATGAAAGTCAAACCCTTGATCTCACCATTTTAAAATTCTGACTCTAAGATGAGGAAAATAGGTCAAAGGCAGTCTTTTCGGCTGTGTTTCGGCTTGCGGTTGGCTGACACTTGCTCATAGTTGGGATAACAAAAACCGTTGACGCGGAGAAAGCGAACTCAGTTGTGCCTGTTGAAAGCCGCCAGCCAGATTAAGCAAGATGACATAATCATAGGTGTTAGTAAAGCATCAAAGAATGAGATACTGGCATCATTCGTCTCTTCCTCTAGGTGTTAGAAATAATGCTTCGCATCCTGGGTACAATATCATGCAATCCTATCCGATGAGCCTGTCCAGAATAAGCTAATTCATTTCTCATGGATGGAAAGGTAACACAGGTGCAGTTCGTCATTAGTTTCATCTGTTAAGAGAGAGAACGAAGTTTGATTCGCTCCAGCTTGGCATGTTGCGAACTGAAGGAAGAACCACATTTGTGAGAGAACTTTCTAACGAATCTATATACTGTTGTCCTCAAAATATACAGTGCCACTAGTTTGTTTGCGCAGGTACTAAAAATCGTACCAGCATTCACACCAAATTATTTAGTTACGCTACCCAATCCGGAACACTTCGTCCGTTAGATAAAAAAGTTGTGGCCATCAGCTATAAATGCCAACAAGAGAGTACAACTTAAAAGAAATGCATGTACCTATTTAATGATTGCACATTTCGTTTGCCAAGTTCTACATCTACATGCGTAATGGTAATCAAGCCACAGAAGTGTTTTCCCTCATCGTTCTCAGTATTATTTTTAACACCATCAGCAAGGGCATCGGTGTCATCTTAATTCGACCCAGCTTCCACAGTTTTTCTCAGCAGAAAGGCGTAGATGACTGACGCTGACAGTACAAAGAACGTAGCGGTGCAATTGTGAGTTTAGTAGAATTTAGATTTATAAACTACTGATGGGCACTAGTATTACCGAAGCTCGAGCCCGGTGCTTCTACATTTGTCGTGGACAGGGGGAGGACTGTTCAAACGAAGGTGATGTGAATATGAAGGCCTAATTTCCCAGGCAGACCAGAGCCTACGCACTCTCTTTGTATTCCAACGTTGAAAACAAGCCAAAGGCACTGCCTGCTTGCTGAGGTGAATGAGGCGTTTGTCGTTAACTTTTCCCCTTGGCAATAACTTAGGTTTACCGGCCGAAAGTTCGCCGTGGACACTACGCCATTTTGTGACATCAGTCAGTACCACCTCGCTTGACTTGGCCTGGTAGTATGATGGCACATTCAGTCCTCCCAGAGAGTCGCGATACTAGGCGGAGAAACGGTTTAGCATATCATCAGTTGTCAAATTCCTAAATGGAAAGCCCAAATGTATATTCATCCCGGAATCACCTTATTTCCTTTCTTATTCGAGTATGGGTAGGTAGCCTGCTTACTAATTGCCTGCATAGCCTTTCTCTAAAAGCACCATATTTGTGGTTAAACACTCCCTCTAGCCGAAGTGAAAACACCAAAGCAACTTGACGAGAAACCATTTCAAGAGGCTAGTGAGGAAGTTAATCGTCAGTGATTAAGTGTTGACATTGTCGATAAAAAAATCACGCTGGGTACCATTCACAAGGAAGGGAAAAATTCTCGAGCGGGCCACCAGGAAACGTCAGCTCCGCCATCATCCCATTGGTACAGTATTACTTGACACCACTGAGTTAGTTGTTCACTGTAGTGTATCAGAAAAGAACGGACTGCTTACAAACATACGCAAGCAACTGTAACACGGGTCCTGTCCGAACATTTTTGAGCACCTCGATAAGAATGTTAATCACACCGCTATGAAACGAGTTAAACAAGAGGCCCTGTACGATGGGAACAAACATCCCAGAGTGATCTGAAAATTATTTTGCCACCATAGCCCTTCCATGTGTGTTTTATTCACATAAAGTAATACTCGTTTGAGCAGCTGCGCAAAACTGAGCGAATATTAAAAATTAAAGCTCACAGCCTAATTCTGATAATCCACACGATTTCATTATTTCCTATTTATTGGCTTAAAATTCTGTTTAGTGTGGAGGCAAATTTTGCGTAGTATCCCTTCCACCAGGGGCACCAAATGAAGTTCACACCATGCATTCGTTTCCTCCACAAAACTCACCTTTCACACTCCCGACCGTTTACAAGCTGGTTCCTCGAAAATGGTTTTCATCCCCAAGAAAGGCCAGAAACTGGTAATCTCTCAAAACAAAGTCTCAGAATCCACATTTTTCAAAGGTGACCCTGCAAATGTGAATGTCGCTAGTTATAGGACGAAAGTCTACATATAGGTGGCTTGCAATTTTTTTGAAACCTGATGAAACTAGTCACACAGTCGTCTTAAATTTTAAGCCGCAGACATCTTGGTTCCACTGTGGGAGTTGAAGTTATCTTCACACTGTAACTGGAAGCATCAAACTGGAACTACTTCCCCACTTCTACCTGCTTGGTCTCTCGATGTGAATGAACATCAGCTTCGTGTGACAGTTAGTTGTGGTAGACTATCCCTGTTCCTCGCTCCAGCTAGGAGACGCTTGGCACCTATTGACAAGTCGTCGTTTTTGGAACAGCCTGGGAAACAATCGGTAGATTTATTGCTGGGCTGGTTTTAAAGTTTCGCTTTCGAGACAAAAACTTGTCAGGCCAGGTAGGGTTACGAGGCTGGTCGAGATTTAAGGCGGAAGGAGAACCAATCAGTTTAGTCAGGATAAATCAGTGTTAGGTGTCTGCTAAGGATTTTCTTTGTTAGGGTGGGTCAGCAGTTTTTAAGACGGATGGAGAACCTACATGGATTTGGGTCCAGCTCGGGGTCTAGTTCTTCCGGTGAACGTCGTTTACACTTTTCGTCCGTCTGTGCGGATGAGCTACGATAATTTTGTAAGGGAGAGGGTTTCCCTGAACTTTGATCAGGTTGGGATTTATAGCCTCCCCTTTTTTACAAATGGCTTATCTAAGACCGCTCTCCATAAGCTCGCCGGTCGGACACACTCTCTACTATATTCGCTTGGTGACTCCCAGCTCCTTGGCCATCAGCCTCTATGGCCTGAATCGCATTTCCCGCCTTAAAACTTCTGAATTCTCCAGATCTATTCTATGTCATGTTTCTAACGAATGTACCGCCATCGCTGAGTCTTTGATCAGCGCTTGGTATTCATCTGCAATCCTTCGTGGTTCGTCTATCCTTCTCTTATGCTTGTCAGTTCTCGTTCTTTTCCCTATGCCAATCTTGGTGCAACCGTTGTATTTATGTTTATACGTGTAGTCCCTAGTCCTCCCAACCGGAAGGGGATCCCTCAAATGCACCAGTATCAAATCTACCGGTTGTTCCCCAAATTTCTCTAAAATGATGCCTTAGATTTACTTTTCGTTTTGCGTTATAATGTCAAGCTTCACTTGTTGAATGCGAATTTGGGAGCTGCGAGCCGAAATTCGCTTGACATACTTTGTCTGAGAGCACTGATTATTTAGATAAAAAATCATTATGCAAGTGTTTGCATTTTTCTGAACAATATTGCATCATTTGGTGCACTATTGTGGCAGCATTTCTTCTCCTTGCCTGTTCTGCAGAGGTGCAAATAACCACGTAGTGGTCTGTAGTAGGACAAGCCAATATATTTCTTCTTCCAAGGAGGCCAGGGTGCCTCTCCACAAAACTGCCATTATTTCCACATCCTATTTGTTCCCGTGTCCATTAAATAACAACATAACTGCACACAACGAACGCCAATAATATTCTTACATTAACATAACTTTATTCAGTATGCGAAATGGGTATCTAATCCTTAGAATCGCAGACCCGAACTCTACACATTAGGCCAAGTACCACGTTTAAAAACAAAGAGCCATTCCTTAGATCTAGAAAATGTCATTTACTGTTTGACTACGTAACTTAGCTCCACTTCATAACACGCGCTGCAGTTTATAACCATTGCCTTTTTTCTATGTCTGAAAATACAGTGTGTGGGATGCTCAATAAAACGACACGCCCAATCGGTTTGATTGATGCCAGTTGGCCAGAAGTTGAGAAATATCGCCGTTGGAAGAAGAATGTGAACAAGGAAGGGATGAATTCACAGCAGCAGGCCTACAGTATGGATTCCAACCGGATCAGTGACCGGGGCAATCTCAAGGAATCAGTAGATGCCAATGCGGCAGTCAGATGCTACAGACGTCAGCTTCTGGTGTCTTTGAGTGCACGACTGCAGTTGCCATTGGTTGTTCTAACGGAGACGCGCGAATGTCCTGGAACAATGATCGACGCAGCTGTTGACTGGTCGACATCCGTAGGAAAGAAAGAGGGTGCTGAATATCCATTCCATCGGTTGACAACACCCAATACACCAGCTTTGGTGAGCTCGATCTCACCAAGTCGAGAGCTCCTGGCTGAGTTGTTGAAGCATTTGACAGTCCTCAATGAAGAAGCATGGAAGGGATTTGCGATTGTGTATGAGAATGAAGAAGGTATGTTTGGTATGCCAACTACAAACGGAGCATGGTTTAGCCACTATAAAAGCAATTAATTACTGGAAGACAGAAGTGAGTTGAATGAGAATAGTGTAGTGTGGTTAGGATAGGCGGAACTGTTTCAGAAAACAAGACTGTCTCAGACTTCATGAGGTGATCTGACAGCGATGAAAATGTCGCTTCACCTGAAACAGCACGGTGGAATCCACTGACAATTCTAATTACTGTAAACAATGTACATTATTCCTCTTTTCTTATTTTCGATTTGAATAATTTTGAGCGGTCTGCTGAGCTGTTTGCTATCTTTACATTATTTCAAGTTCACATCATTGCCGTCCTCCTGTCCTGGTGCAATTATTCTGGTGAGTCCACAATAAAGCGAAGAACTGGACTGAAGTTTAGCTTTTATTAAATCTAACCAGCAGCGCATATCCCTGACGATTCCGGGATTGGGACTCCGAAAATCTCGCATACGAGGTTAGCTAGTTTTCACCACTTTACCAAACGCACGCCGGACACACCTCAATTATTACGCCTGAACAGGCGAGCTTGTTTATGACTAACCGATACCCAACCACCCGAAGGACGACTCAGTCACCCTCCTGGTTGTGTCGATGGACTGACCCACCTATAAGAACTTCCCAGTCAGATGGCGCCACGCATGCTCGAAACCTGTTGGACAATCTTTTATAAGTTGTAGGCGGGTGCGCGATTCGCAGAATTCACATCTCTAGCGCAAGCAGTCCTCCTCCTGTCCTGCCGTACACGGGAAGCACTCGATTCCAATTTCGATCTTACTGGAGCTCATCAACAGTGCGTATGATGTGAACGTGAAGTCTGAAAGTCTCGTAACTATCTACAACTTATCAAAAATTCTCCTGCACTCTATAAGCGGCCTTGGTGACACCTGACTGGCAAGCCATGGCAGTTGGATCAATCGATCGACACAGCAAGGGGAGTTACCGGCTCGTCGTTCGAGGCGTCGGCAAACCAATCGCACCACTCACATCACATGCTCAGGCATGCAAATTAGATTTTGTCCAGCGTGCGTTGGTGGAGTAATGGGGACCTTCTCGCCCCGCACTTTAGAGGTTCGGACTTCCAACCTCCAGCAATGCCAACAATATGCACCACTGATGACCATTAACAAGGGTGAAACACGAGTCCAGTTGTTACCCTCTTTAGTGTGCCTTTACTATAAGAATTTCCCCAGGACAGCGGGAGGACAGTTCAAACGAGGGTGAGATGAACGTGATTTCTGCAAATCTGGCGACAGCCTACAACTTCACGGTATTTATTGATCTGTACTGATGAGTGGTTTGACGCCCAACAACACCATAGCAAAGAGGGTTTTTTGACTGACAGATCTGTTTGATTCAGACTTGCATAACCAAGGGTCGCAACATTCGTGTTTAATTCAACCAATCCGCTTATTGGTGGGACACTCACGAGAGGCTTACTAGGGGATCACTAGTAAGAGGATACCGGCGTTCAACTGCTCATGAAACATCTACACAACGAATATTATCAGACCAAAAACAGTAGATCTGTTCAAGCGGTACAAACAATCAGCTGTTTTCGGTCCAGTGAATAATCTCTAGATGACCACATATTTGGGACCACTTCACGAGATATACATTGGTACAGCGTAGACTACTACCCAAGATTAAGACGAGATTTGTCTGCTTTCAGATAAAATCATTTTCTTTTGTTTGCACAATGCAACCATTGTAAATAAGCCCACTGCCCACTCAAACAATTATCATTGACTGTATTGTATTCCGACATCTTCAGTTCAGAAACTGCAAAATCAACGTAGAATAGCAGGACTAACAAAACCAAAGCTGTTGGGCCGTATTCTCCTTAAAACTGATGTGACTCCTACTTGAAGTAAGCACGAGGTCAGCACTGGTTGATATACTCTTTCAATTGCAATGCTCAGCTAATGGAACGTTTGGCGCCAGGCGAAAATCCAAGATGAACTGTATATTGTAATATATGAACGCGTTTGTATCCGAACCAGTTATTCGCGAAAAAATGTTTGAACAAGTCTGGCAAACTCAGTGCACTCTAATCAAGGGTACTCTGGATTCCTTTGAAAAAACTGGACCGGTTTCATTCAGCTGTTTTGTCTACCATCCTCGATTATATCATCAATGAAGGGACAAAGCTCCAATACTTCATCCATTTTGTGAATTTGTTGAATATAAGTTACCAGTCGCAGGTTTGGCGTCGGAATCTAGATGATAATGCTAGAACACTACTTCGCTAACACTAGTGGTGCTTGAGCAGTCACTCCTTTTTTCGCTACCAAATTTCCGCGAAACCGAAAATTAAAAGTAAACCAGTGGGAGAAAATTTGGGAGAACATTCCCTATAGTTAGCTACTGACGACTTCATAAACTGCAATATTTCTAAGTGACAACGTTTCAACTTACCTCGGTAAAATGCAACTCCTGAGTCCAAACGAACAGGCGTGTTTTTGTTTGAATCGGAAAAATGCACGGAAACAAACAATACCTCTTGGGTAGCAATCGGAGTAGAGTACGTGTTGGTACTTCTGTCGCTCTATCTCCTTGGAGAGGATCCCCACACTCCTCTCATTTTTCTACATGAAACGGAAAGTATAATCAGGGCTGCTGAAACAGACTTTCTTATATAAGTCAGTTTGTCATATATTTACATTTATCTCCTTTGTGATTTTCGTTACAAAGTTACCCTGTATACTGATATGAAACAAGTGAGACCATTGTTACCGTATTGGAAACTAATGCTATTATCTATGGTTTTGGAAATGTTTTCAGTGCGATTCTGGCTTTTTCATCATTTTCCAAAGCAACTGGTAGTTGTTTATCCAACCGAACGTTTTATTCCAAATTTCTTGACATAGATTCTAGTTAAATCTTCTTTTTTAACAAGTGAAATGCCAACGCCCCACAAATCTGGCCACTGCGCCTTTGCGTAATCCCTACTATAAGTTAGTCCCTACCATAAGTAAGCATTAATTTGGTAGGATAACCTAACCGGAGAAAACCAGCTGAACCTGTCCGGAGACAGTGCCGTTTATTAGAAGCACTCGTGGTTCAACCGGCCTATCCTAATGACAGCAACAATACTTTAACAGTGAGGTGGCCCAACTCCTTGTGATTTATTTGCATAAGCCCAGGAACTGTGAAGTAGGCAGTTCTGCATCTGAATGCGTCTAACACGATGGAAAGAGTCTTTTTTGAAAGCGAAGTGAACGGGACGTTCTTGTGAGCAAAGCAAGAATCCCAGTCGACCACAAGGTCCCACGATACTGAACACATGTCTCCCACACTTCACCGCTACTCATTCCCAGCCTTCCTTTGTCCTTTTCTCACTTAAGTTAGTGAAATTGATTCAAGCCGTGTGAAGAAACATTGTGAGCTGTTCTTCCTATTAGATGCGCATCAACTTATAACTGATGCCTACAATGCAGGAAGGCGCAACTAAACTTTATGAAGCTCCCACATAGAGCATAAGGCATTTAACACCGGAATAAGTGTTCAGACTGTCACCGGCATCATCCACATAGGACTAGTGCCTTTTCTTTGTTTACTTATATATTTGCTGAGTCGATTGTTGAATCATATACCTACCCTCTGTATTCACCTAACCTGAATACTTGTTTGCTTAATTGCATACGTACATAATTAAATAAATACCGTTAGGAATTCTTACAGGATGGACATATCAATGGGAGGGGACGAAATTAAGGTAATGCAATGGCTTCGACAACGTCAGCAGTTCGCCAAGGTTCACATTCTATTCAGGTTGAAAAAATGTGCTGGCAGGAGTGATGTACAGAGGACCATTTGAATTAGGTAGTGCTGGCAACTTTGGAACTTCAGAAGTAAAACGATACATGAGGTCGACACACAGATTTTCTGCCATTTATCAAAAACTGGTCAACAGGTCCTGCTGAAGGCGGCAATAAAACCGTTAAGTGATTGAATTAAAGTGGGGTTTATTTGCGAAATATATTCATGTGCATACCAATTGGGTTTTGACAGGAGACTCATCTGGGATTCAGCTGAGTCTCGTTTGTGATGTTTTAGGGCTCAGTTGATTCACTGTAATGGGAAACAGACAACACACCTGCTAGAGAACACAAGGTACGTTCCTGAAGTAGGAACTAATATCCCGTTGACCTGTTTGTTCGTCCCTATAATTAAAACTTTTGCAGTGGTCGTTGCGCATGTCGTTCAACTACTTAAAAACTTTAGGCTATCTCACCAAGCCAAGTCTGGATCAAGGCAACCGAACACAGGAAAGGATAATGGTCATCCTGGAAATAAAGGCAGTCCTGTGTGTTACTTATTTTAATTCGGTATTTATGGTTTCTATTCGGAAAATAAATATGATGTCCTGCCGCATCGTGAAATATTACTCACAAGGTGAGTTGTGGACATCAAAGAGATTGGTGATAAAACCACTTTGACTAGTTTCTACCCTTCTTTGAACAAATTTTGTGTAATTAGAGCTTATAACCGGCTACGGGTCCCCTAATACTGAGCTGTGAGTTACCAGAGTTGGTATCACTACAGCTGGTCGTCCAGGTGTTTCTAACGCGTGGTTTGTCAGCGGCACAAATGCCAAACGCTGGCCAAGACTGGGCGATGGTGAAACATACTTTAGGCACAGGATATAGTATTTGGAGAACTTAGAATTCTTATGACGGGTGCTTTGGTTTACACCACAGCGAGTGACGGTGGATGCCGCGGAAATAATCGAACATCACAGTGTGAAATAATTGAGGTTGTGGAACTGGCCAGCATATGGAGAGCGGTCTTAGATGAGCCGAAATGACACGTGACGGTATAGAATCACTAGCAAAAGGGGGCTGAAATCCCAACCCCACCAACGTTCATAGAATCCCTCTCCCTGGCACAACTATCTTAGCACTACCTCATCTACACAGAGGGTGTAAACGACGTTCAATAGGAATCTTCAAGTGAAGCGAACCGGAAAAACCAGACCTAAGCTGGACTCAAATCCATGCAGATTCCCCATCGGTTTTAATACTTGCTTACTCATATTAACACAAAATCCCTTACCCGACACCTAACACTGATTCAGCCTCACTTAGCTGATTGCTTCTTCTTTCGCCCTAAATCTCGAACAGACTCGTAATCTAGTCACTTTGCCCGACGAAGCATGTGTGTCAAAAGCGAAACGTTGCCCAGCAATAAATCCATCGACTGTTTCCCAGGATATTTCGAAAAATAGGATTTATCAATCGGTTCCAAGCGTTTTTCAACTCATTTGCCTAATGTTTCTAGACTCAACACACTCTTAAAGGGATTTCTGAAAACTTTTCGAAGCGGACCATCATAAACGAGAGATTCAGCTGGATTCAGCTGTCTGCTATCAAAACCAAATTCGCGTGCAAGTGAGAGTATTTCTCGACTTCGTTTGATGTTATGGTCGTTGACAAAATGGAGCCTAACACCCGATATTGTCGATAGCGATAACCGCGGTAATGCGAAAATTACGAAATTAAATGTTCAAAGTAGTGGACGAATATATGGCTGAACAAACTTTTCTGCCGATAAAGAGAACGCCGTCAACCAACTTGCCTCTGAGTCGTAAAAACTATGGTATTGTAAACTGCTTCCACACCAGCTTATCTTATGTTGTGACCTAAAGAACCCTAGTACTTTCCTGCCAAAACATCACGAGTGAATGGGTCTAAAGTGTGTTTCGGATCAAATTTGTGCACTTTCAGTAAACCAGAAGATTCTACCGCTTTGTCGGCGAAATAGTGCTTTGGGAGTTGTGCCGCAGACTGCGCCAGCACATCTGATTAGACCACGGAAAGTCTTTTAAAATATGAAAACTTATTCGTTAAGTCTGAGGATAAGTACAATAAACTTGCAGTAAACTGCGGAAATGTTTTTTCTTAATTTATCTGGTGAAAGGTGGCGATCTACCGAGGTAGCCAAATAAACAAAGATATAACCGAATAAGGTCAAAGTGGGCTTGAATTTTTGATAACATTGTACTTTAGAGCCATTTAGGGCGTAGCGGTGCGGGTGGGCGCGTGACCTAGACACGTACCTGGGAATCTGTGACATCCTGAATCCGACTACTTCTGCTTGCAACCTAGGCATTTATTACACGCTAACATGTTGGCAAGGTACGCACGCAACTAACGTAATTTACTTCTACGCAGACGAAGTACTAATGAACCCAAACCAGTTTCCTTTAATTTGTCCTTAATATGTCAAACAATTTTTCCAACTTGACTAGACCTCATGACTTTGGAATTTGTGGTTAGATAATAGTATCCGTTCAAACTGTACAAAATCAGGCTGCTAAAATGTTTTTGCCAGATGTCGCGGTATTCTGATCCTATTTAAAACCAGAATAACAGAAGTTGCGAAGTGCCTATTATTAAGATGTTTAAGGAATTCGTTTCCCAACTTCAGTTGACCAGCCTGATAACAAAGCCGCCACACGAAGTACAGAAGTTTTCGTGGTACCGAAAAATTGCACTGTACAAACGCCAAATAACATTGATCTGGCGTTTTTACCCTCTCGTACACCCTGCATACAGGAACCTGAAGCCGCAATCAGTCACTATTTACGATTCATACAGCGCAACGTTACCCAGAAATTTTTCTGAAATGTGGCTTCCGCAAACCAACTGGGCTGATAGCCCTAGGTGAACACCATTCCGAGACCACTGGAGCGGAACCAGTTCTCGATTAAATACACGCAATCATTGGAGGATTCGCAGTTCAACATACGTGTCTTGCAAGATGACCAGTTCAATTCCGTGTAACTTTCAGAGGAAAGCACAAATGATGAAGGCGCTGGTGAGGACGGAAACTCCAAGAAGTTTCGTGAGATACGCAGTGCTGATGATCCTCAATAAGGATGAAACAGTGTTTTCCAGTTTCACTAACAGGATGAAATCTCCATTAGAACAGACGCAGCCGTTAAAGCATAGGATAATGTAAAGCCTTCCACTCCCGTGGTTTGCGAGGCTTCAACTACAGTAACAAAATAGAATGCTTCCGGACTTATCAACTCTTCACAAATGGGATATGAAACGAAGAAGAGTAAAACAGACTGTGTTAGATGTTGCCCTAAAGAGGGGATTTAACCTATGCATTAAGTGTCTGTGTGGCTTCAATCAACCGATTAGGAACCTATCAGAGGAAAGTTCCCCCAGAAAGGAATGATTCGTTTTGTTTTTCAAGTATATTCACCACTCGGGAGGACTTCATTTGCTTCAGGTAAACCGTAGGGACCGGTTTTGTTGCTTTTTTATCCGATGATCGTGGTTATCAGTAATGCCCACCAGTAATGAAATAAATATCCTTCTAGAGAACCCTGCAAACTGGCGCGCCTTCGAAACCAACATTGTTTTTTAAATTCCCAGGTTAAACAACTTTGCTGTTTGTCCAAAAGAAAAAAATCCAAAAACTCATCAATCCCAAATAAACAATCAAGACTGCAGAAACAAAGATATGAAGCATAGATAACTCAAACAACAATCGACCGGCAAATCAATTGTTATTCTGTTATTTCCAACCAGCTGGTTTGTACTGATATATACTTGCGGTGATTGGTCATGTTCTTAGTAAAACTGCACCCGTTGCACCCGTTCTTATGCTTCGCGTGATCTTCATTTACAGATTTCGTCAAATATCGTAGCAGTCTGGAAAGCATCCAAACAAGTGCGATTATCCGGTGTTGGGAGAAGAACTCGTTTTTCAAAGCACAAATAATTCGAGAAATCAAGCACTTACATGCCTATTTCCTCGATTTGTCGAACCAGAACACAGAACAGTTTTTTCAAATGGTAGGTTCAAAATACGGCAAGATTTTCTACACCTGAGACTCGTACTTACAATGTACATTCCAATTCTCTTGAATTTACAACGGCTGCTCTTTGGCGACGGCTGCTCTCATGGGACCAACTAACGTCATTGCAGCATAATGAAAAATCTCCTAAAAGGGTTTCGCATTAGGATAACCTCAAAAAAGTGTGACCCGTCTCTCGAAATGTAACATAGGAAATGTCATTACTCAGGAACCCTACTTAGCGAACGATCTTCAAAAGGTTGCATCAACCCATTAATATTGCACATTATCAATAACAGCCCCCCCCTCCGACTAGAATCACAACGGGTAAAATGAAAATATTGTTGAAGATTCATACTGCGGTCAACTTTTGTGTTCATTATCGTGTATTCTGCTGTAGTTTCCAAACAATGTGTCGATGAACATGACTGGGTAAATTGTAGCAGGCATGAAGTTGCAGTGCTTGTGCTTATCACTGACGTGTGAACTACATTGCATTGAATTTGGTGTCTGCCACGCTTTTCTAAACTAATACGAAACTAGAAACAGCTTATCAAAAAAGCAGCTCGATTCGATGTTCAGCTGTTTGTCTCTTGGGACTGCCTCGAGGCGACCCACGCACACAAATCGTTATCGTTGGTGTCCTCTTCATTCCGTGCCTGCCGTTGTGCTTCCTGCTACTCAGAGTGTAAGCTACTCTGATAAATTAGTGCAATCCCTTTTGCTGAAGTAACCAGTTTATAGATTGGATTCGGACTTCAATCTAGCGTCATAAGTCATCTCATGTGTCGCCAACTATTGCAGAATATAAATCTCTTCCGTCTGAAGACAATTCTTTATATCTGTACTTCTGTCTGATTCTCAGTGAGTCCAAACTGGTCTTTCCAAGGGAGCACCGATAAAGCGAGGAGGCGTCCCACAATATCGTAAAACGACATAACTGATTCTTCTCTGCGTGAAAAAGTGGTAGGTGGAGCACGATTCAATTTATCGTGGTACCCTTGAAATGTGCTTACACGGTTACGGAACTAGAAGCTGAACAGTTGATAACTAATCGCTGCTTTCCTGTCAAAGTAAACCATACATGCACCTGACAGTTAATGAAGCCAACATCCGAGTAATGCAATTGCGTGTCTTATCACGTTGGTTTGTCGACTAATAGAATTGGCGGGAAGGTCAGTCACATTCATTAGGTTTGAATTCGCTTCTCTGTTCAGAGTAATCGCACAGTCACAATAGTAAGACTCTCCAAAAATTTATCTGAGAACGAAGTGTACTCTGTATTCAATGACGTACTAGGGGTGCGCGACCGTGATTGATGTCCCAGTACACTTGAGAGGTGCATTGAGAAGTAAACGCAGAGGGCTCTGGTGGTCGCCTTTTGACAAAAAATAGCAGTTGGCATGCTGAATGTATTAAGCGAAAAAGAGGAAATAGCTATTGCCGTAGCATGCAGCTGCATGCGGTGAAACGCGAAAAAACTACTCATAACTGGTAGAAACCTGGAAGAGCAACCTTTAATGTTTGTATTAACTGACAAGGCCTCCTATTAGGGCGAATGTGGAGCTGAGGCTACATTATTGACTAGTGTTCTGCTCGCTGAGTTTTTCCGTTTGGTTGCAAAGGATTTGTCACCAACCGGGGTGACATCACTGGCGCATAGAAGAAGAGCATTGTTATCGTTTTTTAGCAACTGGTCACTTTAAACTAGACTACAACATCTGGAAAAACAGTCCAGAACTGAGAAGTTGTATGCTAATTTTAAGGCTATTCCGTCAGAGCTGTTTCAATAAAACGCGTTCGTGTGTGTCCGAGACATGATGCGGTTAGTTCCTGGTTGGTGTTTTCCGTGTGCTCAAATGTGCACAGCTGTGTAAACACCCTGTTATTCCATGCGGATTACTGATAACTGCCCTTTGTGAAGATTAAAACCCCTGTGTATCGTACGCCTGTGATCCAGCTCGAACAAGGAAATATTCAGACCCACAGACGCCTGATAGCAATGTGGCGTTAGCCCGCAGTCACCAATGCAGCGGAGAAGTTGACAGTTTGATCAAGGTTAGTCGACGATACCAGCCAGAGAGTGAGTGGTAGAAAAATAGCACTAAAGATCTCGCATGTTGACAAGACTGACTGACACATTGACGTTTTATTGTGTCTAGTTAAACGGGCACTGGACAAATCGGATCAAATACGGGTGTAATTATTAGCCACGCAGCAATCGGCACTGACTTGCTCATGATATGCAATTGGGGTTCGTTGGGTGCCACAGTAAGTTGAAATCGTCTACAGATCTTGCTGTTCACCACCCCATCAGGCTACCGTGTGTGCAGGTTTCTTTACCTGCTCCAGACCTTCTCATCTCTTTAGCTACAGTATTGAATTATGTTATGGTGCAACTAGGCGCCAGAGCTTACGAACCAGTAATTGTTCGATTTCCGTATTCTTTATCAGTGCTAACAATCGTGATATTTCTTCGACTGGTGACGAAAGTTTTACAAGCTAATTGATAAACCAGAATATCTGCTCGATCAGGTCAACCACCTTCCTTTCTGGTGGTTTTCAGGCAAAGCTTAGCTCAGTGAAGTATAGTACTTTGCTTATACTGTAAGAAATCCATAGCTGTCAAAGAAAAACATGGTTACGGAAGTCCGTGGACTATCCCAACTAGCTCAGCTCCCAAACGCTCCGCTTACTTATCTGCAACTGCGGTTTGCTGTTTATAGCTAGAATTTTTTAATTGTGCATAGGATAAATCACTCGGAGATTAATTAAGCTGTTTCCCGGCGGAACTGAAAACCTTTGATGAATGGATGATTGCGGTTTCAAACTGCACGCTGTTATATGCCTGCTCCTCGTTAAGTCATCCCAAGTTTTTGATCAGGTCATGTATTGTTACTTCTTTGCACGTGGGATAGAATTGCTTTGCACGTGTTGGACTGAGTCATACGGGATCTAATCATGCATTAACCGTAAACATCCAGTCAGTCTCCAAGCGCATGCTTCCCATTTATTACATATCCCACGAAAATCGATAATTGTTTACCGATGGCCATATCTTCTAAATAATTCAACAGCTGGTTGATCGGTTAACCATACCATACCCTAACCATACCTGCCTTTATGCCAGGTGGTCCCAAGTGAACGAACGAAAAAAGTTGTCAACGTATGAGTTGATTTTTCAATTCTTATACAAGTGTACCATATTTAATTTTGCAGATGGGCAACCAGGCCGTTGATACTCAGTACGCAAAATATTTTATCTTTAACCACGTGAGTTGGTCACAATTTGTTTTGTTGACGATTTTCAAGCGTACTCTAAATGGTTTGAGTGCTTTTAGACTTTTGCTGCAAAACGTTCTGCTTTCCACGATTATCATGAACCTACAGTAGTCCGTTACGTATTTGGAGTCGAGAGGAAATTTTGTTACTTGGTAGATGGGGTTCGCTTTAAATATAAACGAGAGGAAGCAGGGTCATACACACTTAGGATCGTATGTGGAGACCAATGGTTTCATCGGACTACTTGGCACCATACCTCAGTAGCAAAATTTATGGTCAGATTTTCAAATTGGTCTCAGACGCCCCTTGTACATAAAGATCAGTCTACAATATGTATTAGCGGATTCGGTGGAAACCGGCTGCCACGCTGTGATAGCATTCGCATAGGTTGCCACAAAACTGAACTCAATACAATACATATGCTCCTTAGCGTGAAAACGGGGTGAATTAAACAGCCCCTTTTTGTAAACTTTCAGGTCTAAATTCGCTGATGCTTCCACTTGGGTAGGCTTAGGAATTCGGTCTCACAAAGCAAACTTTGTGACTCTTGATGGCGCACCCAACATTAAGTGGAAGTGCTTTGTGCAGAATATACCGCATGAAGAAAATACTGCAGTAAACCTTAGCAATTAGTTCCCATCTACTAACATGCGTATATCGACATTACTGCCAACTGCTGGTCAGGAAATTGATCGTTCTTTAGGATCCCCACTTGTCGGCCGATTTTCCGGACACGCATAGTGTCCTGCCTCCAGAAACTCTCCTCTAAAATGGTTACACAGTTTGTTCTCGTACAGACTAGTCACATTTTGTTTACCTGCCAAATATTGAAGGAGAGCTGACCACACAGTAGGTGAACAATTAAACCAAATGTCCTTTGGGTAAATTTTACTAATTTTACCTCAACTGCAGCTTTAATAAAATTGGACTTACTTCTCAGGAAGCTGGTGATGTTCTTTCACTTTCTAATGCATAAATTTGGAATCTGGAAAGACGTTTTTTGAAATTTTACTAAAACAGCAAGACAGTTCAGTTCAAGCAACACATAGAAAAGAGTAGGTCGAATGGCCCTCTGTTTATTCAGCTCGGTAACTGACCCGTAAAACTTTCGTCACCAGTCAGAGACTTCATTTGAGTATGCTCAATTAGATATGTCTTGGTCTGTGTGTTGTCATTGTGGGCTGGCTAACTTCCAATTGTTTCGTCACCGAATACTTTTTTTCAGTGGCTTTGTTCGCTAAGTCGGTTTGTGATTTTATTGCGCTTTGGTCTGTGATAGTTCTATCTTGGTGATCATTTTCATTTCATTGCAAGCCCTGCTAGAAGTCTGATGACCATTTGAACTGCTAGCTAAGGTTAATTGCGATAACATAATTTTGGAGACTCAGGGATAAATGATGTGACCTGTTGCCGTAGCACCTCGTACATGATTTCATTACAAAGTTGTCATCATCGGTGACCCAAACAACAAGAACATCGTCAGAAGCACGTTAAAATAGAGGAATTGCTTGCACATTGCATTACACAAAGCGAGGAGCAAATGAGCGTTTGAAAAAGCAGCACCACTAAAAACGATGTTAGATCGAACAAAGTAGGCTGGTATGCCGTTCCACCAATGGAACTACGTCACAGTTTGGACGGATCACGTATCACCCTAGCTAAACATCTTTAGTAAATGAGTTATGGCTCTCTCCAGATTGAAGATCGTCGAAACCCAGTGCCCTACTTTCGTGATAGATGCATAAAACTGAACCGTTGACCAATTTTCAACAAAATAATTCATGCCTTGCAGCTGAATGATTCGCTGCATTCGCTGAATTTTGTCCGGGGATTGTTCTGATAAAATCTGCCTGTAAATTTTTCGTCCAGGAGATTTAAACACCAAAATGTAGGCAAAACCATGTCGTAAGAACATTTATCTGAATTATGCGAGTATATATGCTTTGACAGGGGAGACGCTTGATCTAAACATACTAGAATTTGAGTATTTTAAAAGTCGTTTCATACCTGGATAGAATTAGATATCTCATAGACCGCATGAAGTTTCCCTGATGAATGGCACCAAATTAGGGTTTATCTTCACCGTGATTCTGATGGAATTACGCACCTTATCAAACATTGGCCGGTATCTTGAGTCAACCGCAATGCTTTATAATGGATTCAGTAAGTGATATGTTATGTGAATCTTCATATTCCATCCAAAATAGAATCTCTTGGCAGGAATGTGTGAAAAAGCAAGTATCGTAAAATGCTTAGTAATCAAACATACAGTCACTCAAGATCCCACCAGTGTGGTGATCACGCCCCATAACGATTTATTTTATCTTAAGCATGGTTTGTCGCGGACTCTTGTTCGAAGTTGGTTACATTTTCGCTCTCCAAGTGAAATGGAGTAAGGTTAGAGTTGGTGTGCAAAGCCTGGTCTCTGAATTCCGTTTCGCCTGGGTCTTTATAACCAGAGACACCTGCCTACTACTCGGGGCCTGAACTAAACACTGTCTTATTGAGTTGTACGCACTTATTTATTCGGGTATGCGCAGTGTGATAATGCCAGCTGGTGTGCAAACATTCATTCTGACAGAAGATGATGACCATAATGTTAGGTGAAAAATAAGGAAACCCTTATCAAAAACTAAAAATTAAAACCCGAAAGAAAGTGTTTTTCGTTTATACCAATGAAAAAATGATTAGTCAATTTGGGGCACTGCTAAGCAAGTTTGGCTACTAAATCTAAGGTCCATTATGTCCTGGCTTTGGAAATAATGTGTGGCATCTTCGGAAAAGTGCGACGGGATAGAAAACATAATGGTCATTTTAGGTTACTATAAAATATGAAAACCAAAGACGGTCTAAAAACAGTCTGCTCCAGTACCATGACAGAAACGTTGCCCTTTCTGACACACCCCGGCGGGAAACTGAGGCTAGGTTATTGGATACATGAAGTTCTCAGACATTACTGTTTGGCTCGAAGGGTACAAATCTCTTTGAAACATAAGCTGCCAAATGCTGAGTGATGGTACAGAGCAAGTGTACGCCAATCCAATAGATTGCGGGGAAGAACGAGTTCGATACACTCTGCTGTATCTCTCAGGCTTGGTTTGCAAAATACGGATGAAAACATCTATCCCTTGAACAGCAACGTGCACATGCCACAGACGTCACACACTACTCATAAGGTTGCTGGAAACTCATCGAAAGCCCATGACCGGTTTCGCCCTCTTTGGAGCTCACCAGGTAGACGAAGTCCCCGAGTTCCCCTCAACCTTATGTTCTACCTGAACACATGTCATGTTGAATTGTGTGATGAAGTTTTGACACCTAATCTTCGACGCTGACTGGAATCACCTGATTTTGCGAGGAACGTGACTGCATTTCATTATTCCGTCGTTGAAAATAACTCACAAGTACTGTAGTCTGAATCCAA
Source organism: Opisthorchis felineus (assembly GCA_004794785.1). Taxonomy (NCBI): domain Eukaryota; kingdom Metazoa; phylum Platyhelminthes; class Trematoda; order Opisthorchiida; family Opisthorchiidae; genus Opisthorchis; species Opisthorchis felineus. The sequence goes on along the minus strand of SJOL01002939.1, from coordinate 752,914 downwards.
CTTATACGAGAATCATTTCCTGGGTTACTTGAATTATCTCTCTCACTTTATGTATTTTTGACGGTTTACTTAAGATAATTTCACTAGATAGATTTTATCCAATTTTGCCTACGTAATTACCTCGGTTTTTATTTATCCTTTTGGCTAACTTACCTACGCTAGCCGTCCAAGAACGTCTCTTGGAAACAAATTATTAGATGTTGTGCTTGAAACAAAAAAGATACAGAATAACACACGCAGTGGCAACTTCTCACGTGCCCCCAGCATATGGATAATCATGTACCTTGATCGTTATCATCATCATCATCATCGTTAACATCATCCCTATCATCATTTTCATCGCCATCATCAACGTTGGCCGCATCACCAGATAAAGCTTCACTGGCATACAGTCATGTCAGTTTATTTGAATAAAGCCCTATGATGAAAAAAATAAGTAGGAGAGGGGAGGTCACCTAGGGTTATTATGCCACAAATATCCGAGGTGTCTACATCTCCAGCATCCAGTCAGACAGTCTGAATAGAAACTGAAAGCGTGAACGTTAGTGATATCGGTTAGCCACCATATTGTTCTTTGTCACCAGCCAAGCATGGGGATGACGAACAGCACCAACAGCGCCCAGACGTTTCGTAACATCCTTGATTTCCTTCTGTCAAGTCAGTTTCCGTCACTACGAATCGGGCACCGAAAACAGCTCTGGTCTCGAGAGGCGGTAACTCGGCATACGTAACACTAGCCAGCTTAGCTTTCAGCGTTGGATGCATCTTTTAGAGGAGTACACTCTGCGTTACCAAAAACCGGTCTCCTTATCACCTCATTGCGAATTCACTGATTCCAACCGGGTCAAGATATACTTTTGAGACATCGGTGATCAAGACCTGAAGATATTTCAGATCCTCTACCTAGAGTGGCAGCAATACAGCCTGCAATGTAGTCTGACACACGCGTCCAATGAGACCCAGTGAGTCGTCTTTATTGATGAAATAAGTTGCGCGGATAGGCGAACTCAAATCTGATCTTCGATATTCGCACACTCCGTTCGTCAATTTACCGTCACGTCGAATGCAGCTTCTGAGATGCGTATAGTTTTCCACAACCGTCAATTGTTACTTTTCAGAGTCTTAGAGACACGTTCAAGGACTGTAACTCCTGCAGTATGACGTTGCATTTGTGTGTGCGAAGCGTATGTCGAGTGGATGAATTTGGTCAGCTTTTCAAGTAATGCATGCCATTCCTACTATTTTTCAAAAATGAGAACAATGTCTTCTCCACAATCCAGGTCGACAAAATTCTTGATCGGGGTTTCGGAGACCCTCCAGTGTTTGCCTCATTACTTCATCAGCGGCTAATTTAAAAAAACGGGATAGAGTGGGCCTCCTTGTTGGATACCACTACTTGTAGGAAAGAGCATTCCGTAAACACTCACGTGCCCACACATATATGGACCGAAACATTTTACTGCCCATGACTGCGTTGCTGGTCGGGAAACCGGCGGGGCAACTCAAGGTGAATTGTTCTTGAAAGTGTCCAACAATTCAGTCGCTCCAGTTTGTCGTTGTTGTTATCAGTGATTTTTTCTTTCCTCGGAGGTTTATTTGAGTCCGTTGTGCGTACCAGTTGGAACAGTTTACGCACAGTTCCAAAGTTTCTTGCCACTTCTAATTCCTCATTTTTATAGATCCACCTGAAATCTGACAGCTCGTCGAGTGTTCTTGTACCCTAGACCAGAAGGAAGGTGGCCGAGCAATTTTTAGGTCGGAGATCGAGATTCAGTGCACCGCTCCACATGTGCAGTGCCAAGTATCCGGCAGGGCTGCTGACAGAACGGACCAGTAAGGGTCAACATCAGAAGACATACTGTCCGAAAGGGACCTCAGTAGGTGCATTTGGTAGGTTTGCTACAGTCGCGGGTCGTAAGGCCTCTAAACAGCCAGGAGAGGTGTACGCATATTAAGCGCCCTTGAAAACCAACTAGAAGCAACAACCAAAAGGCACGTTGTGCGGATGCACTTGATTGTTCCAGAAAGAGCGACAATCAGTAACTGATCCACGTCTCTAGTATCCTATGGCAATATGGCTTGTCTCTGTTGCAGTTTGGCTCGCATTCGGGGGGGGACACTAAGTGGCTATGCGGCTTCGGTTGTTTTGGAAATTGGTGCTGCATAGAAAGTCTGTGGTCAGCACATTCCTGCAGCAGGCGTTCGCCGTTGCCCGTGCGTCTCGAGCCCAGTCTCAGACGGTCATTCAATGGAGCCTCAGCAGCGCTATATCTACTCACGTGCGCATTCTTATCTCCCGTAACCACACCTGAGCTCTTGGCTCGCCGCAATGATGCATTCAGTACGTAGTAAAACAGTCTTTGAGTGTATCAGAGCTACAGCCTGCTGGGGCGTAAGCAGTAAGTGAATGGGCAGTGATTGTCGGCGCTTTTACGGGATACTGTCAGAAATATTGCCAAACGAACTACACAGAAACCACAACCAACGGCCAACCACTCAACTGGAGACTCTTCAGCCCGGTAGCTTAGGACAATACCAACCCGAACAGAACCAACAGCAGCGGCTTCCAGGTCAGCATAGGTGCGCAACCAGAAGTGAGCAGAAAACAATCGGAAAACCGATTGAAAACTGAGCAGAAACACCAATAGAAAACAAGCCCAGCGTACATGCAAGAGCAGCATCTTGTCCGGCTTGTTTCAGAGCGTGAACGTTAAAGGTTTCCAGATGAAATAAACCTCAGGGTTCGGGGAGTGATTTGTGTGTGTCTGTGGTTGCGGAGGCTGAGTTAAATGTAGATATTGCGCTTTTCAAGAGAAAACTGGCTGATGTGACTTGCTATTTCTAACGGGAATTTGCACATACATAGGTGTACTCGCATATAGGTGCAATTTTCGTATGGCTTAAGCGAGTAAGCGAAATTTACACAGGGACACTCAGTGGGAGGGCCTTGGTGCTAGAACAACAAATATACCTCACTTTCTAAATTACCAGCCTCCGATCAAGCGGACTGTGTACGTTTTCGACAACCAGTATACCTTATGGACTGTATGTCGACTATTGAGCCTAAAACATACTTCTTTTTCGTCCGCTGGTTTAGAAAACTCGTTCGACGTTCGCAGACCGAATTTCCGCTTCACTTGTTTTGACGGTTGTTCAGAGAGCAGTACAAACCCGCGACTAATTTCGTCAAAGGACACATAAAGGTCTCCTTTTCACAAAAAAATGTTGGTTCTAATTGACTTCGTAAAATATGAATGATCAGGTTGATGTTTCCGTTACAAGTTAAAATGAAAAACATACTGACAGCCAAACAATCAAAGGAGCAAAATTGCAGCTTTTTACTTTCATGACAAGGTCGATTTAAAATGCACCCAACAAAGCAATCAGCAAGCAAGGTAAGATTAATTTGCATGTCGTTGTTGAAGAAATGGTGAACTCTTCCTGGGTTTCAATGGTGTCCGATGGTGGTAATGCTCTGCAGTACAATTAATCAAAAATCAACTTAATACGTTTCTAGGCCGGGTGAATACCAAGCAAAATGACTGAGAACAACTTCGAACATCAGTTTCGATTGACTAACTGAACAGAATATTCACCTGACTTATAATATGCTCGGCAAAAGTTTTTCTCTGACTAACGGTGGATTTAAAGTCACTCTCATAAAGGCAGTTTTGTCATAAAGACAGGGAGTGATTCTTCGTGTAAATGTATTGACTGGGCGTGGATCTCGAATAAGGCTCATCAGATGGATGTGGCTGGAGTGGTTACTAATCCCCGTAGGACTAACAGTTGACTGTTTGCAAACAGTCAAGTTTTTCGATACACTTCATCGTACACATTAAACTAAGATTTCACTGTCATATGCGTTCGGCGAATGTAACATAGACATCCTCTGTCTCTTGCCTTTATGTGCTTACCAAGGAAAATTTGTTCTTGATGGACTTGAGGTTTAGGCAACCAGCGAACTGCGTCAGAACTACAGATTTTAGAATCAAATGTCTTTATCTTCTTATGGATCAAATATTTTCAAGCATTCCCTAAATTTCGAGTGCATGAGGGTGGGATATTACTTCTGAGCATCTGTTGTTTGGGACAGAAGAGAAGTATGTGTGTGTCCTTAGCAGGGCAGCTTTATGCCGTCTTCGACGGGTGACGTAAGATCTTACAGGAAATATACCACAAGACTATGATAAATATAAAATTGAACAAGTACGGTTGTCATGTCAGTCTCTCCATGTAGGCCAGAGCGCTCTCATTCCAATCCGTATTCACATTTACTATGATTTTAGAGATTACAGGCATCTTCGGGGATATCAGTTGCAGAAGTATACGGCAGTGACTTGTGAGACCACTTTGGTGATTGATTTCGCGAGTGGAAGATGTACAGTAATCAAAGATTGATTTTACCTCATACCGCAATATTTTTTATAGCTCTACTCCACTATTCCAAGATGCTAGAATACCAACCTAAAATAGAACATTTGGAAAGTATGAATCATCTCCCGGTTACTTATTTGTCTTTCCGACAGGGTCCTTTGGAAGCTTTAATCAACAGTTTACGTAATGTCAAAGGCAAATTGGTGGTCATCCGGTACAAACTCCCTGGAATTGGAAGGGCGCTGAGTAAGCAATCGGTAAGCGGTATAGTTTTCTAGTAACAGCTCAGTCCAGAGAATGTGGAGCTTGAAAAGCTGAGATTGTATGCTGTTATTCCGTGCAACACCGCTTGGTTAGTTCAAACTGTAATCATAATTTAACAAAACCACCAAAAATTTACCCATTATATGATCTGTTTTGTTTTCTAAATGTCGCACTGACCTAAGTACACTGGCTGGATAGTGACTTACGATAAATGACCGACGATATATATATATATATATATATATATATATATATATATATATATATATATATATATATATA
>SJOL01002939.1:711448-742003 GCA_004794785.1 Opisthorchis felineus | reverse complement strand
ATATATATATATATATATATATATATATATCAGTTGAATCTGTCCACTACTCAGGTCGATCGGGACCCTCTTAATAGAATAAGGACAAATCCATTAGCTGCACGAGTCTGGAAATCGTGATTGCTGATTCCAGTTGTTCCGAGAGAACCGGTGGTCAAATAACTTATTGTTTTTTTGCATATATCTCGTTCATATCTTGTGGAAAAACTGCGTTGACTAAACCCTCAAAAACGTTTTGGCTTTTTCTTCCAATACTTGTGTACAGCGAAGGTTGTGTGAAGCACAGTTTACCAGCTTCTTCAAAGAGTATGCACACAGACTTTGAGTGTGAGTGGATGATAAAGGGCTAGTCGATGAAAATCAGGAAAAACGTGGTTGTATGCCGTAAATACCTGAACTGTGATATTACGAGATACTCATGTCTACGCGGCTCCCGTTCGGTCAGTTCAGCATAATTTGTTCACCGGCTCACTTGAGTTGACTTTTTTGAATCCGGAAGAAGGAGTGAACAAATCAAGTTACTAATAAACCACCAAATATTTTGACTCGAATTTTTAGTTGAGTCAAACAAGCTGAACATCAAATCAGCCGTAATTCAACTTCCCCTGGGCTGAAACAAGGCTTTTTGCTTCAGAAAATCTATGGACGAAATGACAGTACACAATCTAATCACCCCTGTTCCACTATTCAACCGAGATCCAGTCAAATATATTATTCCATGCTTTTAGCTTCATGGAGTTAGATAATGTCTACCAATACTGAGACATCAAAAAACGCTAGAAAGCTAGTCGATCCAAACAGACTGATCAGAAGGCCTGGACGCAGGGGGCATTTAGACGAGTCAATCGATCCTATAAGCCTGAAACACTGAAGTTGTAAAACAGACAGCCAGTGCACTAGACATGTCACGGTTGGCTGTTGGCAGCTCCGGAGCGCATTCGCCGCAGCTGTTCTCATACGCCCTTTATCGATGACTCACCATAGTTGGTCACGCTGGCAGACGCTGACATCGTGCCAGTCGATCCATGTGATCTCTTCTGCAGCAGTCTACCGGTCCAACCACACACGTAAGTGGTCAAGCCAACCATAAGACTGCCAATATAGAGGTTGCGCTCCATGCCTTTGCCAGCACGTGACAGCACGGAGCACAGAAAAGATGGGCCTGGAAAAAAACGTCAGGGCTAAGGGCTTAACTTGAGTCGAGTTGCTAAGTCGACCACTCGGTACGTACTAACACGGCCCATTATAGCTTTAAAGCCAAGTCGCGGCAAGCCCCGTACGAGTTTCGGCCCCGATTATCAGTTGCTAGCATCGCCAGCTCGACTGTTCAGATGACATTTTCGTACGCATGAGGCTTCGACGGCTTTAGACGTGGACATTACCGCCACAAGACCGAACGCACCCGACTGAAATTTGGTCAGCTCTCCTTAAAACCGAGGTGCCAAAATGCTATCGGATGGTTAAACCTATAGACCACAACCGAAGTTCCCCTAGGAAAAGAATTATCCAGCGCAATGTTCATGCCAGGATGGGACAGTGGGGCAGAGTATGGCTCCAAGTGCGATAGCCAGAGGGGGAGTAGTCTTTTACAATATTTGAGCGTGCATGCTTACGTAAGTGTGTAGGTTGCTGCCTGTTATCTCACGGACAGATGTGTATCGCAAGTCTCAATGACCAAAAAATGTATGTCTCCGCTTCATCCGGCTTGGTGATGAAACTCAGAGACTCAGATGAAACTCAGTAAGTTGCTGATGTCGGCCAGGGACAGAGTGTAGTTCAAGGCTCACTAGTATATTCTAAGGAAAGACACTAATATATATATTGCTATATGGTGTAGTACTAAAGTACGCGCTATATTGCTATGTGGTGTATAGTAGCAATAGCTGTGACGTCGTTGTCAGGTGTGACTGCAGGACATTATGCGGAAAACGACCATTTGAAAGTGAATCGGGATGGCAAGACAAGTCGACTCTTACACTAAAAATAGAGCCTCCCCCAATATGCTCCTAATCCGTCATTATGAGATAGAACAGTTTGTGGGTAAAACGGTCCTTTGGAAGAAGGTACCAGCGGTAGGACATAGGGAGCGTTCATATTTTTTCAGACAGAATTATTAGCAGTGCCGCTGATCTTTATAGATCAGTGTGTTTGTAACCTTTATCTGTCAAGTTCCATCTTATTCCGGAAAACTGAATTTATTTTATGGTGTTATGCATGCTGTGACATACCGACAAGTCGTGGACGATACAGGTTATTGGCAAGACGAAAAAATTTCACAGTCGCAATTTGGCCTCCACAGATTTCTAGAAGCCGCGTAATATGAGGGAAACCTAAAACCTACCGCGAGGTAATTAAATAATCGTTTTTGGTTGTAACCTCAGAGTGGTTATGGATTGAGGGACATCATTTTCTCGTTATGTGAATAATATATTTATTCAACTGAAAATCAACCGGAAAGGAAAAAAGATAATAAAATTGAGATGTTGCTGTCATTCACTGTTCTACTCATAGGTATGCGAATGCACCACTGTTTTTCAGATCAACTGTGTGCTGCACGTTCACTTGACCAGGCACCAATGAGCATATTCATAAGGTAGCTGCTAAAGCACGTTACTTACAAGGGGTTCCGAAACGATTACCGTATTTACCGAATGCGCCCCCTGGCAATATGTGGGACATGGTTGACCCAAAGCGGTTCCTCCTCTCCCCTGGTGCTAGCTACTAGGTTTATGGTGTAGATTGCACACTAAGGGGCCCGTCTTTTGACGAATCACGTTGTTTCCCACGCGCATGGGAGAAGGCCCACCATAGAAACATCCCACCTCATAATACCACTTGTGGTAACTTCATTTGGACCCCATAACAGCTGAAGTCCTGGTTCAACGGAGACATTCTAACATCTAGAGTGTAGTACTGATTGCTGATTAAACTGTATCGTTCTTAGACAATTTCAGATTTAATCTGCTTCACATCTTTCTTTTCAGCTTCATCAACAGATGAGTCAGAACGTGATTAGCTATTATGCTGAGGCTGTTCGCCTTGCTGGACCAAACCTCCAAATTCCAAATCATATTTGCTGTGAACCAGTCAAATCAGCTCTCTTACGAACAGCAGACGGTCTTCTTGTCAGCCACAAGGAAGGCCCTCATATCAACTACAATCATGGGCATGTGTTGCATAATAACCTAAGGGTGAGATTATTTGTGCGTTCACAAAATTGCACTTATCTGCTCAGAATTCCCATCAATCTGCAGCCACAAAAATCTTCAGAAATTTATTCTCTTGTCTTGTAACCGGACTGCTTTTTAGATAATGAGGTTCTTGGCAAGAAACGTTTGACCAAAGTGTCACTAATTCCTTCTGCGTAGATACAAAAAGTCCCAGACGCGACAAAAAGTCTCTTGCGGTTGAACTTTTGGATCACATCGCTCCCAAGGGTTACACCTTGGAAGACGCTATCTGGCTTAAAATTGTTTCAAACCTCGATATTTTGTCATGAAGCACATATAATGCACGCGGCCAGAGAAAAAGTCACTACCGATGGGTGACGAAACTTCTAAACTAAACTTTCTGAACAAATATCTGTTTACTAGCACTTTTACCATGGTTCGATTTCTCTAATATTGGCGAACGAGTGCCGTTGCTTGGATTACTTTGCTCTCTACACAAAAAGACCAGTACAGTCCGAGGCTTCAGAGCTGTGCACAATCCAGTTCTCCATGAACTCTTATCAGTCTTCTACAGCAATTTCCTGCAATTTATTTGGTCCCCAAGTTTCGTGTAACCTAGTCAATAGTTTTGATTTCAGCTGTCTCCAAGAGTACCAATAAAGTTAAGACTTGTACGACCGGATGAAGTTACGGTAGCCTGTCCGAAAAGCTACCTCTGTGCTCTACCGCTGTCGTACAGTTCATACATCGTACCATATCACATCGTATTTTAGATTATATCACGTTTGACTGCAAACCTCAGCAGGGTTTCCTGGTTTGCCATAACTAAGTGACACAATAACTCTTTCAAATTCCAAGCGGACCTCGAACATTTTGGTAGAGACAATAGCGTTCAGTTCGCCGCTTCTGAGAAAACTCTCATTTGAACGGGTTCACTTGCTAAAGCATGATTATTCATGTATGTTCAGCGTACTCTGGTTTACTATAGAGGAGAATGTTGGTAGATCAGGTAGCGCAGATGGTCGTTCGTTTATTCGCTCAGCTGGGCAGTTTGATTGCAAATGTTTTATCACCAAACGAAGTGACATCATCGGTGCGTTGTTGGGGAGCGTAATGGAGCGTAGCGATGGGTTGGTGGTTGTGCGTTGTGTACTGTTGCTTGTGTGTTATGCGTGCTACTAGCCGGGGCTGATCTTCGATCACGATAAGTTGTTTGGTCTGGCGGTTCCATTGGTTGTTTTCTTATCCTTTGTCCCGATTGATCGATGAACACGTGACCTTTGAGCTTGGCCTCCCATGCCCTCGTACTCTGGTCGATGCTGGAATGACCTCTGTCTTGACTCCTCTGGATTCCAGCTTGTGACCTTTGTTAATCCGACTCCAAGTAGTTCCTTGTTTCTAGTTTTGTGAATCCCATATTCGGCTCTCTTTTAGTATTCCGGTTGAGGTGTTGGTCATTTGCGTAGTGGTGCGTAAATTAGATCCAGTTCAGTGCATCGGTTGATCGAATCCGTCATGGTGTACCATGCTTCAAGAAATTCCCTTCCGTGTCACGTGTCTCCGCATACCAAAAATTTTTTTCGCTTTCCAGATTGAATTTGCGGCCTTCTTAGTCCTCATGTATGGATATCAATGATGGGATAAGCTGGTTTAGTGACAGTAGCACATTCGTCGTGTACATTAAGAGCACGGTTTCCAAAACCCGGCAATCGAAGGATATGCACTCTTGATGAGCTCTGATGTGAGAAGAACCTTGAGCCCGTGCATCTTCGAGTTGGTGCAGAGAAACCCGAATAATTCAACCAGGAGGACTGTTCGAACAAGTGTGATCTGAACATGAGTAATGAACATAAGTTTGCCGGGAACTTAGGAGGTGTGTGTATCTGATGAGTTCCAAGAAAGGGCGAAACCGATCGTGGGCTGTCGGAGAGTTTTCAACATTCTTCTGAGTGATTTTCGTCAAAACAGTTTACTGCTCTGCATGGAATATCGTAAAAACCGTAACATGACGCGGTCTTTGTGCGGCGCATTAAGTTGAAGAGTACCATAAACGAGAGTTTTGGTGGGGCTTCAGCTGAGTCGTCGGTTACAAACAAATTGGTGAGCAAATGAGAGCATTTGGCCGATGTGTGCAATTTTTCACGCCAAGAAGATGAGGAGAAGTTAGTAGCTACCGAACGTCTCTATCAACAGTAAAATGGAATTCGGTGTATTACCCATACTACTTGAAGTAGCAGTAAGTGAGGTGCAGAAGTGTTGAACACGACTCAGTGGTAGAACACACAAGTGTTTTGACGGCCTGACAGCAACCTCAGAGTTACTCTTGAGGTAAGGTTATGTTGCTTCTCTCAAAACACTAACAAACAACACCGTGCCTTAGATGCGCTGAATACCAATTGCAGCTTTCCATCTGTGCACAGTGTTTTCCTCAACGTCTTCAGTATAACAGGCTCCGCGACTGAATTTCGATATTAATGCTGAAGTTTTCTTTGTCCTTGAATGTGAACTTTTATTTCACGAATTTACTGCCTCTAAGCGCAAGTCTGAAGTTACAAATTGGACTGAGTAAAGTGTTACAAGGATAACGTACACTGACTACACCCAAAATTAGATAATATCACTTCTCATTAACTAACGTCAAATGTTTTTGACAACAGGTCCTAGCGAAGCTACGGTTTTGTTTTTTTAAGTTTTGCTATCTGTACCCACTGATGTCAAGGTCAAACGAGAACGGCTCGGGGACAGAGTAAAATTGCAACACGATTAAACTGAGCGAATGCAGCCTGTGATGGTTTCACTTTAGCAAAGTATCGGTTTTGGAACCGGGATTACTCAGACAAAACATACCTTACAAATGTGGTGGTTTTTAGTCTCCATTTACGTGTATGTATGAACGCACTATCGACAGCCACCATGCGAAAACGGATGCCAAAACGCGATATGTGATTAGGAATGAGACTGAATTTAACTGCACCGAAAGGACGTCATCGTACAAACAAGAAATCGCTCATGTGCCGAGTAGGTACGCGACGAGATTCACTCTGTGTTGTTATAAAGTACAATAAATCTGACGAGTCAATACTAAGCAAAACCGTTGCTTTGCGCATTTTGGCGAATACGCACTGATGACTTTAGTACCTATAAATTTATTGGTATCGCTGGTGGATAAATAAGGATTACGCAATATGCTTATCAACCGCAGATTTAACAGTGTATCCATACATCACACGGAACATCGTTAGACGTAGTTCAGTTCAGGATTTCTACTGCCCCCTTGGCGTCTGAAAGCCCAAGTGCAAATAAGCTACACTCAATCCACTGTTGGTGGTGTCATGCAGCAAAGACGTTGTTAACAGTAAGATAATCCGGTTGGTGATTGACCATTAAAATGGACAGTGAGTAGGGCCATATACGTCCACTACAGGCTGTATTACTTCAGGTTTGGACGCGTTTTTACCGTGAGTTAAAAGAGGAGCTGCAATGTAAAACTGGGAGTTTTTGCAGAAAAAGTTTAGTCAAATTATTGGTAGCGGAAGGCGGAAGGAGACCAAGTTAATATGGAATGCCACAAAATTGACCTTCAGAGAATGCGAGTCGTGAGAAGCTCAGGCAGTTGAAGAATAAAGCGCGGCTTCTTTCAGAAATGCTAGGATGCTGGATAAAACAGGATATGAACTTGGCAGTATGAGGTAAACTGGAGCAGGATGTTTGTCTGCATTGGTGAAAGCTCACTGCGGATGATCAGTCAGGCGCCAGTGAGACACTCGTGGTAGTTGAGAAAACTCTGGTTATGGTTAGTCACTAAACATGTGTAGGAATTTTCAAGAAGGAAGAAGTGTTCGGAACCCAGTGGAAAGCCGTCAACGCACTCAAACACATCAGCTCGGCTCCATTAAATAAGCCAGGCGTATTCCAGTAGTATATCCACGGAATGCTAACACCAGAAAAATCTATTGATACTCTTTAAAACCAAAGGAATGTTGGTGTGCATAGCTGTATGCTTCTGGCATGCAGGTCAATAGCTGTAATTGATATTAATAGGACGCCGAAATCACCGAGTAGAGAATGTCTCTTCTGTAATATGTATATACTCAAACGTAACCCAGACGTTTAATTCAACGTTCTTTTATTAGGTAAGGAACGTAACACCATGACGGTTAATGTTTTTTTTATCTCCTTCAGGCGCCAAAGTTTGGTTTGTACACTTTCAGGACGGTATCGGCACAGAAAGGTTATTAAAATACATAACTATGTCGGCAGGCATACAAATAAGCATACACAATCCGCAGACCTGCTGGGATACTGTAAAACCGGCAAAATGATTTTATATCAATTGTGCCGTAAATTTAAGTACCCCTTTGTTTCTTGTATGTACTGTCATTGGTAGTGATTCCTGTCCCGGAAGACCCACATAAAACAAGTATTTCAGATATATCTGCTTTGATAGGCCTTATCAATGCTCTCAAGAATAAGGATAAAACAAAATGCAATGGCGAGGAATTCTATGTGGATAATTTGCACATTAACTATGTCTTGTATTGGTATATCAGTTTAGCTGGTGCTGCCATCCACAAATCGAGTGAATCACAACCACCGACACAACCACAACCCACAACCAAAACCACTGACCCATCTCTACAATCCACTGCTCTCCCTAACAACGCACTGATGATGTCACCTCGATGGGTGATGAAACGTTTGCAATCAAATTGCCCAGCTCATCAAATAAACCAAAGAGAGAGCGAAACAACTTATTCGTGATTATTTTGATCTGCCTTTATATTTTCGCAGCTCAGTTGGTATACCACGCAAGTGTTATTGTAATCAAATCTACTTTCATGTAAGTTCAAAGAGGTATGCGACTGGCGGATCTTATCCCAGGTTCGCCCTGTGCATAGAAGCTTCTTCCCTCTTGGAGAGCTACTATGGACTCTCAATAATGGTTTCCCGTACCTCGCTCAGAGCACTGAAATAACAATTGCTCTTTCTGAGATTCTAGTGACACAGAAACTGTTCCTAAATGCAAGGTTCCACCCATTCAAAGTCCCTTACTGAAAGTCGTACTGCAAAAATGAAAAATATATATCTGTCATTTTGGAAATGGAGTTGATAATTGTACAGACGTAATACGCAACTCATGAGGTTGCTGAAAAATCTTCGACAGCCCACGACCGGGTTCCACCTTCTTGGGGCTCATCAGCTAGGTGCAGTTCTCGAGTTTCCGTCAACCTTATGCTCTACTTGAACCCCCAATGGCACGAAATTTGACTTATGCACTCACTTGGTACCAATTTGGTTTTGACGGGAAACTCATCTTGAACCCACCTGAATCTCTCGTTTATAATGTTTTTGAAGCAACTGAATGTGCTGCACCAGGCCGCCTCATGTTTCAGTTTGCATGGTATTCAAAATATCGCGATACATTGTGTGGACGTAATACACTATTCATAATGTTGCTGAAAATACTCGACAGCACACAATATTCGAGATATCTCAATACATTCTCTTGAAGGAAACCACTCATAAATTTGCTCAGCTCTCAGCAGTCTTATGAGTATTTTTTTAAAGAAAAAGTGTCACATGCATTTAGAAGAGAAATGTTCACAAACTTATTACGACGAATTTTAAAGTTAATTATTGAAAAAGATCAAAGTTGTCTTGTGAAGTAGTGGACTGGGAACTGAAAAGAGTGAAAAAGATGACGGGTGTTGTGGGACTCATTGGTGAAATGTTAGAAAACTTTTTAGCTTCGCCTACACGAGGCTTGTGGGAATTTACTGATGTGATATTTCTTTCGCAAGGTGAGAATTTTTGGAAATGGTGAATGGCGGATGTCATTGATCCCCTACGTCACTTTATTACAAATTTTAGTCAATTCACAAGTGTATGGGTACAGTGTGTATACACTTCTAACTACGCTTTCTCGCATCTGGGTCGTGAGCAAGCAACATCTTATTTTTATGAAATCGAACAGAAATGGTACAGTATTTGCTGTTTGAAATTCAACAGTTGTGAAGATGAAACAACCAAAACATTCACTGTAATTTTATGTGCGATTTACAGTAATTACAGTGCGACTAGATGTCAGCGTTCAGGTTAGACCAGCTGTTTGCTTTTAGCTAGCAATTCTGTTTTTATCAAGCAAAACACAAGTGGCCACATTCGTTAGACCTACCAATCTGAAGGAAAAGACAGATGATTTGGCAAACAACGAGATATATGCCTCAAATGGGTCCAAATGTTCGTTTATAGAGTTAAAAATGCGATATTTATTTTATGGTTGATTTGTTCAAGAATAAAGTGAGATGATTATTTTACTAATACACGCGTGACTAACAAATGAATTCAGATAGCATGTGATTCGATGTTTCAACTTGAAATTGACGTTCCTTCCTGAGATTGCTCTCAGTTCCGCTAACTAAGGCCGACTCATATGAAGCTAGGCCGTTCACTTTCCAACATCAGCATTCAAAACCACAGCGTAGCAGTCAACAAGCTTTTTTCCTAAATGATGAGCCACTATAGCTGAAAACCATACAATTTAAGTTATTCACTCACCTGTAAACATATTTGTGAAAAAATGCTCGCTAAACAGAGCTCTTCGTGTTTAAAGTTGATTTCACGGCTTTCCATAACCAATACTTTTATCAGTAAAAAGAACAAGGTCAGTCCTCAACGCACCGCCTTACAGCTACCTTTAAGTAAAGGAGAACAAAAAGTTATAAAATTCTTTTTTATGGGTCAAATTTACGGACAGCGAAATTTCTGTGTTAGAAAACGGGTAATATGTCTTGGTAACAAACAATGGACGAGGGGACATTTTTGGTCACGCGGTATACATAACACAGTTGGTATTCTGAAACATTTGTCTGATCACGGGTTTTTCGCAAAACCTTCCGAACTAATGAGGAAACGTAAGCAAACATTTAAAAACAAATCTGGAGACTGACATTGCTGACGGTAGCTTCCGGATTGAGTAGAACAATTAAAAGGGAAAGATGAACCTTGTTTACTTGGACAACCTGGTGTCAGGACACAAGAACTCGCGTTTCACACAAATACCCACATTTAACTTAGCTTGCATCTGGCAAACAATCGAGTACCAAACGTCCTCAAAAACCTTTTTTGCGTCCCCGTGAATGCTCAAGCATAAAACTTGTCAAACTAGTAGAACTAACCGCCACAAGAATTATACTTGAAATAAAAATCATCTGGCTAGATGTACTGAACATGATGATCATGAGGTTCAATTTTGCTCAAGCTATCGGCAAAACAAAGTCCAATTCATGGCTAATTTTGACCAGTATTTTTTATGACCAGGTAATTTCCTCTATACAGTTTATGAAACAACTGATCAAAATACGTATACAGTGAACTGTCGGTTTCTGCATGTTTTGAATAAATTTCTATCTTTTCACAATTTGATGATAATGTGAAACGATAAGGTAATTTTCCGTTGAGATTTCGTCCAGTCAGTAAGACCAAACTATTCTGAAAAGCTGAGAAGTCCTGAACAGCTGTTTCATCCCTTTTTATAATCATCAGTAGTGCGCATGCCACGAACTTAAGGGAGTTTCGAAATCACGACCATTCCGGCCAGCGGTTGAACAGTTAGCCTTTCACTCACAAGAGGCTGACCAGCAGTCTGATTATCTTTCACGTAGACAGAATACAACGCCACTCATTCTTCAGTCACGAAAAATACATCTCTTGTTCACATTATGGATGGCTCCTCGAGTGATGGATATTGGTTTCACTCATCTTTGAAATTAGTCTTCCTCTGAGCCACTTAGAGATTTATGGTGGCGTGTAGATATTTGGTATTTTTAATTTACTTACTTAGATATCGTTGAATCCGCCTGTAAGTTTTACTGTCGATCGCTTTGAAATGTAAAAACCGATACAGATCTCACCCGGATAATACGGTTGAACGTAGTCTGAGGGCTCGACCTCCTCTGCATAGGTAATGAAACAGCTTAACAGTGTTTGTTTTCATTTCAGCCTAATAATAATTTGGTTTATGTGATTAGCATCCACAATGACACGATATAACAACTAAGTGTCAATCACTCATTGGATGATTCATTCAGATGAAAACACTGGTGATTCACTATCATACAACCATGACAGTTTATTTGGATAAGGCTTTACAATAAAAAAAGGAATATCGGACAGAGAGGGAAACCTAGATCTAGCTTACTACAAACGTCCGAGGTGCCTACAACTACGACACTCAGTCACACAATTTGGATAGACACTGATGATGTCTGAAGATGTCTCATATTCCCCGTCAAAGAGGCCAAGTCTCGCAGCCGCACAACAATACTTCTAAATTTACATGTAGAACATGAAGTAACGACGAACGAACAGTCTTCCAAACGTTTCAAATTTACTCATTGGGATGTGAGAGTAAACCCAGTGGTGCTTTGTCGAAGCTTCAGAATGACGTAGCACTTTTCTGCAGAAATTTCCCTTCATTCATACGTCACAGTGGTTTTTGTTGAAAACACCCCCTTTCTCTGAAAAACTGACCACAAGAAAATGTAACAGAGTGCTCAAGTAAATTTTGACCAACTTTGTCTGGCAGACATCTAACATTGAGAAACCTGAGTGTGCGCCAACAGAACTTCAAAGAGCCTACCAAAAAGATTTTTTTCAGATATCATACAATCATCTGTAGACTGTAACAGTTTCACCGCTATTACTGAAACCTGAAGCAAAATATGAGGTCATTTTGGTACAAAAGTTAAAGATAGAGTGGGAGCATACACTACACAGCCCTGAAATAATAAATGTTCAGGGTCGAATTTTTTGAAATTTCTTAGCGTACGCTTTTTAAGTTTTAGGTTTTTAAGTTACCCTGTATATTTTTCACTGCAAAAATATCGGCAAAGTATTTATGTGTTCGAGAACACCGTCGAGTTGAATGGTGACTTAATCATTGAAACACCGAGTTTCGTCGCATTAAAGGTGTTTGTAAGAGCCGAGTAAATATACTAGACTAACTATTATACATAGACTGAAGGTAACATGTTAATGCAACTTATTTGGACGTCCTTCTTTGCAAAAACTAAATCTATACTGGAATCAGGCCTGACATTTATTCGCTGTCACTTACAAACACACAGCATTTTGAAAACAGCCATTTCGGTGCAAATAACAGAACGTGCACATTATTTTCACATGATGTGTGTTACAGGATAGTCTTTTTGACAACTAGGATCAAAGCTGGGGTGTTTTCCAACGGACCAGTCCAGTCGTGCAGTTTACGTGGTCTGTACTGCGTAAATAGGCGTATTATCGGAACTACTGTTGTGCTCGATGAAGCAACTGAAAGCGAAATTGGTTGACAGGTCCGTGTAGTAGCTGCCGCTCGCTGACAGCTGACGACTAGTTGATGAAAGAGGTGTAAGTTGTGACTGAGATATTCAACGGCAGTATACTTTGTTTGCAACAGATTTTTCGTAAATAACCAGGATAAATGATGAGCTGTGCTAGGTCCGAAACGTGTGTATAGTTCAAACTGAGTTTTTTTAAATATCTTTGGAACCCAAATCTTTGTCACATATTAGGGAACCTCAAAACGTCACGCATTCATTGGTTATTTATTGGTATTTATGGCAAAACACCAACACCACAACGTCCAATGACCTACAGGTTTCGAATGTGCAGTTGTCCAGATGCGATCTGAAACCCACTTTTCAACGATAGGTGGTTTGCACTCAAGCAGAACTTGTCATCATTCATTCTTTTACACAGATGCGGTCCTTGTGACTAGGGAACAGCAGCCTCCTAATATTCAAACAACAACCTATTCTATCAAGCCCCAAAACAAATTCGGCTTCCCTTTAATTGTCAAAATGGACCAAAACAGCTTCAAAACGCAACTTTTGCTTTCTCGGTGTCAGTTTTATTCCGCATGGTGGCGAAACAAAACAGTCATTTGTGCTCGATTAAACGACCATGGCGCAGCTTTTTGCAAAACCTTTTACTGCCGAACATAAAAGATGTGGGAAACGGGGCATGAGGACCGATTTCTCCCTAAACACGGCAAACATATTTGGATATTTCCCCAATGGGATATTTCCAATCCAAAGCATCGAACTAAATACGTGCAGGTCCTTCTGTATCACAGTTAAGTCCATTTATACTGAGAGGACTGATAAATAAACAGCTCACTACGACCGGACCGATAGACTGCTTTCTCACGATCATGGAGTTTTGGATCCATCATCACCCAACAGAGTGGTTGACTGACTGCGCAAACCCTATTTCATAAGGGTGATTCTGCCCACTTCAGGGCACGTGGTTGGTGAAGGCATGGCACTAAAATTTCTTGTGCTAATTGTGGGTGACTATCCCGAGCCTCAAAGACAAACGTCAACAATGCTTTCGCTTTTCCAGTATTGTTTACAAGAAAAGACGGTTAGTTAAAGTATCATCCATGTTGCGTCTACTTTCCAGAACACATTAATGGGTTTATCATTTTTTTCATAAAATGAAGGTGCTTTTCCAGAAAGTTATAGACTTATCACGAACCTCCTTAAAATTTGAGAAATAAATGAATTGGCGTACAAACATCCAGAATTTGAAACAAGTGCGATACAAGTATATATAACCATCAGAAGGGATTGTGACATCAGGCGAGTTTTTGTTAAAACATTTATGTCGTTTTATCGCAGCTCCTCCAACCATAACCATGCCGCACTTTCATTCAACATCCAGATCCTCAACTATCAGTTCAGCTTTCGGGTCAAAAGCACACACAATTCAGTAGGCCTGCTGTGTCATTTGCTCATAAATGGATTGAGTTTACTAACCCAAGTCAGGTAGTTCAACACATCCGTGTGACGTGACAGAAGTTGATTCTCGACGTCTCGCTAGCTGCCTAATTTGGCCATCACATCCTTCAGTGGTGGCAATATTAGATTATCCATTGTTTAAGTGCACACATCAAAGCCTTTTAAACCATTGAAGTTATCTAAGTTCTCCACTCTATTGGAGGAGACCACGTCAAATCCGACTACTAAGTCGGAAATTCTGTGTGAATACCAGGGCACTTTGGTAGACTCGCAAACTTAGCACATTGCCATTCTGTGAGAAAATGGAGTTTGCCCAAGCGAAGCCTTATCAATTTTGCGAATATTGAGCCAACTGCGGCGTCAGTAAGACAACCCCGTAATTCCTGATGAGTAAAAAATTTTCTTTTCTGAAAAAAGCCAATTCATGTTACCATCATTAGGATGACAGCTGTTCAGAAGCACCATTTCTAATTCAGAGGTATGATTTTAACCATAAGAAGATGGAATTTCTGCTCCCCGTAAGCAATTTGGACTAACCAAATTGCATTAATAACTCTCAACCGACTGTGGGTTCATAAGGTATACCAATAAGCTTGGTGTGCAAAATTCCACCACCTTCAAGTTGAAAACAACGTTAGCGATATCTCTGAGATGGAGCTGGAGACACAAGTGGGAACGTCGTCCAATAACCAAAAGGGCAAAGAGGGGACATTTTAGGAGGATTTTGAGTCCAAATGGCAGAGACAGAGTAAAACCGCAGCTGATAGAGTTATGACATGGGGTATTTCGATAGTTCTATCGAACTGGCTTTCCATTTTTTATACTTGCGACAGACTTTTTAGTTGTTGTTTGTTTTTTGGTCAGATTCCACATCTTTTAACCATGAGGAACTGCAGTGTATCCACGAACAGCAGTATTTTAGTAGGAGAAACGCGATAACAATTCTAGAGTTGATTTCACATACAATCTTTTGCAACTCGCCTTTTTCTGAACACATCCTTTTATATACTTACGTACTTAACATTTTAATTCAGTAATTATTGTCATTTAATCATTAAGGAACAGGTTTTGCCTCACGAAGGTCGTGGAAATTGGACGTGTGTGGACCGAATAAGATAAACTGTTCCGATATATTTTACGAACTTCATGTTGTAAAACTATGCTAAATGTGTTCACTGCCTTCATTCTTATTATTTATGTTGTTTCAGATCTGGATCATTAGTTGATTTGGTTGAATTCTTCAGTTAAGAGAGTCGTTGTTCCATCCACACTCCTAGGAATTATCTTGTTGGTCCTATGTTTCATGAATTTGTAAAGTGTCAATGTTCCTCGTTAAACTGCAGTTCCTTTGGCGTGTCTGTCGGTCTCGGATGGAAGCTGACAGAGACACCTCCAACAGGAACCTCGTATACTGACTGTAGTGCTACGTCTGTGGTCACATTTCAATAGGAGCTCCCAAGGGACCTATACGTTGTGACAAAAATTAAAAACTATCCTTGTCTTTCAATACACTTTCCTGGTAGATGGGATAAATGTTTTATAGGAGCAGTTGAAAGGTCCTGCATATTGCTCAGTTCCCCATTTTCACGGGACGTGATTTAACCCAGCTCTTAAGTGGCTGACGTATGTCAGCTTCCTCAAATAGCCAATCTTCCAGCCTACTCGTGATAACGGGCAGCAGTATCCGGTGGTTCAGTAAATGACCTAATATAGAAGACACCGACATTACGGAAATCGATGTTTGTTTTCAGCCGTCGTAAAATATGATTTTCAGTTGCTCCTAGGGCCTAAATAATGCTTTGCCTTTGAGCATATAACAAGACTTGCACTATTCTGAGCCGAACATTCCCACTGTCCAACGTAAGTCGTAGGTCAAATTACAGAAAAGCTTGAAGTTTTTGTGCGGGAGATGACATCGCTGAACTTAGGAAGTTAGAGGAGTATTGGAGCTCGGTAATGTCAGACTGTTGTTTTTTAGGAGGAAAACTGATCATTTTTGCCTGTTTTCAAATTATTGCATTGCTACACATGAAGCATATGAATGTGAAGAACTCAGAACTCATCATAAAAATCGACCGGCTCCGTAAAAAAAGTGTGAAAATGACATCCAGTAGTAAAAAGATACAATTTTCATGCCTTGATTGTCCGGGGTTGTGGTCTTTGGAAGTATCAGTCATGGTTCATCCACAAATATTTCGGAATGATATCACCTTCCTCCAGACAGCATTGCCACTGATGGGGGTTTGCTTCAGCTGAGAAAAATGTAGCCTATTCACTAGCAATAAAACAACGATTTCCGCAAATTCGTAACACTTTATTGTCGTTGCGCAGTAATAAGTTTCTCCCTCTCGATTGTCACTACAATCTCATTTCCAGATTTTCATAGTATTGATGTAATTTATTCTGCAAAGTACCCTAAATGGAACTTAAATCTTCGTATAATTCTCTACATCAGTGTTCGGCTCAAAACCCACAATTTAAAAATGACAAGGACGCATACTATCCTGGTTAAAATTTAAGCAAGCAGTTGACAGTTTTTGCCGAAATTAAAATGTGAATAGGGGCATCTTTGATGCTATCCCATGCACCCACAGGAAGATTCGCAAAGTTCCGCCATGGTCTGCTCCTATATTGGCAACAAAATATTTTGTCTGTAATCCCTGTGGTTCTGCTCCTTTGAAAAACTGTATCCCACCACGGCTAAGTGCTCGCCAATTTTTCACATCATGTAAACTGATGTGGATCCGGCCTCAAATTTTACACACGTAAATCTTTGTAGACCTAAGCTTGGCGAGCTAAACAGTTGACGATAGATTTGTTTTACCGTAGCTGTGATACCACCGAATGCCCTGGACTTAACGGTCTGAAGACACCGTACTGGCCAGACCTCCATTCTCGCAGAATATCTTTGCGTCTCAATGTATTTGCTTGAGCTGACCTCTACAGACATGCAAGTAAGGTAGTTATAAGTGTCGGGACATCGTTTACTGTTTTGGAAACTGTTGGTTTGGAAAGGTAGATGGTTCAGTTGTGTGTGTTTGCACTGGATATGCTTTCACATGCAAAGTAGTTTACTGTGATAAACCGTGGACTTGGCCAACCGATACTCTTTTGTTCTTCAGCTAGCTTATACAGGGAACTGGTGTGAAAGCAATTGCAACCCACTCAGATGATGACAATAGGCTGCGCAGGCGCCAAATAAATGAGTTCCACTGATTCGAATTCCAAGGTTAGGAAAGTGCTGCATGCTGTAGGATAGAAGATACGCTTCGCAGGACAAAGCAACTGGTAGTCGGTGTAACACTGTGATGTGATACGCTTCCAAATCCTCCAAGCCTTCTTCGTAACAGCTTTTACTGAACGGAAAAAATTAAACAACAGCCCACGTGCAATCAAGCGGAGGAATTCAACGCAGGTTGCTGAATTTTCAATGCGGATCCCCACTGTCAAGTGACAGCCTCAGCTAAAACGGGTTGCTATTGTTCTAGGTTTCTAACGAATCACAAGTATGGAGCTGATTTTGCAGTCACGTTCTGAGGAAGCACCATGCTCGTTTTTCTAAAACGTCGCCTTCGTTGAAATTTGCTGCTGTGCGTGTTTTCCCCTATGGAGGCTCCAAGGGTTTTCGTTGACAGAACCGAGCATATGATGACAAAGAAGTGCCAATGGCCACCACAATATCTTAGCGAACGTTTTGATATTTGAGGTTAGGCAATGGCTCTCTGATAACTAAAATAACTATTGTCGCGAAAACCTTTTTGCTTGTGGACAAGTTCATCATCTATTTTATCCGGAATTATTGTCTAGGACACCTTAGCTGCTTTCCTTTGGTTCATTTTATGAAATTTTGCCTACAAATCTCACTTTAGGTTTCAGAAGATTCATTTTCTATCTTCCGATAATCAACAAGACAGAGACATTTGTACACCCTAAGGAAATAAGGGGGTTCTGGAAAGCCTGTGAGTAATCCCTGTTGCCTCTTGGTGTTTTACTCACTGATTTATCCGTGAACTGCTCATTAAAAGCAACTGCTGATTTTTGAAAAAAATGCGGTAAAACCAGCAGATTTTCTATTGTAGCCTAATCGTATGAATGAAGTGATCTACAACTCACCACTTTTTTCCTTTCAGGTAGCTTCATTCGCTGATTTAAATTATGTAAAATGTTTCATACCTGCATCTCGTAAATATTCTGACTGGGGTTGTGAGCAAATCTGATCTCAGTAATAAGAAACTTAACTTTGCTTTGGCATTTTATTAATTCAACTGGTGTGAAACCGCATTCTATATTCTGCATTATAAGTATAATCCAGTCCACCTTACCTCCAAATCGTAGCAAGTCCTGCAATCCTCAATCGGCTACACCGAAGGAGAGGCCTCTGGACGGCTCCTGGACTACGGTGTGGAGATGATCAGTGTGCGAGGAGATACAATAAACAAGGTGAGTTCACTGTGTCCCGTTCTACGAGCGGAACCAATCAAACCCACACATGTTTGGTTTCTAACAAGAAATGTTCCAGACAAGAAACATCACTTAGTGCTTACTCCTTCTGTATGGGCTCACGGTAACACTGAGAAAAATCGGCCCCAATTTTGAATTTCTCTTCAAGACCGAGCCACTCTTATAAAATACTGAGGAATTTGGTGAGCTTTTTGGTAACAATAATAACATTGGTAATCAACTTCGTAAAATATGTGCCAGGGTTGCCTCAAAGGAAAAATATATACACTAACTTTTTTCCGAAGTTACTACGAATTTTCACGTCTCATATTGCACATGAGCAATTTTAAAGCTGTATAGTAAAACGAGAACTAAATCGAAGCCAAAAAATCGCTTCCGCACTTTTATCGAATGGCCTGATACAGAGCAAGTAAAATAAAACGACCAATACATCAGAAAATAAAACTGAGGCGTAACCATTCATACGTAAGTGAAATTGGGCACAAGTTAAAGTTAAGTATCCAGTCGGAAATTCGCCCAGTGGTAAGCACGCGTAGGTGGTTCGTCTAAACAACCGCTCTGTGAGCTCCATTTTCATTATCAGCATTGTTTATGGGTTGGCCAGGACAGCTGGAGCACCCACACAATTGATTTTGTGCACAGAGGTTTGCAGTCAGATATGGTAGTTGGCGCCGTATATATATCTATATATATATATATATATATATATATACCGATCTCAGAGTAAAAGTCAGGTACCCAACGCTAGAATATTATTATATGTTTGGGGTAATGTATGCAGTCGGACTCAAATCTATGCGCTGTATTTGCACCAGAAATCACTGATGATCCTCTAGAAAGTTCTCTCTCAACTTTATGGATCGTTGGTTCGATAGTGAGTGCGCCAAAGGGGAATTCAAATAAATGAGAATGTCATAAAACAGGTTGGCGGGGACAAGCTGCCTTCATTATCCGCCTTTATTCTTTTTGAGCTACTAAACAGAAAGCGAAGTTCAAGGGGGATACATTTTTCTCACTTCTTGTGGTTTCTGTGTGTTGGCAGCTAAATCGCCCCCAAATAGAAAAAGACGATAAAAGCTTCTTTTTAATTATTAGGGCCATGTGTTCATGGAAACTCCTTTGTTTGTTTTTCGCTCCACTAAATGTTTGGGGTAACTGCCTCCCAAAGGGCAGTCCAAGAAAGTAGTGACACATTTTTTACAATTTTAATACTTGCCCTGGAGACTAGAGATTCAGATGAAGCAAACCTACCTTCTCTAGGTGCCTTCTTCTTGAACACCGCGAGCTGTATGGTTCAAGCTAGCGGGACGTTTATACAATAAAATTTCCCTTTAGATTCGCGCACTGGTTCAAGGATAATCGAGTCATCAGGAGGGTCTAGATGCTCTACAAGTTCGTTTAAGTTGGCAGTAGTATCCGCCTCACAGAAAGTATTGAATAACTGTTTTCAGTAAGTACAAGAAATATCTGCCTCCACCACTATCAAAAACAGCTCTAGGAATGTTCGCAAAAGTTAGGCCACAATCACACCGTTTTTGGCTGCATGATATCACTGAAAGCGAATTTGGATATTGGGTATGGATCTCATCGGCAACTCATACAATCTCCCAAACGTCTATTGTACTGGTTTTCAACTGTATGAAGAGGTATAGTTGACTGTCTGTACCAACAGTACGTCTGTAAACGATAGGTCAACATCCATCGAGAAACAGTTTTTTTCTACTGAACTTTCATCTGGGGACAAATAAAGGGTGTCTTGCAGCCCCTGAACCCGGAGACAGTTCCTGACCACTGGGTAACTAGGTTGAGCAAATAGTTCATCGTCAGTCAGACAAGGATCACAGTTTTGTGGGTTTCCCAAAATTCCATAGAGTCCGGACACACGAGTTTTCTGACCGGGCTAAATGCAATAGTTCCTTCACCTGAAATTCCTTCACTGAAATTCCTTGAGATTTAAAGTCTGAAGCAAATATTTTTGTCCGTCTAGCTTTGAACTCCAACGAATCTAGCTTTATTAGCCAAGTCCAAGAAAATTTCCTTTACATACCCTGAGCCACCCATCAGCCCACTGTCAGCATCTTTGTCTGGCCGGCCCAGAATGTTACTTCACTTCCGTTCTAGCTCTATGCTTTCGTTCATGTGGTTAGTCTCTTATCAGTTTGCCGGTGATTTCAATACTGACAATAACAGTTTCAAAGTGCTTACTAAACTTTGTTATTCTTCTGCTGACTGAATTGGTTATCAAACCTATAGTCGAATAAGTTCCCAACTAGGACTTTGCTCGTTACGAACGTCATCTGCACTTTGACCAATGCACAATATGGAACCAGGCAATGATGCGCCAGACAAAATAGTACGAATATGCAGTTTCGGAAAGTCAAATATATTTTGTTCTGCATCAATGGGAACTATGCCGTGCGTCAACCTAAAATCACGCATCTGATTGGGGTGTTTCCAACAACGACGCATACATATTAGAAAAAAACTGGTTTTATTGCGTTTTCTAGACTCTTCGCATGAAAGGAGCACTGAGAAATCACCACTTATTCTATTTCATTTCATACCATTTTACTGAGTGTCCGATTGCCCTCAGTCTTGTATGTAACGACACTGCCAGTTATATTTATTCATTATAAGTAGCAAGCCAGTCGATGAAGATCCAAAGAAAACCCCGTAACCTCAATCTACTTTTCTTCAAAGACACTACGGTTTCTATTTTGAATAAAGGAAACATTATTAGGAAAAAGTATCTTAGACTGAATTGCCAAAATAACTACTTAACCTTTTCCCAATCTTAATTGGGTCTCCCCCTCATGCCGTTCGAATGACTTGTTGAAAATGATGAAAGAAATGAGTGTCTGGGCTATTCGACTAATCAGTTTAATAATAACTGAGCACTCAGTTAGAAACTCGTTTGACTGTAGATGGACAAGTCTAGAAGCCGTTTTATTCAGGTAGCTCCAGGTTTGTTTCCACTTGGATTTTCACGTAGAGTGAGGCATATTTATCTACTGTTTGTCCCTGTCCATCAATTTGACGAAGTCCCTTCAAATTTGTGGTTTGACTTGCGCACCGTTTCTTGCTATGCCATGACCAGCATGATTTTACTCCACTATCATCAAATCGTGGATCGAAAGCTAAGGGTTGGACAAATCTTATGCACAGATGAGAGACGGGTTTTATCGTTATCTAAGGATTTCTTTGGCACAGCTGTTTTCGGGTGATTTCATCAATGCATTTTGTGGAGGGGTCTTAACGCTTGCATAAACGAATCTAAAAATAGAGGGAAGAAAGCGGTGCGTCAAATGACGCAGAAGGAATTAGCATCCAAGTAAGCAGACTGGGCTAATTTCTGAAGGATGGGTGATATGAAGAAGCATACTTTGCTGCTTGCGACAATTTTTATTTCGACGGAAATGTAAACATTTTGTAGTGAACGCTCGTTTCTTGCAAATTTTATTTTTTCTGATGCCATCGATAGGGCTTATACGTGAATCATTTTCAAAGTACGTAATTCGAATAAGCGACGCAGAGACTCGGATGCATCCATCATCTTGAACCAAAGCCGCTCACTTTCATCAGATAAATTCAGTCCACGAAACCCAGGAATATATGACGTCTTTACCTATTTTTTCTGACATTTGTCGCTGTCATCAGTCCCGGAGAGTAGCCTTTATACCGAGAGTTGTGGCACAGACTGGCGTTGTTTTAAGCTCAATGAATAGTATTCTAAGCATTCGGAAAGCCACTTAATGATCCGACGAAGTGGACTATCATGGACTATTGAATTTGTATAAAACTAGACTAAAAGTGAATTTCACCGCTTGAGAAGGTGGCTTGTGAGACTTATCTCCGCTTTAGAAGACTCGGGATTGACTCTAACGTGTACTGCGTTCATGCTAATAAACTCAGTCAAATTATTCATTTTTTAGTTGATCCAAGAAGTTGCTGCATCAGGTGACATTTTAACCGTTTGTATTAATTAAGCATTGCGGTTTTCTAGCAATGCCCTCGAGTGGTGGCCTGCGTAGAGACGAGGGAGGCATCTCACAATCTGTGTTACAGTGTCGAAGGGTTAAACAGACTTGAACGAAGAGGCCGCCTGCTCTTGGACACAAGCATCAACATCATCATGGGTTGAAAATCGTCACGCTCCTATAAACTGCTGTGACTATAACTCACTCGGATGGCTTGAAAAAAAGCGGAAAGTGGATAATCTGTACTCCCGGCCTTACAATGAAGGCTCGCCCAAGTGTATGGTAAGCACAAAAAGAATTGAAGTCCAGCGCCAAATATACATGTATATGCGCCAGTTGGTTAATTTTTCCTTGGGTGTTTATGGGGCCCACTTGCACGAGTATCTTAACCCAAATCAACCCAAATCATGAAAATTCAGAAGATTTGAGTCGTTAGCTTAGGACATTAATAAATGTTAAACTATGAGATACGTTGTATCTTTAGCGTCGGCTTACCTTCTTCTACAAGTCTTGGTCTTTCTATTGACCAAATTGAACAGAGTGGTATTCGACGTTCGTTTCTGTCAGCACATATTTTCAAAAAATATAACGCGTCCGCAAGCTTATCATTTAACATTCGCTGGAAAGAAAAATAATCTGAACTGTTTTGAGTGGTATTAATCCTTTTCCATCCTTTGGTTTTAGTATGCCGACTGGAATATGAAACAAGGCTTTGTATATACAAAAGAAAGTGACGAACTCTGGGCGAGTTTCCGATCCCAGTTCGAAAACAAAACATTCATTGTCACCACTATTGAGGTAAGTGGTGCTGCTTTTAAAAAATGCAACTGGGAATCAAGAAAGAAGCACCCAAATTTAAGACAAGTTAACATTGAATATTGCTGAACAACACGAATTATTAGGATACACAGGTTGCAGTTCAAGTCATTGTTTATTTTAAACAAGATATTAAGCAACAAGACGGTATGACTGGACGTTGCGAGACTAATTTGTAACGTGCAGCCTCCTCTGCAGCAATACATGTAGAACAGAATAAAATGAAACAGCTTACAGAGCTAGTGGCATTGTTTGCATGAAACCAAATCGTGAACAGTGAACCGTGGCAGTCTCACAGTGGCGTTCAAGACTTTCTGGGCTTGAATCGAACAATCAAAATTGTTTCATTGTTTCCTTGTAAATTATTTCAGCAGCAGTGACGACGATGCGTAAATCGTAGTACCGGAGAAACCTATCTGCCTAGAGGCTCCCTATACTGGTGACCACGCCTTTGGTCGGCCTAAACTGAAGTTAAACAGGGCTCTACTTCTGTGATTTATGACACCACAATTGATTTTGAGGCATATGCAGGAGCGACGTGAATGCCGCCGATCCAAACGTCAGTAGCAGTCCTATCGATTAGGCTGCATTTAGAAATTTACCCACAGCTGTGGTGCCATACGCATTGGTAGAAATGATCAAAGGTAAGGAACACAAGCAAAAGAGAACCTGTCCAGGCTGAACTTACCTTGCGTTTCAACGATCAAAAACCCAAGTCATCAGTCACCACTCTTCTAGGCGTCTACTCGACATCGAGTTGGAAACTTCACATCATTAATGGTCATAGCACGAAGCATTCCATCACAGAAACGAAGTTTCCTGAAATGATACTGATTATTCGATTCAGGTCTGTACTCTGCGTTCAGAAGGACATGGGTATTACTACGACACCGACTAGTTGGTCACATTGCATTTCAGTTTCAGATAGACGATACTAGCGGGTTTGTCATTTTTTTCAATTTATTCCTTATTGGGGCAGAGGAGAGTGTATGAACTCAGCTCATCGCGCAACAATGTCATCCTTATCATCTTGTTCAACCTGCAAGCTACAAAAAACCTAAGCTGACAGTTGTCCACTTGCCGGCGACAGGTAATTCGTAGGCTGCGTGAAAGATTAGACGGGTTCATCCGACCAAACGGACGCAACTGTGGACGGCATATCGAGTTCCGCCTTTTCTTCACCTTGGTCCCATGAGACCCAGGCTTCATTTTGCAAGTGTTTTAATTTCTGGGTAAAAACCGGTTCATAAAAGATAAAAACAAAAGCTATGTGCATGTTTTCATTCGGCCACAACCAAGGCCACAAGGGAAATCACAGAACCTGTCAAAACTTGGCAGTAGGAGACCATGTATGATAGAAGAAATTCCGGGGTACGTGAGGTAAGTCAGTTTGAGTGTATTGAAGTCAGCGCTCCTAATGAAAAAAAACGCTTGGTATTCCCGAAATTTTACTTTTGGCCGTGTAATTTGTGGTCAGATAGGCCCTGTTGATCAAGGAGCATCAATTAAGGGGATGGAACCAATGTTGTGGATCACTGATATAAGTTGAAGATAATAACACGTGTGAATCACATAATAAATGCGTTTGTTCTGAAAAGGAATCCATTATATCTAGGTAATTTACTCCGTAATGAGTGGAATTTTGTGTCCGTGTTTCGTCCAGAGACTTCTGAGGGACGTTAGCGGTGAAAAATTCCCGACCATAGTGTATCTCTGTGAAAAAAAATATGGACAGCTAAAATCCGGAATGAACTGTCTACGTTGGACGAACCACTGGACGACTGCGAATATTGGATGGCCACAGAAAGTTTGTCTAGGACCAAGTGTGGTACTGCACGCAAGTCCCTGGTGCAAACGTAGATCCGGGTCAATTAAATCAGCCGGCGAGCGTTCGGCGTCCTGTCGCAAGCCGCCCACAGGACTAAACTTGATGGCATAGCAATGGGCACTATCATTCTTGACGTGTATTTCATCGAAGGCAGCACCGAACCAACTAAAAACAACAAACAATCAGACTGATCAGTGATTCTCAAGTAGACCTTCAGCAGAAAATAGCCCAAACATCAGACGGTTCACACATCTGTGCCTACTTGATGAGTCTTAACAGTGGCGAAAGGCTTTGTGTGCGCACGTTGAGCATTGTTCAATTTCCGCCACGCCACAACGTTTTTCATATTTCTGATCAAGTCATCCGACTATCCGTCTAGTTAAAAGTGCAGTCTGATTTTCACTGACGCAAGGGATCACACATTGAAGCTAATAAGCTAAACGGTACTGGAAGAATAGGGCTTTTCAAGAGTTTGCCTCATGAAATATTTCTGATCATATTTAATACGGGGGAATTTCCCCATGCTTGGTTTATCAGTTTAAAGGTGTCAGATTGACCTGGTTCCAAACAATGCAACGAGCGACCAAAAACCACCCTCCCACCAGGGAATTCAATCTAGTGGGATAAGTGAGAGTCTTTACGAGAGACCCTCAAATGAGAGAAATGTTGATAGTTTAAAATGGCTTTTTTGCATGACAAGGCGTGTAAATTTATATCCTTCGGGTATGTCTAGCGCTTTTGGGGACTGAAGTGACCAACATAGATGGACTTCTGAAAACACCACAAATTGAGGCGTATACCTTTTTCCAGGGTCCCTTACTAGGGCCTTTTAGTTTTTATTTTACAATTTTGGTGCAATTCTAATATAATGTATTGTTAAGTATAATGGCAATAAAAGAATGTTTTGGTCACGTTTTTTTCACAGTCGGCTAGCCAACTGAAATCTAAACGTTTGCGGTTAGGTAAAATAGGAATGGAGAAACAGAAAATGCCAATCGTATACCTGTTTTTTTAGATGATACCTGAAAGCTGACCCTCAGTAAAAAATTTCTTCGTGCTTCCGTCATTTCTAAAATCATTGGATTTATTCAATTTCATTTCGAAACTTAAGGAATGAGCTAATTGTGCTACTTGAAGCAGTTTATGTGAACCTGAGCTCCTCAAATTCCTTCGGGGAAAATTCCTGTTGTTTTCTGGTTTTAGGACCCACCATTTGTGATCTACGAACCATTTAGAAAAGGAAAACACATGGAAGGTAAGGACCAGTGGACTGGCTTTGCAATGGAACTGCTCAAGCACTTGAGTAAAATGAATCACTTTGACTATGTGATAAAACCGGTGGAAGATCGAAAGTTTGGCACATTTGATGAAACCAAAGGACGCTGGGATGGACTAATAGGCGAACTGATTTACAAGGTAATTGGTCACAAAATTGTATAGTATACTCTATGACTGTCACAAGCAACTGCACCATTCAGAACGACTGACGTTCCTAACGTGACTGTTTTCA
The DNA here is from genome assembly GCA_004794785.1 of Opisthorchis felineus. NCBI lineage: Eukaryota > Metazoa > Platyhelminthes > Trematoda > Opisthorchiida > Opisthorchiidae > Opisthorchis > Opisthorchis felineus. Next base: position 715,439 of record SJOL01002939.1, on the reverse strand, counting down.
TAAGACTGATGGAAACTCTCCAAATGTCCACTACCACTTTCGCCAATTCAGGGCTCATAAGTTGGACGTAAACCCAGAGTTTCCATCAATCTCATTCCACATTGTAACGCTACTTTACATCTAACCGGATTCACCTACCCATTTCTAATTTACTTTGTGAAACATGGATGCTTAGATGTATCTCCCGTTGATAATATTTCTCACCGAGCTGTGTGCCTCAGCAGTTGAATACAGTCGCTTAATTGCCTCAGATACAATTATTTCTGTGTCAGACGGATCAGCAAAATTGGATTTCAGAGCACCTCTGAACTCCCTGGCATAAGCCGGCATTGAAAATACAAAGATCTACGTAGCAAAAAGGATACAAAAGGAATTTGTTTACTGTTAATCGCACATCACTAAACGTACAGCTCACTAGTTTGTTTCGCATGCCAGATTTCCGTTGAACTGGCAAGCTGACCGTGGCTACTTTAGCCCTCTCCTCCAATTTACTGCTACACTTGCAGTAGGTCAGGAAAAAAAGATGGATGTACGCATAACGAGTGGTTTTACTGTAGCTTCAAAAGCGGGCAGTCCCAATTTGGGTGAAGAAATCTGACGAAGGGAGGAACTTTATTATCTCCTGATCGTTTATCACACCATGAGCAGTCTCGTCATGGATATTTTTCCTTGGGCTTATTCAAAAAAGGTGTTTTATTGACTAGGGCCCATTTTGGTCGTATCGCCGTTTTCACTGAGAGTAGCAGGTACGTATAACCATACTAACTCCATCTAAATCCTCTGAATGGAAAATAGGAGTAGGAATGATATTAGGAGAATGATATATTAAAAGAACATCAAAATGACGGAGTCAGTCTGGTCTCCCGAGAAAATCAAATTGGCATGCCAATGGGCGTATTTTGATATCAGGAGCTGTTTTCACTCATATAATCCGCTATTCTAGGCCGGGTACTGTTGGCTTTGTGTGAATCGCAACTTGAAGAACAGTACTCACCAACCGTAGATGTTATTAGTGCTCATCTCTGAAAACGTTCGGTATTCAACAAACCATTTTTATGAAATGAACAGAAGCTTTCAAGGTCAAGGCAGTCGAAGATGAAAACAAAAAGAAAGTATACATCTAAGTGTCTCAGCTGATAGAAATCTTTGACGATTGATAAAACCCGTAGATGGTCATCATGGCTGAGGGGTCCTATAGGAGGAAAACAGATATGAAATAGCCGCTGCACAATCGGAAATGCAAAAAACTCGTGATTGAGCCAATTTAGTGTGTGGGTCTCAAGCCTCGTCTGCCAGTGTCTTATAATATACTAAAGCACATCCCTCTTAAGGCAAATGACTTCCTTCTGCCCTTTTTTATACTTTTGAATACTACGGCAGAACGCCCAGCGAAAAAATTAGCTCGTGTAGACAGCACTCAAAATACATTTTTGGTCATCCGAATTGTTCGTCAGTTCTCATTACGGTTCGAGTAGACCAGACAGTCGTGACTGGTCAAATGATTAGGGGAACTACAGTCATGGCGCAAGTCGCTGATTTCGCAGCACACTAGTACTGAATGAATAGGGTATCCGTGTCTCACACAGACTTACTCGGTAGCGATCGACGGTGACTTTTTCTCAGAATTGAGTTGTGCTGTTAATAAAATTCTGCACCCCATGAAAACATAAGGTAAATTCATAATACAATTCGAGTGCAATTTTTGCTGAAAACGTTACAGAATATGAATGGCTGTGGTGTGCCACGTCATCTCTAGTTTGTTTGACGCGCTTAGCAGTTGAACTGCGAACGTTTACTTGCCAGTCATGGTTATATGACCAGTGGACTGCTGACTTTAGTGACCTCGAACGTAGCGATTTTTAGTCAGCTCTTAACACATAAACACAGACATCGCTGAAGAAACATTGCGAGGTCACCTCGATTAACGAGGAAACGTTCGAACCCCGTGTGCTACAAAAACAATTTCACCACCGGTAATCCCTTATTCTACCTAGACACTCTTGGAAATAATAATTATTATTTTCATGAAGGGAACTACTCACAAGGTTGCTGAAAACTCTTCGACAGCCCACGACCGGTTTCGCCCTTCTTGGGGCTCATCAGCTAGGCGCAGTCCCCGAGTTTCCGTTAACCTTATGTTCTACTTGTACCAACTGAAACATGAGGCGGCCTGTGTGCAGCACATTCAGTTGAAGAACATCGTAAACGAGACACTCACTTGAGTCTCCCGTGAAAACCAAATTGATTTGCAAATGAGTGTATTTGTCGAAATCAGTCCAATTTGGGTTCAAGTAGAACATAAGGTTGACGGAAACTCGGGGACTGCGCCTACCTGATGAGCCCCAAGAAGGGCGAAACCGGTCGTGGGCTGTCGAAGANGATCGACGTTGAGTTTTACTCAGAATTGAGTTGTGCTGTTAATAAAATTTTGTACCCCATGAAAACATCAGGTAAATTCATAATACAATTCGAGTGCAATTTTTGCTGAAAACGACCTACAATTTACCATCATCGAAAAACCGGAGGTTTATTCTCTCTTGGTAAACACGTCGTATCCTGCCTGCTTACGTTCCCCACTCGGCTCTTCCTTCCCAGAGACGCGAACAGTTTTTGTGACATAGTATTTTATGGCTTTTACTGCGTTGGAAAGCAAATTTGGTTCATTAGATTTCCAGACCTATTGCTTATATTACGATTTAAGAAGCAAAAAACAACTGCTCGGAAAACTAGCCAGCCAACCGACCAGTTGTTGATAGGATCTTGCATCAAAATAAGTCTTTTAATTTGCACTTCATCAAATTTAGGTAACCTTACACCTCGAACCCCTTCCAATTTACTTAAAAATCACCTACCAAATTTATTTGATGGACAGACCACTTACGGTTCGGCGTTTCATTAGGTTGTGCCAAGGCATATGCATTGAATATCAGCTATGTGAGTTGGAGCGGTATCTGCTTAAATCCTTGTGACGTGCACTCCTGCATAGAATTGTCAGAACTTTAAACCCCGAGGGTTTCCTCCAAATTAACGCTTGCTGGTGATGGGACAGTATGTATTGTTAACCCTCTCTGTCAAATCTACTTTTGAGGTCGGTTTGCAACGGTCCCTCGTGGAGTGTAGAGTGTAGTGCAATTTTACAATTGTTGTAAAAAGACGGCTTGAAATAAAATATCCATGTTGGTCTATACTTCTAATGGAGTGACAGTGTGGCACCTAGGTGTTTCAAAAGTATGGAAGTGAAAACACGTGCTGTGAAGACCTGGTCATGAACCTCAGTGGATCAACGAAAGAGGTTACACTGAAGTGAAGCAGGAAGTTGCATCATGTCTAGACGTTTGAACTAGCATGTTCGTTCACTTTGTGGCGACCTTGCATAAAAACTGACCTCGGAGAAGATTGTTGAATAAACCATATTCGTCGCCTTACTGAGGTGCGAACAATGCAATCATAGTGTCCCGCTAATGAGAAAATTCGACTATTTCTCGATTTTTAATTTCTTATTTTTTTATTATCAGAAAGCCCACTTGGCAGTAGCATCGCTGACAATTACATACGATCGCGAGCGTGTTATTGACTTCACTACACCGTTCATGAGTCTGTCACTGAGTGTGATTATACAAAAGAGCAAACAGGACACTGGTCTTCAGTTCACCGCACCGTTGTCCAGGGAGGTGAGTTCCAAACAGAGGACACGAGTCCCTATTTCACCAAATTGCTTTTATTTTGCACTATTAGTTTCAATGAAATAACTCCACCTCTGATTCACGATATTTTGCAACGTTTGGTTACGGGCAACTGTTTTGCGAGCAACAAGTTGCTTCTTTATTCGGTCCATGCGTTGATCGTGCTATGTTCACTCGACGAGACCAAGTCAGGATGAGAGCTGCAGTGGCAGATTTTTACGGACTAATACTTCTTACCTTTCACTCCTCTAAGCATGGATTGGTTACCTTTCAGATGACCAAATTCAAAAGATTTAATGTTTTTTTTT
>SJOL01002939.1:658559-711375 GCA_004794785.1 Opisthorchis felineus | reverse complement strand
TATATAATTGCTGGCGACTTTATCATCATAAAAGAAGGACCTAAACCTGCTGTCTTCCAAATCACTACGATATCCCCATGAGCAAAATTCTAGAAGAAATGTAAATATTTGTGGTATTCACTGGCGGCTTTGTACTTCTGGGTAGAAGACTGATCAACGTATATTGGTAGCGGACAAGAATGCCTAATTCCGTATGTATCACAACACCTTAAGCACATAACTGAATTATTTCGAGTTCAATTCATACACAACTAGCAGTAGTCCAGTTAAGAAAACTAGTTGACGTATTATACGAATCTTTCAGGTTCCAGATAAAACGACATCAACGGAATCCAAATTATTTGCATGCTGCTGTTAAAATTATGTTTTGACTGGAAGGAGAAGCCCAAAGTGTGTTCATCACTAAGCCTAAGAAACATTACATGTACTGTCGCAACTTTTGGGTGTAAGGTGTTGTCATTATAAGAAATGGAGCAACGGGTTATTGAACAGCATTCAGGTGACCAATCCGCGATTTGATGGTAATGAGACGAGATTTAGTAAGTTTCAATCGAGATTTCATCCTATCAGTGAAGTTAATCTATGCTGACGGGCTCAGAAGCACTGTACGGCTGTTTTCATCCTTGTTGAGAATCATCGATATTGCGCATCTGACGAAACTCATAATGCTTCCAGCCTGCCAGCGACTGAACCCTTAAATTTTTGGCCATAACAGACTGATCAGCAGTGTGATTAGCTCTCACTTAGATAGGACGGTTAAGTGCTGACCCACTGACCGAAAGGTGGCTGATTCGAAACCCTCTGAGTTTTGTGAAGTAAGCACTGTTGATTTCTAACAAGGCTGAAACAGCCGTATAGAGCTTCTCGGGATTTCAGCATAAATTGGCTTCAATGACAACATGGAATCACTAATGAATCCGCTCTTAGACTATCCGTTGATTATCTCATATATAATTGGGATCCACAGCGACTTCAGACGAAACTCACACAGCTGGGGATGTAATCACCAGCCACCACAAGTATAAATTCCCACTCTGCATCATTTAGTTCGATAAAGATCTGATGTTTGTAATCCAGGACGAATCGCCTTTCAATCGAAATCTGTTGTTAAGTTCGTCCTACACTATTACTATAGTGCCATGGATGTCTCAACCCCGAAACCAGAATCATGACTCATCTTTTTCAATGTATTTTTGCTGACAAACTAAAGCTCTTATCAAGCTGCATGGCCCCAACTCCAGCAAATTGAAAATATGACACCAACTGACCCAGAAATAAATTTCCTCGATTTTAAATGCATATCCACGCTAGGGCAGGCAGTTTTCCCCGTCAGCATGCAGATTCCCCTGAAGATGAACTGAAGCATGAAACCGAACGTCTGCCAGTTCCGCTTTGTCTAATGTTTAACACCTCCGGGACCACGTGAATGTTTTGCTTCCTTCGAAAAGTCAGGACCATGTCTTGATTCACGACAAGCACATTTGTTGTGCAATTTTATAGCTTCCATTACACGTGTGACCTGTTTTTCATAATTGTTTTTTCACTGCTCTGAGCTGTACTATTCTGGGCTCAAATTTTGTAGATTCTGCCTGTGCTAAGCATCACCTGACATGTCCTGAATAAACGCGACGTGCAATTAGACCCTAGTAAGTGCAACCACCAGAAAACCAGTGCAGAAAGTTTCCTCACTTGCTGAAAACTGTAGAGAAGATCATACAAATCCATAGTTCATCCCACAGAATTACAGAACTTGTTATAGTGTGAAACTCATGCACGTGAGCTCATTTATGATAGTTCGAAGAGGATATAGAAATACACCCTCAACGTGACCGGCCACAGCTGACAAAATACAATTCCTCACAAGATTTTATTTGAAAAATCGACCCATTTTGGCAGATCCTCTTCGTAAACAATCAGCGAGTTTCACGAATCCGCTTCTCAAAGTATGTATTAGTGGAAGACAAATAAGAATTCTGAAACCGTATAGATGGGCCGAATACTGATATTTCCGCCATTCTGCTAGGTTGCCTCTCCCAGAAATGAAAGAGTTATTAACACACCTAGTTCTTGCTTTGCGCTTATCGAGGGTTATCGAAACCATGAAATGGGGAAAAGTTTTGAGCGCATCTGCACCAGTGAGAAACTGCTGAAATGATATGTTTCACCTGAGACAGTGGAATAATTTGTAACTATTAATTGAGGGGGTTATAATGATGTAACCTTGGCATAGGTGGGAATCATTTTGCAGCGTGTGAAGTAGAAATACCGCCAGAAATAAGGGCGGTAATTGTCATCTGCTCCTTGTTCGGCTGAAATTCTTAAAATTGTGCTGACGAAAACGAGACAAATTACAATGACTCGTCGATAAAATCCCTTACGGCTTCCTTGCTGAAACGACTACTAGGCTTATAAATATGGCAGCCGACAGCAGGGGCCATAAGTTGGTCAAATGTAGTCCATAAATCGAGCCACTTGAATTGCCTATTTGTACCAGATAAAAGGCATGGCTACTGTACATTGGAAAATGCTTTCCAGGCATTACTTTTCTAGGTAGTCAATAATCTGTTCGCTGAACTGGGCAATTTGATCACAAACATTTCATTATCACACGAAGTGACGTCATCACTGTGCTGTTAGGGGCCATAGTGGAGCGTTTTTGTGGAGCTTTCGTCCTGTGGGTGAAGCCAATCTATGCTGAAAAGCCGAGAAGCACTGTGCAGCTGTTTCATCCCTACTGGGAATCATCAGCAGTGAGCATGTCACGAAACTCCGGAGAGTCTCGAACCCGCGACCTCCTGGCTAGTAGTTTGAACACAACGGTTCGGCCACGAGCGGCTGATCAACGGTGTGTGTAGTGGAGCGCAGCGATAGGTCGTTTGTTGTGCTGTGAGTGCATGTGTGTTGCATGTGTGTTAGTATACGTCCGCCAGCCGGGGTTGACCTTCGATCACCATTGGTTGTTCGGTCGGGAGACTGCATTAGTTGGTCTGTTGTACTGTGTCCTGATTGGTCGGTGACCATGCGACTTTTGAGCTTTGTCTGCCCCACTCTCGTACTTTGGTCGATGCTGGAGTGACCTCTATCTTTGGCCAGTCTGAACTTTGTTGATCTGAATCCAAGGTTTTGTTACTCCGATGTTCGGCCCCCTTGTATATTGCGGTTGACATATTGGTCTTTTGCACGTAATGGTAGTTAAATTCTAATTTTGTCACAAGTAATGGTGGTGGTAGCATTGAGAATAGTCACAACCAGTGGTAATATCCAGTAGACCCTCTGCAATCTTAGTGAAAACGCTTTGTAATTATGAAAAGAAGAGGCTGGTATAGGATACCGTTTTCTTCAAGTCGATTTGACCGATTTCTTTAGTGCTCGGAGCAAATATACTGAGCAAAAGGCCGAAGAAAGGGACGATGTAGAATAAAAATAGTGGAAATCGTTTTTTGTATGCTTTTTTAACTATCTTCCTTGGTGCATGACTAATGAAATCAGTGAAAACTTTGAACACTCATCGTCCCTTCGTCCGTACTATCTCTGTAGCAAACCAATTTCCTTTTCGGCACACGATGGTTTTCGCTAACTGGTTTATCTCTCCTGACTGTCTCTAAACTCGTTACCTACGGCATAGAAAACATATCCTCTCCAGAACATCAACGGATACTTCATTTAGAAAAATCGCTGGTAACTTAACTGGCCAGCACCAGGTGAACATTGTGCACATTCACTCAAGTTTGTGTGCGAGAGAGAGAGAGAGAGAGAGAGAGAGAGAAGTAATCAGAGTGGTTACACGGAAATTAAATGGGCTATGCCAGTTTTTGGACCTTGTGTATTGATTGTTAAAGAAGTTCTTGTATAAATTAGTTAAGTTTATTGTTGAACTTGGTTTGTGATCTCACTCGGTGAATTTTCGCTAAACTAAAACAACGCTTCATTCAGTTAAGGGGATTAAACGTGATGATCGATTAGGTCTAATGTGTTTTTTGGTTGCCCGTCAAAACCTATTCGTGCAAGGTTGGAGAGAACCGGATTCTGACAGGTGTCGAACCATCCGGTGACCACTATGTGGAAAAAAAGGCATGAAAGAAACCCCGAGAACAAAACTAGTAGGTTGAGAACCATAGACAGCCAATTACAACCCGTAAAGTCTGGGTTAGATATAAAACTTTCTTAAAGTTACTCAAACAGCTTTAGTTGTAGTTTTGTGTACGCCATCAACAACAAGTAACATAAGAGAAGGCGGAAATGTGTGTATGAATATGGGTCATTTTGTCAGCGAAACTCAAGAGAGTGAAACAAGGGGGAATATATTACGCAATGACTACGCTATCATTGCGAGTTTAAAGTATTATTAGCTGCACTGGCTTGGTAAATCATCGAAAATCTGATGTTCTGCACTCGGACTAATTAAGCTTTTTAATGGCGATTGTAAATTCTAACTTGATGTTCACCAAAAAATGCATTGCTGTGGTTTTTTCTATCGCTGCTACTGCCGATGATCACGATGATGATAACTGGTTGCTTGACCAATTACGATGCTGCGGTTGATTACAATCATAATCAACTAGAGGATGTTGAGGATGCCTATGATTACTTCGATGACGAGGTTGGCGGTATTTATGGCTTTGATCTGGTGATCTGCAGCGAAGCTGCTCAGATCCTACTTCAAGTCCCACAGTGTTTACATGTTGCTGAGTTTGGTGGTCCAAAAACCATCGGTTATTGTGTTAAAAATCTGATGTGACATAGATGCCAAGGGATAATTGGTGAACTTGGTAGTCGAGAAGCAGGAAAATCGTCATACGATATTTGTTCGTTTTGTAAACACCGGTGTGGCTAGCAGAAGTCGATCATTAGGAAGCTTGGAGAAATAGAGAGCGTTTGAGTTCCACGGAATGACCTGTATGACCTCATCCAATCTCATCCTTCCCTCTACAATGAGGTTTTCAGATAAGCCAGTGTTCCAATGCAACAAAGTATCAGTGTTGAACAATGATGTCTGACAAATCACATTTAATGCAAGCACTCAATACCATTTGCAGGCTTCATCAAACCGACTGACCGCTGTTTCCGCCGTCGATTCGTACGGTCACTTGGAGGATCAGTGTAGGTGAAACAAAGACGATGGAGGCCACTGAAAATGTGTCCAGTACCTTTATAAATGGATAACTCACCAGTATTTATATTCCCGTTAGTGGCTTCAATGTGCTATTCTGGTCCACACAATATGCAGGATAACTCATGAAAGACAATTATTGTTCGCTACGCCACGTTCTTTTTGTTTGACACAAACCAAACGTAGATGGTTTTCGTCAATCAATTGTGAAAACCCCTCCGACCCCTGTCCTTCAGTCTAACGCCAAGATATTTATTAGATCAGAATAAGTAAAATACTCGGGGTTTTCACAGAATCCGGTAAACGTGACTGGATTGGGAACGGTGATTGTAGCGCTTTGGTACGACAAAACTTATTGTTGTTGGATTTTTGCAAGAAATCATTAGGAGTCCACTTTAACATACTCGCAACACTCAATATGAGGGCTTCGCAATCAGCGGACAATAAAACTCTGATTAGAGTTGTGTTGGAGAGTTTAGCGAAGTGAATGGTGAAGAGAAAGAAGAGAACGAAATAGAGATATCACACTGAGAGACAAGGTTAGTTTTTGTCATCGAGTCAAAAATGGTCCACTATTTGGGCACACCCAAAGTAGCAAAATCCACCAAGCGACCAAGTTCAAGGGGGGGGACGTAGTTCAGTGCGAATCACCAAGGTTAGAACCAAAACGTGGTCACCATGAAAAAGAAGGTTGATATTTAGCCTAACAAAAGAGAAAAGAAACTGGATAGTTCTTGCAGAAATAATAGGTCAAAATGAAAAACAGACGTTTTAGTACTTGAAACGTCTTTATCCGACCTCCAATTATAAAGTTGTGGTTAGACTAGTCGGAAGAGTACGCCACAAGCCTATTTCCAGTATCTTGGTGCTCAGCAAAACGGAACATTTGTCCACAGATGCCTGCAAGCCTTTGGGGAAAATTTTCCCACTGTGCCTCCTACAATACTGTCATTCTCTCACTATCCGACATCGGCTAGTAAAAAACAACCGTCCCTAGACCAAGCACAATGTTCGACTGTATGTTGTTTTCTGTCGGCGGCAACGTGAGTGTACCACATTAAAAGAGTAAGCACATATGACACAAGTCACTAGATGCCACACTCGCTGTACAAACTTACTAGCAAGTATACTCCAGTGAATATGACCTAACGGATGCACAACGGTTTCATTCATGTGATAATGCAAAAAGCTATTGTTCTTGAAGTTTGTTGAATAGCATCAAACCATAAAGTTGGTCCTGATCCAACTATGATCGAATCCAGAGTCATATCATCGATCGACACATAAACAGAGCTGAATCCACCTCATCTTTCCGGGTCTTAGCAAGAATCAAACTGCCAAAATGGCTGAAGAGCTTTGGTGCCAAACTGTAATGTAAGCTTCATTGTATTATGTACGCTACTTTATAACTTTCTTCGGAGACGGAGAACGCATGAAAATAATTTATCTCTTAGCCTTGTTTTTCCTACCGTTCTGTTCACTTTCATCAGAGGGTGAAGGTGCTTCAAATTTCGGGATTCCGTTGAATTCTCTAAAGCTGTCCTGGGTATTGGATGTCAAACAAACCTAGTCGTTTGGGGATGAAGATACCGAAGTGCATCTGGAAGATGACCATAATGAGCATTTACACTACGTTACTGACTCACAAGTTCGCTGACTTAAATATGGCGATAGTGAAGGGGTGAGATAAAGCTATTGAAGTGATTGCAACGATGCGCGAAGTTACTGCTGCGCGTTACTCTAGTTATATTAAGTTGGCTTGAATACAAGCAATTTGAGACCTCATTACCAAAATGCCTAAAATTACTGCGTATCGGACAGTCTCCACTGTTTGACGCGGAAATTGCCCATTACATTCCCGCAGTTAATGAGCAAAAGCTTGTCATCACATCATAGGTTATCGGTACCTTTTGTAGAAAACATTCGGTGCCGGTATAACCACATTCAGAAACGTAACCACGTTGAATTGTCACGATACCCATCAACAGTCTAACGCGAAGCAATTGTTTTTTTAGGTATGGATATCCGTACTCATTGCATACATTGTTGTGAGCCTCATGCTGTTCTTACTGGGCCGAGTGACTCCTCACGAATGGTATGCCCGACACCCATGCAGCACACGTGTGGAAAACCAGTTCACTTTGTGTAACAGTTTCTGGTTCACCGTCGGATCCCTAATGCAACAAGGTAAGGCACTGTTTCGTTTTTTTCTACAAACATTTCTTACCCCACTTTTTGACTCCACATTGTTGTCAGCCTCATCAGATGCAAATGATGTCCGAAAATTTGAGCGTGTTTTCGCTTCCAGTTAGTGTTTTTCCCCGAGTTGTTATTTTGGTCGAAGTTTTTATCTCTCAAGTTTTATTCGTGTATGATAGAGGACCTGTCAGTAGTGAGGCTGTGGAAAGTTGCATCTCTATTGCCTGGGATTAACGGACGATAGATGCGTCGTTGAACAGTTGGTCGAAATCTTCCTTTCGAATCTATCAAACAGGCTTTTTTATGACTTTAGGGCCTGGGATGAGAAAAGCAGAACAGGAAATGACTGTGTGCTATGGATTTACAATGCTATTTGCATGCACGCACCGGTACCCAACTATTAGCAACATTACTGCACCTTTACAGGTATACTGGCTATATATATAGTATATATATATAGTATAAAGATGCCTTGAAGCCAAATTGAGCCTACTTCATATTCGACATTCGCGCGGTTGCGATGGGTATATTTTCTTATTTAGAAAATAACCGGGTTTGCTTGTGTTCCGACTCCACCGTGACCCTCAATAAGGCGCTCTGGGTAACCGATCGTTACAACCCGCATCCCTCTCCTAACTCACTCTAGTTGATCAGGGTTGTATAGTCGTTTCGCTCTGTGGAATAAGGTTCCTACCAGTCAACACTTATGAGTTTTTTAGTGTCAAATGGGAATGCTGATCTGCGGTAAACAGAGCGTTTCAGGGAGCAGTCTGTAAGTTTACGAATAATTATATCTCAATAAGTTAAGCTGACGTTCGATTCACGCTCAGGTGTAACACGTAGGTTAAGGTGACGTGAACAACGTCATAGTGAGCAATTTTATTTCGGTTATGGCGCACATTTACATGTGTTTATGTCCCTCTCATGTCTGCCACAAAGCCACACTGAGATCATACTCGCAAATACATTATTATGTAAGATTCAGTGTATGTAGAAGCAAACCTGTGCAGCAAAATCTAGACGAGCACCTATCCTTAGGGCAATATCAACAGAAGTATACTCAAATGACAATAATATTGTGTTACTTTCAAGTAGCTTGACCATATTCAGTAGTTTAGAATCAGTAATTCGAGCTTACCAATAAATAACCATTTACAACCTTTTAGCATCACATGACTTAGGTTTTTAAGCCGTAAACTGCGGACCACAGCTTCGTTCACCGAAGATTTGAAGAACAAAAGAGTAAATATACAATAGAGGCTATGAGTCAACAAGTTCATTGGGGCCAAGTAGACACATTTTCCTACTACACTAGATCATCGAGATGCATATTGAACAGTTGTCCTTCTGTCCTTGCCAAATTATTCTGCTGAGTCCTCACCAAAGGGAAGAGGATTGGACTCAAGTTTTGCTCTTATTAGAGCTCATCAATAGTGCACATCGTTGGCCCTGCCGTGGTTTGAACTCCGGACGTCTCACATACCAGGCGAACGTGCTAGGACTACTCTACCAGCGAACATAAGTTCTACAAATCCCGAAACCACCTACACCTAATCAAAAAGCACACGTGGCGGTACCTGACTGGGAAGTTCTGGCAGGTGGGTCAGTCCATCGACACAGTCAGGACAGTCGCTGGGTCGCCGCCCGAACCATCGGGTAAACCAACCATATCGCTCAGGCGTGAACACATCCGCCTGTACAGATGTGAAAATTCAGGTGCTTCCAGTGTGAGCTGAAGGAGTAGTGGTAACAATCCAGCCTTGCATAGCACATGTCCGAAGTACAAAACCCTGCATGGTTAATGATGATGAGCTTTAATAAGAGTGGAACTCGAGTCCAGTGCCCCCTACCTATTTGGTGTGGACTCCCCAGAATAGTTGCTCCAGGACAAGAGGAGGAGTGTTCAGACGACAGTGATATGAAAATGAGTACCTTTAAGCCGTTTCTAGATTGGATTATGTTGGATGGAAAGGATTCTGTAGTCCACAGGACCTGTTCACTATACCACATGAGGTGTAACTATTGCACAAGGCTTCTTTCTAGCGCAAACTGTCGAACATACTCCAGCACTGGTGATCGTACGTTCCCAATGGAGTGGGAGGTGCTTTAGTGAAACGGTCGACACGTTTGACGTACGTGGTCGACCGTCTACGGAACAGCTGTGTGTGGCTGAGAAGAAAGACTTTGTGAGGACGTCATATGACATCTTTCTTCTACTTTATTGGTGAAGAATCCGTTGAGGAAGAACCATGTTTTTACACTTTCCTGGCTGACGAATAGGGTAGTCAACATCCGGTTCATAAATGCGGCAAGACCTATGATAGTAAAAAATACAGGTCGAATTTTTTCTTCGGCGGAAAGTATCGGTACACTAAGTGTACAAAAGCAGAGAAAATATACACACTGAACCTTTGAGAAAACCAAGATGCAGACTGAGCTACCGTATCCGGACTAGGGGTGGACCGGCTCTCTGAATTACGTCACGTCATGACCATTGCAAAACATTGTAGTCATTGCAATGGGTATTGCAAACTACCGACTGACGAATTAGTAGCCACTGAAATTTAATCACGCTGATTTGCCTAATTACTCTATCACAGAATTAGCATCCCAAAGTTGCCAATGTGAAAGTTATGTCTTACCATTAACTCCTGCTTTCTGGTGTAGACAAAGCTCAAGGCTAGTGAGCAATGAGAAGACCGAGTTCATCGTTTGGTGAGTGAACATCCACGTTGTTTTCCTCACCAACTTCCACAAAAATTACCAACGCAAATAATTATGTACAGTGCAGATAGTACGAGCTATTGATTTTTATGTACGACGTATTTTGGGCAGGTTTTTGCGGGACAGCAAACCTCAGTATTATTTTTAGAAAAGGAAATATTGGAACAGAGTATTCTGTTTGCCCGGGGTACAAGAGCGATGATAGTAGAGACCGGTACAACAAAGATTCGGTGCCAAATCATCCCACCACGTTGCCATTATTTTCTGGCACATAACATCCTGTCATTTAATGCGATGATGTAAATAAAATCAGATAGTCAAGATGTCACAATCCTGTCTGCCTACCTCCCCGATCATTGACAATTGTTTAGTAGGAAGTACATTTGTAATGACTAAAAAAATACTTGTCTGGCTTCCGAGGGAACAGGGTCTGTTAGATGCATCAAATCCATTACCATACCATTTCATATCACTGAGCGAGTGAAAAATGTACGAAAACACGAACAACTTGAAGAATCAGGGCAAAATGCGTAGATGAAGGAGGGCTCGATGAAAAGCGTAATCGAAAAATTACTGAGGCCCTAATCACATTAAAATTACGCTGTCCTTCGATTCAGTGTACGCTGATGTATCGTTTCACATTGACGGAATGCATGTATTTACCTGAGTGTAACGATCCACCTTATTTGTGCATTCCAGGCACCTTTCCTGGATACATTCTGTGAAATGGTGGAGTTTAAACAGTTACTTTATCATGTTACGATAAAGCCGCATACTGTTTAGGGCTTGAAAGTTTTAAGCAGATAATGACGGAGGGAATTTCCTTACACTATCAGGTGCAGGTTGCTCAGTCATATCTCACATCACATTCTCCATTTTTAAGTGAGTAGCCCTCCATAAAAGTTTGGGACCAGTTTATTCCTCATATTTCTAAAAGACTTGTAAAAAAACGGGATTTTGCTCAAAGAGGTTGGTTTTTACTAGTAAAATAGACTGGTTTTTACTCTTTGGTGATTTTTATCTCGAATGCCTCTAACGAGAAATTGTTCACTTTGTTAGGGTGTGACATCTCTCCGAGAGCCACGTCAACTCGAATTATCGGAACCATCTGGTGGTTTTTCATCCTTATCATGGTATCTTCGTACACGGCCAACTTGGCTGCCTTTCTAACGATTGATCGAATGGAGACAGAGATCGAAAATGTGGAAGATCTGACGAGGCAAACCAAAATCAAATACGGGACTCTCTACGGAGGATCAACCTATTCATTTTTCAAAGTAAGTCACCGGATGAACATATTGCAACTTGTCAAGCTCATAAAACCATAACAAATGGTCAGTCATAGTGTAGAAAATTAGCGAAAAACATTACAACGAAAGACCGATTAGGCTCCACTAAACAGGCGCGTTGCACCCAAATTCGCCGGGTCCTGTCCACCGCTAGTGTAGCTAAATTACAGTAGTAATCGACCTCCGCCAATGCGACAAAAACATCAGCATAGTCAGTAAAAGACAGGCATGCAGCATAGGCTTTCCAAGCCAGCAGTGGTTTAAACTAGTGAGCAACAACGTCTACCTTGGAACAAGACTGACGATATGCAATTCGACACAAGTCTCCGCCTAGCGGAACACCCTTCATTCCATTTAACCGCATGCTTTCAAACAACTTCAGGTATTGACGATAGTTCAGATCTTCGTTGTCCATTTTTTGACGACACTCACCAATGTTTTCATTGGAAAAGCAACTAGTAAACAGCTCGAGATATGTCAGTCGTTAAGGGGCAAATGTACTGGCCCGCAGGTCCATGCTCCCAACCCAACTCCGGTATATCGACTACTCCTGTCTGGGCTTGGGCAAACTGACAGTATCCCAGCCCTCGCTCTGCCTTTGGATGGCCTGGCAGTTATGCGCTAAAATGGTGCTACAGCTGAACGATTATTATTATTGTTATTATTATTATTATTATTATTATTATTATTATTGTTATTATTATTACCATTGCGTTTACTGGTTTGCTGATACTACCAGCACACTCCTTCCGCAGAGTGATAGATTGTCAGATTCATGCGCAATGTCTTACTTTAATTACCATGTTCTAACATAATTCTACTGATCCTATGCTATCGTTGGCAGCGCACACATGAGTAGCGGTGAGTGTAGTATGCAGATTTTGTAGGCAAAGGCTTTACAAAAAGATCCTCACCGCCACTTCAAGGTTCCAACGTTTTATGCCACCCCTTTTTCGAGCGCCGAATCAAGCTGAACCTTGCTGAGTTGGTTGACTTCCAGTTGGATTACCCGCCCAACATCTTTGACGTCTTCTTGCTTTTCTCTCCATTCCTCCAGCAACGACACAAAACGCTTGATCCAAAGTAGACATAATGGTGACGGGGATGGAGTCAGCAGAAGCAAACAATTCTGAAAAGAAAGTGTCAGGCGATATATATATATATATATATATATATATATAAATGACAGCCTATTGCCAATTCACTAGAAATCGGAAATTGCGTTTCAAGAATAGATAACTGATGCACATCAAATGGTAGTTTTCGATAACGAAAGTTATTTCTTCACACACCTTGACTTGCTCCGAAAACGGACAGAGAGGTTAACAAGAAACATAATCGTAGCCCCTTGGCTACATGGTATTTTTGTCGAAACCCAACTACGGTCAGATACTTTAGATATTTTTCAGATATTTTCAGATATTTTCCCAGTATCGCTTTCATTAGTGAAGTTCGGATAATTGTACCGCCTTTCCGTATATTGTACGATCGAAGATCACTCCTAAGTCCGAAAACCCTGGCAGCCGCCGTGATTTCTAGGCCGCTCAGCATGCCTCACAAATTCATGTTTCCAAAGATTCCCCACACTGCAAATGGCTTCGTTCTTCCAATTAGTGAGAGAATATAAAGATTTTGATTATGTCAACTGTGCGAACAGAGTGAGTTGATCCCGGAATGAAGGGTTTATCGGATAACCTGTGAAGAGTAAAGACAATACAGTATAGTCACCGTGTCCAATACAAAAGTAAGTGGCTGCCATTAGTGGCTGTTCGCTTATCTCCTGGGGGAAATGGTCTTTTTGGCCACAGCAGGAGATTGTGGGCTGTATTAAAAACGACCAGATGTCCAGTAAGTTCCGTGAAATGTACCTCCGAGTTTCCGCTCGCCTCTTTTAACCAACTTACGATGTTTTTGACATGAACAATAGACCGACGTACCAAAACACGAAGTTCGGTTTAATGAAACGTGGGGAAGTCTGTTTGTAAATAGACAAATATTGAATTTCAAGCTGCAGAACATAGCTGAGTTGAAGGACCACTCGTGTCAGAAGTAGACGACACACGTTTCATGTGATTGATGACCCTATAAAATGTACTAGCCAGTTTGCTAAAATGCACCATAATTGAAGATACAGGGTTTTTCCTTTAGAGTGACAATCCCTGATACCTGCTGTTCCCATGTTAATGGCGGTTTCGGAGGAACCGTGTAAATTTACGAAGCGGTTTCTACTTGTTAGCTTACAGCCATTGACCGTTCATTTAGTTTTGAGCCCGTTCTTCCCCTACGGAGACGATGGACCCTGCGTGGTGTCACCGGTTCGTGAGTTTCTTTGACGTTGGTTATCTCTACCAAAATCCACAATGGATACATGAAATAACCGCTTGTGAGAACAACATTATAATAAATAGCCTTGAAATCCCATTCAGCAGGTGATGATATCACATTGTGACCAGCACTCCCAGACCATCCGGGGGCCGGTTTTGGAATATTTGCAGTATTCTCACCATTCTATGATACAATAAGCCTCACTTTCGTTTCTTTGCATAGAGACGGAATGTTTGTGCGAGCGAGCGACAGCAAAGTTGATGGCCCAACTGCCCGAACACCCGGCATGTGCAGAGCGTAGGGACATAATAGTTTGAGTCGTCTTTTATGGGGTGACGAGGTCTATAACCTTCATGACAACTTATTCCATTCACCGATCTTCCACAGTGGCTACTCTATGGCAGTCAATCTCCGAAGGAGGAATGCTGAAAAGTCAACAATGGTTGCTTGGCTTTTTTAAATATTGGGCTTGGAATAAGTCTAAAGGCAGAGTTGGATTCAAACGAAGAGCCGTTATCAATGCTTTAACGGGACTTTGTGGTAGGTCTAGTGTTCAGCTAGCAATCTGTCATTTAACCCCTATGCAAAATATATGGGTACGAATGACAAATTCACCGCAGAACTTTATACGTCATGCTTGCCTCCTGGGTGATGTTCTGAGGTATTCATCAGGTCAGACCAACAGGTCTCTGCAAAGCAGGAGAATGGGGCTGAAAAAAATTGTTCAGCTGTAGCACCCTTTTGGTGCCTAACTGCTATGCTACCAGAAGGAGGCAAGAGGGATGGGATACTGCCAGGTTGCCCAAGCCTAGGCAGGGGAAGTCAAGAGGCAGAGGTTGGGTTCGAACCTTCCGAACCTTACGAACCTTCCGGTCAGTACATACGCGCTGTTACCGCTGAGCCATCTCGCCCCTGAATGAGGCTGAGTAAATATCAAAACTTCACCGATGATCCCAACTTCATGTACAACATATATGCACAAGAGACTGGAGGGAAAAAGGGGAAAATAAACCTTGGCAAAATGACTGAGTTCAATGCCATTTGAAGGGAGGCTTGGTCTAGAGGAATGCCAAAATTTCAGCGTGTTTTTGGCGTCCTAGATGCATGAGTTTTCTGGTGACCATATGAATAAAACCAGCCTCTACTAGAATATTTATGATAAGGCAAATGATCTGCAGGATAAAATGTCAACAAAACTGACAAGCTGTTGAAAGGTGGGTGGATTTATCGGTTCCTTCCATAAGGACCAGTCCGCCCAAAGTGACTTGTTTCAAGAGCCATATTCCCTCAAGGGGTACAGCGCCTACGCTAAAGAAAGGTGCAAATATCACCGCTACTTTCATCTTGATTACGTATGCTTTGAAGGGTGGCTTACTTAACTTATATGAAACCCGTTTCACTTTCTTTTTTATGGTGGCAGTTGCGCGTACGCAGCATGTGGGGTGGCCTTGAGTCATGAAATGCCAACAGGGTCAACTTGGACCGTCCAAAAGGCCACTGATGTAGAAACATGACATTTTTTTATCTTTTCAGCAGATGGTCATCGAACAAGCATGTGCTTCGGCAAGTCCTCCTCGGTTTGACTTATCATTAGAATGAATGCTCACGTTTTGAACCTTCTTGACGAAGTTTGCGAGCAAATTCACAACCAGCCTGGTTCAGAACAGCAGCAGTAAGTTGAGGGAAGGAATGAAGCTCATGGAAGCATTACATCGCTGGGATACGATGTTAGGAACACGTTCGTCAAGCGTGCTTAAAGACAACAGACTGCTGAGCAAACTGATATGTGCTGTTATTGGTGCTGCTCGTTTACCATGCCCCGGTGCAAGCTTTCATCGGCAACCATGGCGCCACCACCAGTTTCCACTTATTTAATGATGTTACGGTCTCCCAGCTTCATACCCAGGGGTACATTGGTTTACCTGGTCCATCCAATAAAAACTCTTCCCACCATTGGATACCATATTCTACCAGGTAGATACAAAAGTCTGTTTGATAAGCCCCTTGCTTCAAGCCAAGGTAATTTGATCTTATTTTCAGTCTGTGAAGGAAGATGAAACGAATAGTCTACTTCCGTTGAGAGGACTCCTAGAGGTAGCAACTGTTTGAGCTTTTATCTGTTGGTTATGTGGCTGAATGCTGCGCATCACAGCCTCCTCCCAGCTCTTTTGGATTCACTGTACTTGATATTATTATTTACTGTCTCAATTATCTGAAGGGATTGACCACAAGATAGAAGATACTTATCCCAGAGCTATTCAGCCTGTCCTGTCATTATTCAACCATATCTACCCATTCAAATGGTTTTCATCGTTAACAATCAGCCAAAGATTGACCACATGCTATCCTCTAGGTAAGTAACATAATTCATTGTCCAGAATGGTCCATTGCACGCTCACATGATGAGCATCGATCGTGTGTCCTTCTCGATATAAGTTTACCGAGCACATAATATGGCCTGCAAATACGAAGCTTTGAGCTTAGCAACTTCAGAGTACCTCACGCAGCACACCTCATATTGGCTGCTGTCCATCGAAGAACCGAACATAAAAGCGGCTGTGTCGTTGGTTAGAAAATCAAGGCCCAAACACTTAAAGGCTCTAAAATAAACGAGAGCTGAGATATTCGAACAAACCTGAATCACTCTCTATATCCAACTGATCTAATGAAGATAACAATAGAGTCATTCTTTTCGCACTTTGTCCACACAGAACCCAAGTAGTCCTTGACTAAGCCGTTCGTTAATACCACCACTCGATCGAAGGAGCTGCGCAAACGCATTCCGCAGCCCTGGGCAAGAACACAATTAACCATAGTAATTAGAATCCCATGTTGTTTGCTTGTGTTTGAAGGCAGCCCACTTCTTGGACAGGAAGACCAATGTTCGGTATCACCTTTCTCCACCACTCAGCTTCAACCAGGTTCCTGAATGGATTTAGAAATCGTAACTTTCGTTTGTACCCTGTGTTGGGTGGACAACTTCCAGTTCCAAACAAAGCGATCTATCCATGAGAAGTTTCACCGGTCTTCTCAGCTTCGACCCAATTCTCCCATTTTTGAGTAAAGTAATTTATGATATCCCCTAAGAGATGACCTTTCGTTACCACACACGTTGTGTGATCACATCTGTCATTTCCGGAACGCCTATCTAAAAACAGGGTATGCAAGCAGAAGTTGAAAATCCCTTAATCGAAAGGTAAGAAACTAATTACAAGTTTGTTTGATTCAACGGATGACCTGAACCTTGGCTGCATACTCTGAAGTTGTTTAACTGAGTTTGAAGACGAATATTTTAGGATGTACTGTATGTACGCAGTCACGAGAAAAACCCCTAATATGAGATGATTCCCAACCAACGAAACATACCCCTACCTTTACAAGAAACCCATGAGCAAACCAAAGACTGATCAAATACGGAATTGCAGAGGAGTCGATTTACACCAATAATGTGCGATAAACACAGTAGAAATTTTACGTGGCGAACTCTAATAGGTCAGTCGAAGACGGCCTCTCTAGTGTCATAGATTAGGTTGTGCCAGGATGTTCATTCAGTAATTCAGTTGAAGTATGCTATAAAGGTTCATAGTTGAACTTCAACTAATAAGATCAACGGCAACTTTCCTGGAATCGTGGAAATGAATTAAAAAGTGGCGATTAAGATTGTCCGTCGCTGTTGGCTGCCACAGAGTTAAAGTAGAGTAATTTGGTCCCCGTCATATTCAATAATCAACCAAACCTTTTAGATTAGAAAAAGACAATTTTTGCTCAGTCGTTATTCACTCCAGAATATTGTTTCAAGAACTAACCAAACAAACGAACGCGTTCGTCACCGGCATTCTGAACCGATGAGACAGCCCAAGGTCGTTACAACAGATACTTGGTAGCTGACATCTCTAGTCTAGCCCTTTTCTCCATAAATTAACCCCGCTCAAAATTATTCAACACGTCTCCCAAGAGAAATCTTCCCCCAGAATTTTAATCTAATTCATTTTACTCGTGACAGCATAATCAAAATTACGGCGGTGAGACCTGATTTATTAGTAGGCTTGCTGGGACAATACGAGCAGGCACGAACGATGATCACAGTCCCTACTCTGTATTCACATACCTAAATCGCGAGCATTTTGTAATGCCTTGAGAGCGTGAACACACGGAATCTGAGCCAAAATTGCACACACGCACACCTCTAATATAAACGTGTCTTCAAAGACTCCTAAACCATAAAAGATCACAAGAGAAAAGAAAAAAACCCTGAAGAAGACAATTTTTATCGGAAGCCGCCGATCGCTTTCTCAGGTCATCGGTGAAAATTCTCCGTTTGCCTAAAGCTCTTACATTAGTCCGAAGTCTTTTTCGTTGTTTCACCATCCCGGAATCTTCTAAAACACTCTAGAAGCGTGCTAGGCTAACAAGAACAAGCTCCAGACCAAATACTTGTTATGCTTCAGTTTTCGAATTTTCGAATGCGGGCTTTAACATTTGAGCGGAATCAGCATAGGTTAGACAGCCTGAATTATAATGTCCGTTTACTTACCGGTTTACTTCGTGTTTGAATCACTCTAAGACTCCTCGTGATGATTCTCAATAAGAACGAAATACTGTACTGTGATTATTGACTTTCCAGCATAGGTTTACCTTAGTGCAGGCCATAAGTGTTTACTTTTGTGTACGATTTTTGGGCGGTAATGCCGGTAATGTGATAATGCCGGATCAGCCATCTATCATGTGATTGCTTTGCTTACGTGATTCTGTCGACTGGTAGTACAGATGATTGAGAGGAACAAAAATCCAGCGACGCTATGGAAAACACGAGGGTATGATGAAGTTTGGGTTGTCTTATCGAAAACAGTTTGCCCCAGGAGAGCACTAACCTCAATGAGCCGCTTGCCTATTAACGATTTCATATAATTACTGACCTTGATTTATTTTACTTTCCCAATTTTCGCTTCGACACGCCCTTGAACATAAGCACAAGCCTGTTTTGACCTAGAGGGGAATGGTAACCGTGTTTTGCCTGACAGTTAACCTTATGGGAGTTGCATAGACGCATTCTCAAGGTAAAAGTGTCAGTAAATTGGTTGACAATTTATTTTATGTAGTTTAGCCCTCAGTTCACGAAACCCAATATTTTTCCCCAATGTTCTGAGTATTTTTTTACACCGATGAGACGGAATCGGTGCAGTGAGCAGAATTTCCGAAAAGTATTACTTGCGAGCACAAGCACAACCAACCAATGAAGCGTGAGCAACCTACTAGCTATTGTAGAGTGGAAAATTTATCAATTAGACCGTTAGGTGAGGAGGAGATTCAGAGAAGGGCTTGAGTTTTGCCGTAAGTAAAAGGGTGATAAGGGTGGAAGAAATAATTCTCAGCGTTGAATCTGTGTTTCAAAAACTTTGTCCAGTGGAGGCGGAGAAGCTAAGGGTATAGCTAGTAACAGTCTTTAAGTCACAGGATCCGGGAGCTCCAAATATTTTACCAGCAGAGCGGAGAGCCTTAAACACCCTAAAAACAGGTGGGCGACATAGTGATTACAAAGGCGAATGAGGGTAAGGCCACTGTTGTCATGAACAAGAGCGATTATATACAAAAGGTTAAGCAAAACCTAGCTGAGGGTCCTTACCGGCAGATCGATAGTGGGAAGATTACGCCTATAATTAATAAGAGTAAAGTTGAAGTTGGCAGGTAATTGTGGTCCATGATAAACCACTTAGGTCAAGGTAATTGGTATCGATTTTACCCCCCAAAAGTGCAATCCAACCACGGCTTTATGGTCTACTAAAAATCCACAAAAAAAGATGTTCCAGTGAGACCGATAGTAGACAGAGTAGGTTTCCAGCCCATGAACTGGCCAGAATCTTGGCAGGTATTCTAAAAACCCTCGCCCGGAAATCTAGTACTCACGCCCGACAAAGTAGCGGGCGTCACCATGGGACCAGACGACATTCTTTTAAGTTTTGATGTCAATTCGCTATATATAAATCTGCCAAAAGGGGACTCTCTAGAAATAACCAAACGGCCGCTACTAGCAGACACCACTCTTTCAGAACGGACACAGCTTACGGTAGATGAAATAGTAGGAGGTATAAGACCATGTCAGAATCTCACTCACTTCGTTTTTTCATCCCGTGGTTTACACTTAAGAACATGGTCTAGCAATGGGATCTCTAATATCTTCGGTTTTGGCAAATATTTTCATGGAAGATTTTGAACAGAAAGCTTTAGCCCGAGTCCCGTACCCACCTAAGATATTCTGGCGTTACATAGATGACACTATTGTCCTGAGGAAACGAGACAACATTAGTGAACTTCACAACTATCTGAATGACCTCAACCCACACAGCAGATTTAGTATGGAGATAGAGTACAGTGCCCCTCTAAGAGTGCATGACACATAAGGTCGGGTAGAAACTAAAAAGCACAGTGTATAAGAAGCCATCTGACACTGGGGCGATTTTCAACTACTCGTTTGTTCATCCGAAGTCGGTATTCGCTAGTATTGTCTCACAATGTTTCGCCGAGTAAAGGCCCTGTGTATAGAAGAGGTTAACAGGACAGTGGCCCAAATTGAAGTAAGGAACAAACTTCAGGGCGGTGGATATCCAGCTAGTTTGATTAGGCGTCGGCTACGAAGGGTGTTGGTACCGGTGGCGAAACCAAACAGGGAAGGGATTGAAACTGCTGTTATTCCGTACAAACAAGGGACATCGGAAGTCATGCAAAGGATTCGAAATACGGCCAACATAAGAGTAGCTTTCCAGAAGGGAAGCACTCTGTGCTCTGCACTGGTGCAATTGAAGGATCGCCTCCCGGCGAACGGAACCAGGGACTGTGTCTACAAAATTAAGTGTAACGACTGCGCTAAGGTCTATATAGGACAGACAACCAGGGAACTTTACACGAGAATTGGAGGGCACAGGCCGCCTAGAATTGCATATTAGTATCAAGCGTTACTGAATGACTCAAAAATGGCGGAACATGCATTGGACATGGGATAAAAAATGGATTTAGAAAATGTCGAAGTTTTGAGGCGGGGACTACGGTCCACGCCACAAAGACTGATGGCCGATTGGTGTAAGTCGCCAATGCAGTATAAATAGAATAGAAGGCGTAGAACTGGCGAGCCTGTGGAGAACGGTTTTAGATCATTCGAGCTGACACGGGGAAGTGTGCGGTTATCTGAAACAGGATTCATTACCTAAGCAGCTTAGATCTGAAGTGCACTTACTCTCACCCACCTCCTCCCACAACCAAATTGTCGTAACACTCACAAGCCCACACAGACCAACGAAACCTACCAGTGGCAGCCAAGGTGAATCATCAATTGATGCACTTTGAAGTGGAAGATTAAGAAACCAGACCCGTTTCAAAAATAACTTGAAAGTCTTCCAACCCATCAACCGTAAGATTTAGGCGACCACACTAACCGACAAGACTCCTTAACTGACATTCAACACTGATCTAGTGTGCTAATCTGAAGAGGTCTTGCTGATTGGCTCTCCGTATGGCTTAAAACCTGGCCAGTTTGGTGACCTGCTCAGTTGGCCTGATGAAGCTTTTGTGTCAGAAGCGAAATGTTGCCCAGTTAAAAACTACCCCTTTAAGGATGACTTCACAATCGGTTCCAAAATTTATCCAGTTGATTCAAAAAATTGGTTACACACAGAGGTTACTGGCTCCTTCACAGCATAACTGGAGTCAACTGGTTGCTGCGATGCAACAATCTGACTGTGCGTTATCAGTGACTCAGTAAAAGATAGCCCAAATAAATGATGAAACCTTTACCACAGAGACCCAGTCAGCATATGCAAATAGAGGTATTGTTTTTTGTTTCAATCAGTTGGTGATGAAAATTTCTAACGAAATAGACGAAGTGTGGAAAGCTACAAGCAAACTGTGTGCTGTAGGATCTTCGCACCGTCCTGTTTGAGACCCACATGAAATCTCATGGGGTATATTAGTTATTCCAGCTGTCGCTTCCTGGCCGGGAGGAATATTTTCGTCACGCTTTTGTGTTAAGTTGGTGGGTGGATCCTGTGGATGACTCCTTACCCGGACACGATATGTGTTTCTTTCAAGGCTGTTCAATGGTATAGGCATCTGGTTCTTGGAAGTTTTCCCTGGAGACATCCGTTCACCTTTCTAACAGGACGTTTGGCCGCCATAGTTATGTGGCAATTTGGTAACAGCCCCCACTTAAGACAATTATTTTTAATAGTGGTATGAAAAACCTCTGCTGATCACTTGACCCGATGAAGCTTTTGTATGAAAAGCGAAACGTTGTCCAGTTAAAAAACCGATTGTTTACTAAGCCCTCCTGAAAAGATGAAAACCTCTAATACTTCTTAGCCTATGGGCGATAAAAACGTGTTTTGGACGTGCCATGAGCATTGGTTTTTTTACTTGTTTTGCACCAACTTGCCTCAATCAGGAGTACAAACAGCGTACCACTTTATGCCGGCAAGAAAATCTTACTAGGGTCTTCCATCAGATATAATTGTGCTGGCAAATAAGAAATATGAATATCAACTCGGCTTTATTTAATTCCAAAAGATAAATCCCCTGTTTATCTCCCCTTCCGACAGCACTCAGATATCCCGACATATCAACGAATGTGGGAGTTTATGAACGCAAACAAGTCTTTGTTTGTCAATAAAACCGAGGAAGGCATTGTCCGTGCCTTGAATGGAGATTACGCGTTCATTTTGGAATCCACCTTAAATGAGTATTACTCTCAAAGGAATTGTCAGTTGACACCGCTTGGTGGTCTGCTAGACCCACGAGGTTATGGGATCGGCTTGCCAATTGGAAGTAAGTGGCGGTCATAGACATTGATTTGTTCATCTACTACAACGATATCTTTTTATCATACATACTGATAGCCTTAGTTTAAGAAGTTGTAGCTAACCACATTTTATGAAATCATCATCATATTTACGTGCTTCAGTGTATTTAAGAGAAGATGTCTCAAAGGCCGTGTTTCAGTCAAACTGTCTTAAACAATTCTGATTTCAAAACTCTAGTCACTAAGTTAAAGTGTGGGGTTTGCATAAAAAAATCAAAACTGCAGGTTGATTTGCGGCATCTTCACTACGTATGGAAATATGGATTAGAAAGGATACCATTCCAAGTATTCCACGAAGGGTGTTTAACATAACTTTGGTTGGAGAAACGAAAACTGTGAACGCAACTCATCAGAACACCTAGGTGACATGCTGCCACATGTCAACGTACTTTTTGTGATCTTCATCGCAGACTTGAAACATGCGAGTTGAGTAAAATACACACCCTGGACAATTATTGGTGATTTCCTGAAACTAAACTGATCAGTGCCATGGTGATCATGTGGTTTGCTTCAGGATTTTTGTGCACAGAGGCCGGCGTTATTGGATGGATGGCTATAGTCATGGAGTTTATGTTGTGTCACAAATTTCTGCAGGAGTTCACCGGGTCTACTTGATGGCTTATTGCCAAAACGTGGCTGACAATGAAAACACGCATCTACGATTTGACCTCTGCCCTGCTAACTGCTGCACCCACATTATCGATACCATACCCTTCAGGATATGTGCAGCTGGACGTTCTATCTGCTTTGTCAATGTAAGCGACGGTGCAACTTCAAGAGAACTCGTGTCCACTGTGAGAAGCACAGGGAGCCGACAATCTAGGGAAGGCTGGTGAGCAGTATGAAACCTAACTGGGCTATTGCGTAGACATCTTGAAAGTCTAAAACAATATTCCGCTTGATTCCGTTGCTCAAACGAGCGCATTTTAATTGAGGAAACAAGTAGGTATGCTTTTACTGTGCCAACTGAACTGTGGGATTTCCAATGTTACCGTGAATCTAAGTGGAGCATTCAAGTAGTCATTTGGCACTGGCACTTCTCAGGCATTCCTCTTTCCATTGCAGTTCATGTGAGCAGCAGATCCCGTAGACCAGGAACTCTATAAGCCCACGATCATAAACCGCCTGTACGCTTAAAAATAAACATATCCAGAAAGCGTAACCCCCCACTGGATGCACGTTCAGAGGTGAAACGTAGTTTAGACTGTGTAGAATTAAGAGTGATCAAAAGTGATTGGAAATGATTGACACTGGTAATACCAAACATCGCGTCAACGAAACGATTATAAAATACGGACTTCGAGGTGTCCTTCATTCACATTAGTTCAATCATTACACGTCTGCAATTATCGTGGTAAAGTGGCTGACTATAAATCGCACCCAAGCAGCAGAGCTGCAGAGGCTAGAACAGACCTATGTGGATGAACTAACGAGCGACGAACTTAGGTACTTAGGCAAACTCGTGGGGTAACAAACATCGGAGAAACGAACTGCATTGAATGCAATCCTTGATGCCAAAACAGCGCAATCCCGTTTACCAGAAAATCCAGAAAGACGTGTGAATAATTAGTCTACTGCACCTTCTGACTCCACCCTAGTTCAAGTCCTTTCGTCGCAAATTTTCTCACAAAACCAATTTGAAAATCTTTATGATTAATCTCGACAAAAATCTCCAACAAGCACAGCCAACCCGGAACACTTCAGGTGGGAAGCAGTCAGATGTCGAACACCTGTTCTAAAGCCAGCCACCAGAACATGTTGAAAAAACATTAGGAAAGTTATGTGCCCGAGAGGATGTTGTGACCAACCTACAAGAAGGCGGAAATTGTCATGAATAAAACTGATTATGTACGAAGGATGACGATATACTTTCGGGGACTGAAGACAATGGGCAGATCCCTTAATTAATTTTTGAAGGGATCAACAGTACCTCACCTCTATGGTTCGTCCTTAGTCAAATGACCCAACTGTTCGCTGGAGCCGATTCTATATATTTTCAGCCTTTTTATTTATCACAAAACCTCGCAATGACTCGTCGAAATCCCGGAGCTAGTATGCCGAACAACATGTCATAGTGGATTCAATAATGGAACTAGAACTGAAACTTCTATTCATTTGTTTATCCGATATGATTTCACTGTTCACCTGTTAATTATCTGTTTAATTTCATTGAACCAAGCAAGTTTCAGTTGCCAAGCAGCCTGTCAGATCCCCTCTTGCGATTCACACTGAATGTGCAACTACTAATCAGTGGAATATTTTACCGATGGTGCCGCCACTGGGGTTGATGTTAGGTAATACTTTCGTCGGCAAAACTGAAAAAGGCTCCTTAAAACTAAGCCTAGAAAACACAGTACTTTCGCCGATACATTGACAACTTTTATCAGTTTTAAACCATGATACTGAAATGCACTTGCTTCAACAAGGGTTCAACAGGGTCCACACTTCCATCAGTTTCATCTCGGAAGGAGAAGCCGACAACTTATTCCACTTCTTAGTTGTGAACCTTGAGCGGTGTCAAAACTGTTCACCGAACAAACCGGCGTACCGAAAGCCTATGTGGTCGTGACAATATATCAAATTTAACAGCTATGTTTCACTAAAACAAAAACGCAATCTGATCTACAAAGCAACAAAAATCCGCTCCTAAGACGCACTATATCAGACGCCCTTAGCGGTCGCCACCGTTGTAAGAGACCACTGGCTCCCGAGTAATTTTATTAGGAGACATAAACGTCGAACTTCACACTGTTGTCAGGCTGGGACTAGTAGAAGGATGACCGGTTCATCTGCTCAGAATCTATCAAACACGGTGTTCAGAGTGATGCCCTGTCAAAGTATCCGTATCATTAATAAGACGCCTGCTAATCAGCCTAGACCAGTTGAGCACCGCACAGTCACAGTGGCTAGGGCTATCGCCATCCAACATCACCACTCGAATATTTTCAGCAAAAGCGCATTGCTCGCATATTGGACTAGTCGTGACCCAACCCACCTCCCATCAGGATGCAGTCCGTGCTCAAGAGACAATCACACACGCCGTCTTTATCTCAGTTTCACCCCTTGACGTTTATTGTGCACGTCATATTGTGTTGATCACTACTGCCTCAGCTTTCGCAACCTTTCGACTGAATAAGATCATGTTGAAAAACATGCTCTTGAACCCATCTCCAAGCTGAAATTGCTCCTTCAACACTTATTGAACTTAGTGGGACCTAACCCAGCGAAACTTGAAGCTCACGTCAACCAGGGACAATCACTCTCATAGATGGACCGTGACGTAGATGACGGCGATCATTCTGTCACACTTTCAACGAAAATATTCTTTTTGCCCAATGGAAGCTGAAGCTGATTACCTGTGGTGATAAGAAATCCAACACGTTCTGTTCGAATCAAGCATATTCACCGTGAAGCAAAAACACAACGTCCAGAGCGACCGATCTATTTTCTTTAAAACCTTGACGATTGCTCCATACACTGACATCAGCGGACTCAGCTTCAGTGTTCAATTTTTTGACCACAGAATCACCTAACTCGGTGCCCTCTTGATTCCAAGTGATACTGCAGCCTGCCTCAGATTGGCTATTACATGATTCTGGAATTAAATCTATTCGCAAGATTAAAGTATCCTTATCTAATTGCGCTTCGTCAGCCGCAAAGGTTGAAAATTTGCCACCCTTTTGCTTACTAACTGCTTGTAAGTAGCTGCTTCTCTGCTTAAAATACCGTGTCAACGCTGAGCAATGGTGTGTTGTGTCAACCTTCGGTGAAAGAACCATAACTTTAGCTATATCCAGGTTGTTTAGTTTTCACGCCGTATGACTGTTTCAACTTAAAATATCAATGCATCAGTATCATAACTCCATCCAATACCTGTATCGAAAGCTGAAGAAAACTACGGATGACAGAACTGAGTCGGGGGTGGATACGATGTAGTAAAGAAGTATACCTCTCTGGAAATCTCTGCTGCATGGAGCCTTTAGGAAATGATCAGGGATCTGTGATCATCAGTCATAAACTGCTGACCTCAAAAACACGTGTCTCGTGCCCCTGATATATGTGACCTTATGAAGCACATTTGAACTGTGCCAACATCGTTTGAGTGTAAAATAGTGCCACCACGCTTGCTCCCACAAACTACTGGTGCTTTAAAGTAGATCCGTTATACTCTATGCATAACACGGTGACTTTCAGAACTGTTCATACTACCGCATCCTATTTATATGAAGATTTTCTGCGCGGAACGAACAAAAGTGGTACTCACTAAGAAATGAGCCATCTCTAAATGGCCACTACTAAATTCAACCAACATCTTAAAATGTCATTGTTTAACAATTTACCATCCAGCCTGAACTTGGCACCTAGACCGACATCGCATGTTTAGTACAAACGCGTTTCAACTGACCCAAATTTGAGTTTAGGAGTGGAAACTGGCTTTGTCTCCAAGTTTTCAGGACGATCTTCAACTAGTAGATTGTGTATTCACCAGATCAGCTATACATGGGGTTCAACTTCACCATTTTCATGTTGATGATAATACTAAGAGTTGTGTACTGCCTACTGTTACATGTCTGCCCAAATAATGTCTCCATAAATCCCCACCTGTGTAAATACTGATCAGGCCTGTTGGTATGTGCCTCACCAAGAGAAATAAAACTTCTATAATTAGTGAAAGAGCATATTAAAAAACTAGGAGGAAAATATCCTTCAAGGAATGGATTGTGATAGAAACGTGTACATCTATTTCTTTCGATCATATTGAGGTTTCAACGGCAGTCGATATGAATGATTGATAAACTTCAGTCGGAACATACCACTGAGTCTAAATCGGTGATGCGGAAACTAGGAAAATCACTCATGACAACTGTGTTTTTTCCATCAACCTGAGGAGCCTTCACACAATGTGTCAATGATTCATGTGAGCTTAACTGAGGCAGGCGTTGATCTGATGAACGTTGACGGCCACAAAATTTGGAGTGAATCCGTACGATGGCGGACGGTGAAGGACACATACGTATGTAGCTTCGATTAATCCTACCGCGGTTTCGTTCTTATATTCGAATGCACACAAAAGCATGACGCATATTAAATAATTCTTTGTGATTCGCTTTATCTACACCCGCTGGAGCCTGAACGAAAAACAAGGACACTCTGTAGCTCGTCGGCAAAGCGGAACTGATGGTCCCATCTGCGAAGGTTTCTGTCTAAAATGTGCTTCACAATGTGATTCATGTTCCCAAATGATGGGTCGTTTTCTCGGGAGCACTAAATTCAATAAAAGCTCTAGGGTATCAGTCACATGTGGTTTCTGCTTACGAGCGGTCGCTTACGAAGTCGGTCTTCTACAAGCTTTTCTGTCGTTAAGGCATTGTTGGTATATGGGAGATGACGAAGGACATTTCTGGGGTCACAAAATCCTCACCTCCAGATTAAGCTTGGTCAGGAGGAGCCGTCGGACCGAATAGGCTAGAGAATCTCCTACCCTTCATTTTTCTATACAAAATCGTACCTCCGCAGGTATCAATTTCCATTTAACAACATGATATTATGTCCCTCGAAAAAACGACTGTGAGCTTATCTTGGTAATGGAAACGCTGGTTAAAGGCATAACCCATGCATCTGGCGTACCACATTATTCAGTTTGTGGCCTGGGCACCACCTAGCTTGAGCAAGAGTGCTGACCCCGAAGTTGTCCTCGACGAAGTAAAAACTATTCAGAAATGTCAAATTTTCTGTTATAAAGTAAGATTTTAACTGAGGCTTCAAAAATCACTAGATTGTACTGACGGTCATTTACAAGTGACGGATTGACTCACAAATTCATGGTTTCCATTGAGTGGTCACCCTAACCTACTAGAACGTCTGGATCTAGAGGAGTTACCGGGAAGTCAACGTAGATCTCGCAGAATATGCCCTATTAGGCTTTTGGTGCTACGTGCTTCCACACTAATAAAAACAGTGGCCAAATAGATGTGGGTGAATACTGATTTTACACAAGAGATGATAAGTTTACTTGTAGTAACCTGGGCGGGATGAAGAATTTGCGTTTGGTCAGTAGGTCAAGGAAGAAACAGTATGATTGTTGGCGAAAGTCCCACGAAATTATTCAGCAACCACCCAGTGAAACGGAAGACCGGCTGAACAGTGTGAATGTGAATAATGAGAATCCATTGATATGGAGAGCAAACTCCAATCGACCCGGTACTGAGGACTCTCGAAAAAGTAAAAAGCCAATGGCCATCCACCGTTGCAGTCACTCATTACATTCGAGTGGAAACACCCACCCCCAATTCCATCTGATAAAACATTAAAACACCTTCGCATGACATTTTCTCAGGTAGTAACAGGTGGAAGCTAGCCACGCTCATCCGGTGGTGGGCACAAAAAAACAGTGAATACAACCGTAAACCATAACCAGTCGGTAAGCCTTAAATACAAAAAAAGGAAATGGTCGGACCGCCTTCTAGTATGAACAACAATTTTGTGAAGAAAACAGTACAGCTAGTAAGTAAAGGCTATCAAGAAGTTCGAATAGCACTTATTTGGAGTATGAAATCAGAAAATATTTTGACACAAAAGGAACATTTTTATCAGGGTTACTTTCAAAGTGAAAAAAGTACTTTACCAAGTTAGTTAGGTTTTCGAGCTTACACTTGTCAGCAAGGAGGATGTCTGGATGTCGGCTGCCGAATTTGATATAAACCACCTGGAGTATACAACAACCACATCACATATATGATAGTGAAAAGAGTTTATTTCTCCCCAGAGATGAGTCGCACACCAATCGCTAACGCGAGAAGCTGTTGTGGCCTCTTTCAAAAGCGTTCTCTTCCCTATGGAAACTGAGGTTCCTGGTCGCTACCTCCGTTCACCAAACCAGCTGCGATCTGACCTTTCAAATACGACCACAACATAGTTTTACTCATGTTTACAAAATTTGTATGGGCAAACATCCAGTTTTGTGGTTGTGCTACTAGAACCGCCTCTTTATCACAGGAAACGTCAGGTAAAGTAGCTATGATTACCTTAGTTAACTAATCCCCCACAAAAAATCACGGCCATATAAATCAAATATCCACTATGCACTGTCTTCTTGTCTTTATTTTTCATGAAAAACAAGTGATAACAATTTCTGTACGACCGACACCTACAGACTCAATAAATATAGTGTTCCACGTCTACATTGCATCATCCTTTCTTTGCGTTCTAGATAACGGACTTCGGGATTTATTGTCTGAAGGCATACTCAAATTGCAAAAGGATCAAACACTGGAAAAGATGCGCCAGTACTGGCTACAACGTTACAATGCAACAGTACCCTGCTATTTACAGTCTTCACAGTCCGCCCTACCTTCGCGAACACAGCTGACAATGGCCAAAATGTCGAGTGCATTTATCGGACTCGGAGCAGGACTGTTGCTGGGATTAATTGTTTGGGTAGGAGAAATGATAAATTGGCTTCAAAAGTTGCGACACAGTCCCAATGTGAGTAATGCGAATGGTCACGTCCGTTGACAAGACTGATATTTGTTGTCTATGTTTCGATACTATTCATAAGGTGGACGAAAACTCTGAAAAGCTCAGTACCTGCTTCTCCCTTCTTGGGGCTCATCAGATAAGGCCAGTCCCAGTCTAATTGAACAAGGAATTGTTGCGATAAATTTTCATTTGCAACTCAGGTTGGTGTTGACGGGAGACTCATCTGAATCACTCGCTTCTATCTGTATTTCCATAGGGTAAGTAGGTTGATAGTTCGCCTGAAACTGGTTAACTTAACGATGACGGTCCAATTATGGGAGCGGTATTTCGGTCAGGTTTCCGTGCCAATACCGTGGTGAATAAACAAAAAAGAACTATCACATTCGTGCTATCAATAATTCGCTAGATCCATTATGCGAGAAAGCGAATGCAGCCAGCTGTCAGCTATCCGGTTGTCAACAAGCATCAACATACGGTCAAAATGGATAAATTCGGCATTCTCACTAACCGAACACGGTATAGTGCTGAAGTGGATGACATGATGAGAAAATATCGGATCGATGAGTGTTTTGGCCACGATCACTCTTGAATAACATATTGCACTTTCTTAAAATGTGTCCACTGGATGGGACTGATCCATGTTTGAGTATCCTAGTAAAGTTTGTCTATTTTTGCCTTGCCTTTTACTATATGGTCGTAAACTAGAGCATAATTTCGGGTCGTGAATAAAGCACCCACAATTTTCTACATGTGACGATGTATACTGGCAAACCGGAACAACAGTACAGCAAAGTAGAGTATAGTGATTCCATTTACACTTTACGATCTGACACAGAACGAATAAAGCATGTGCCAAAAACTGTCCAGTTTCATGCACCCATGAGCTTCTCAATCCCACAGAGGTGTGAAAATTGGAGAATAAGCTGCTTTCTTCAATAATGTTCAGTGTAGCTGCAGTACAAGTCAGTCGCAATCAATGCACAGAGGTAGGCTGTCTGTATCGCACGACACTCATATCCGCAAACTCGTCGTTACCAGCTGAATCACAGTAGATCAGAAAAGAGCTTACTCTCTCACTTAAGCGATAGAAAGAGGGAAAACTGAAGTTATAACTCCAAGAAAAATGAACAGGCTCATGAAAAAAAGTAAACCGGAATGAGGGGACCTGGAATAAATGTGCCTGAAGAGCGCAACAAAAGTGAAACACCCACTCTAAGTTTTATTAGGGTCATCATAAGTGACTCGGTAAAACCACACTTCCATTTCGACAGCTTGTTACAGTTGTTACCTCAAAACGCGCAGAAGTTGGATAGCGTAGTTCTGTTAGCTCTTTTATTTTCCTATGTATAACCATCTGTAATCTCCTAAGTTTTACGAGAATCATCCAGTATAAGCATCTTGAATGGTTCGATGAGATCATTCCCTGGCCTGCTCCACTATAAAGAGAATCAGCTCAGTTCCTTGAATTCATTCTCCCATAGACGACTCCGGGGATTAGCCCATCATCCAGAAAACCAATGATGAACAAGCGGCTGTAGTTTGATGTCCCTTTTCAGGTTAGGATTTCGTACCCGGAGGCAGCATTCAAGTTGAGGCATACGATTCATAAATGCCAAGCTGAATAGCTCTATGTTGAGGGTTGCCAATTGGCATTAAATCAGCTGCAAACATATACGAAAGATGCTTCGTGTTCCTCAGAACTTTATCTTGGATTAGAAACAGTAGGGGCCAAAACACTAACTCCTGTGGTACTCAGCCATATCTGGCCTGGAAGTTGAGTCCTCCAATGTAGTGAGGTATCGCCTTCTTCTTAGAAATCGCTTTAACCAAACTTCTCTCTCAGTTTGGTGAACAGCGTCCTGTCGTTGACTGTGTCAAACGTCTTTCGGAAATCTAGGTAGCATAACTCGATCTTCGTTCTCCTTTGTTCAGACTCATTATTTTGCCGAGAAAGTATAGGTTAGAGAGACACGAACACTTGTGTACGAATCCACCGTTTTGGGCTGTCATTAACTAGCATGTGTTCGAATGGACGACCACTATTTTGTCCCTGATTATTCTCCCACTGATTTTGACCGATATATCTGCAGTTTGAAATTGCTTCTCGGTTTCCATTTTCGTGCATTGGCCCCATGGCCAGAATTTTCCAGTCTGGCGCTCTCTTAACAGCACTACCAGGAGAGCTTCCGATATCCCCCCCCGTGGGCGGAGAGTTGTCAGCAAAACCTATAATCTTGGCCTCCACTCATATGGTGCCTCTATACGGTGCTCATCACCGATTACGCAAATCAATAAAGCTTATGAAACAACCACTACAGAAACCTAACAGTAAAGCAGAATAAATTCCTCACCATAAACGCAACCCCACGCATAAGACTGATGGTCTAATGTCACAGTAGGAAAACCTAGACTTGACATGTTCTGTCGAAATAATAGTAAACGACGTCAATGACATCCACCTTACTGTTCAAGAACAGTTGCAGCGAACCAGAAAATACCGTTGCTTTTTCCAGTAACCATGCTATGCCCAATGATGAGTTTAGACAACCAAGAGGTTTCGTAATGCACTACTCATAAGGTTGCTGAAAGTTCTTCGACAGCCCACGACCGATTTCGCCCTTCTTGGGGCTCATCAGGTAGGCGCAATCCCCGAGTTTCCGTCAACCTTATGTTCTACTTGAAACCAAATTGCACGAAATTAGCGAAATACACTCATTTGCAAACAAATTTGGTTTTGCGAGAGATTCACCTGGAACCCAGCTGAATCTCTCGTTTGTGATGTTTCCAGGCATTACGAATATACATGTATCGCGATATCTCGAATATCGTAGCAACTGAAACATGAGTCGGCCTGGTGCAACACATTCAGTTGCCTGGAAACACCAAAAACGAGAGATTCAGCTGGGTTCCAGGTGAGTCTCTCGCAAAACCAAATTTGTTTGCAAATGAGTGTATTTCGCTAACTAAGAGGTTTATTTACTTCCATATTAGATGGACCCTCCGGACAGGGGGACGAGTTTCATTAACCTATATCCGCATTTCACAGTCTTATCGGATCATTCATTCATCTCCTTGATTTGCAGCGACGTAGCTGTACCGAAGTGTGCACCCATCTTCGTAACGTTCTGTGCGAAAGTTGTAACCGTGGTCGGAGACGATCGTTGGACGAAGCGCTCATTTTGCCTTACAAACGTCGAGAATCTGAACAGACGGTCCCAAATGGAGTAATCGGAATAGGTCAACAAACAAGCAGCAGCAACAAAAACAATGCTGTTGCTGCAGCTGCTCGACCGCCAAAAGTGACCGCCTTGTAGCGACTTGTAGAAACCATCAATCATCACTGTCCCAAAGCTTGTTGCTGGAACAACTAACCCAGACGCCCCTTCGCTTTTTCACAGATACTCTCGAATACACTCATGTGACTAGTTCAAATGCCTTCAAAATACATGCGTAGCACCTAGCTACTCTGTTCGGTTCAAGAGCTTGGACTAGATCCGTCACATTCCACCAGACTTCCAAAACGACACTACCGATTTTTCCACTTGTCTGTATATTATCATCTATTAAATTTAGAAAGTCAGTGCGTAATGTACAAAATCCTTTTTTTGAATACTTTCCATCACTATTGACAGGAATAAAACAGCAGTGGATAATGAGACTTAACTGCCTTGTGACCATGAAGACAAAGTGAATTAGAGGAAAGTGGAAAAAGGGAAACATGGGGTGGTACTGTGAACAAAAAAGATTCCAACAAACTGCACAACGTTGATTAGCGTTTCCCAGAACAATCTACCTCGCCCCCAACACTTTCTAACCTCTATTCTATTTCCACACAGCACCATAACCGAATGGACTTTAACACGGTCTCCAGTAGCATAAAGTACCGCAGAAGTCGTCCACAACCTTCTATCACGCCAGTTTCAGTAACAGTGCTGTCCTGGTCAAGAATACACCGCGGGTACGTGATTCTAAGAAAGTGGATTTACTAACACACAAACAACAGTGAGAGAATTCAGAGGTATCTGAGTCCTGGATTCACAAGTCATTCAGGCGGGGTGAAAAAGTCAAGGTGATGATAAAGGGAAATAGAATCTGATTATTAGGCAAATACACAGCAAAATCAAAACCCGAGTGATTAACTCAGTTTGCCAACATAAATGTATGTACTACAAATAAGACCCAGGTATGCACGGCAAACAAGTTACAGGCGTCGGTTAAATTAACTAAACTAGTAAACTGTCGAAGGTGAAGATAAAGTTGAAGAGAATATAGTGTAGTGAAGGAATAGTAGTTAAGGTTTGAGTTTAGTGTACAAGCAATAAGAACCCCGCACGAAGTGATTTTGATGGAACAAACGCATGATTCAGGATAACAGTTTGTGGTGCACCCTACTGGTTGGGCGATAGACTATGCGATCGGTATCCCCATACTTTCAACTAAAATAAGTCATTTTGCGATTAATCCTTCCCCTAAGCAGCACTTCCCTGGCTGTGTTGCTCCACTCCGATCCATTCCCCGCGGATGAAAAATTAATAGTCGTTAAAGCAATGCACGTGACAATAGGGACGATCGTCACGAAAACTGGGGATAAATTGTGTCACGCGGTGCGTGAAAATTAACACTTTGTCTAACGAACCACGTGAATGGGAACCAGACTCTATATCCCATACATCAACTCGTCCAAAAACTCCCACTTACAAGTTACTTCAGAGCCGTTAAATAGTCATTGACGATGTTCCATTCGTTCGCGGAAGTATTCCATTGGTTAGTACTGTCTCTGGAGGTATTAACGACTATTTTTTCCCGAGGGGCTGACCATTAGATGGATGTAAGCAAGGTTACCTAAACGAAGGTAGGCGGGCAATTTGCCACTATGGATGATACTCCCTGTTAATATTCCATTTTGGATGACTAGTTTTCGGATCGGCTGAAGGTACTGCTTTACGGCATAGCCATCAAATAAAGGCCTCCCGGGTCACAATATCATCGCTGAGCATATTGCTAGTTAGCTTTGAAATGAGTTAGTATGGATAGCCAAGTGTACCTCCTTCTTTTACATTTACAAACAAGCAGCGAATTGAGAAGCACTTTACGTAAGTCAGTAAGCCATAACACTTAATTGATTGCTTTACTTTACCCACCCTACCTGCTGCGTGAGCCAGCATCTTGAATGTCTCGAATCGGAGCTGCTCAAACGCGGTGGCACTATCAGGTGGAGAAAATGGTGGAATTCACCAATTTACAACGCGAAAAGTTCGCCCTTCTGGTGATCCGTTTGAATCATGTTCTGCAGTGACCTGCAGAATCCAATGCCCGCAGTTCAATTGGCCTAATCCCATGTGTATGGCAGACAACGTCAACAGACAAAGTGAAGTACCTCTTACTGACTCCCACTGTTCCCACTCATGCGTTTGTGCCATGTTGATCGATTGTCCCCTTGTCCACAGGACCGGCAGATCGATCATGATTATCGGATAAGAAAGATAGAGAGATCACGCTCTACGGAGATCGAAAATGCATTCCGGACGAGAAATAATAGCTGCTTTAGGAAAACTACCACTAGAACATACGATTTCCACTAGTTTGCTGCCACGAATTGCAAACCAACTTGCATCGTCCCCTTGCTTTCTACAAGACAAATGCTGAAAATGGCTTATGAATAGTATCTACGGTTTTATCTACTCTGTTAACGCCCGATTCTGTTGCGAGGACCGTGTTTTACTAGTGTAGTTTCCTATGACTTTATAGTACACAAGCGCCAGAGACCGACACATCAACCGATGTGTCTTCTTTGAATCCCACCAAGAAAGTGGAAGTCATCAGTTGTAAATTCCTGTATGTACACGGTTAATTCGAACAATTTCGTTCCTGTTGCACCGAGTACAAATCAGTAGCTCTGATTAGATGACGATCTTCTTCCTCAAAAGTTGCACTTTCCTAAAACCGTTATTAACGGCTGGGCAGGACAAAGAGCCCTGTCAGCCGCCAGATATGGAAAGAATCATAGCACAAAAGTTGATAAAAAACCAGGAATTTCATTAAGGACATTTGTGACATCACGTTGTTATTCGGGAAGTTTGCTGTTATTCTAGACCATGTTGAGAGCGCGCGCTTTGACCCACGAACAGATGGTAGGCTTATCAAATCACATGATTATCGATCGGTAGCGCATACGACGCTCATGATTTGAACTGGTGAATCACACCAGCACTTCTTGTACGGTTAAAAAACTGAAAATGCTAGCGACAAGATTACCGAGAATACATGAGTACAGACCTGTGGAGCATCTTAGACTGTATCGAACGAAGCAGACCAACAGAAACGCAGACGAAATGTTTAGTGCAAATGTGTTGAAAGATTCCGAAGGCGTTCAGCCGACAATGTTCTTACGAAATATTGAACCAGAAGAGCCGCATTCAAGGGACTCCCCTGGGGATGATCCGGATCTTCCACCTATGAGCACGGTGAACCTGATATCCGGTAAAGGTAAAAGGTATCAGATAACTTTTCGAGCAAAGGAGCCAGAATTCTACTTCCTCCATGTACGAAGAAGGAAATCTCCGGACAGTACTATGAACAAAGCCATTCAAGCGTGCTCGACAGACTACTTCGTGGAGGTCCGCGACGAAAGTTGTCAAAAATATGTGACACGAATGAAACGCTACCGCATCGCACCTTGTCAGCAAATCGGTGACATAGAAAGTGGGGATCTGAATCAGGAGAAGAATGACAAAGGTCTCTTGAAAAAAAGGAAGAACGAAAAGGCTGC
The DNA here is from genome assembly GCA_004794785.1 of Opisthorchis felineus. NCBI lineage: Eukaryota > Metazoa > Platyhelminthes > Trematoda > Opisthorchiida > Opisthorchiidae > Opisthorchis > Opisthorchis felineus. Next base: position 674,635 of record SJOL01002939.1, on the reverse strand, counting down.
TCAAAATCACATATATATAACAAAGGATGGTATGACATTTTATCTAACAGACTTCAATGTCAAACTGGACTACACTCAACCGCTGGTTTCAGGGCCCTCACCGTCTGTAGACAGTCAGACAGACAGTAAACGGGGTACGTATATCCCTGATCCAAATCGAGCTGTACTTATGGTCCGGTTTCGACAAGACTTGATGCGAATTCGTTTTGCACTTGACGAATTGGAAATCAAGCCAATCTCCAGTAGTGTATCTCGAGCAGCGCAGTGTACCGAACGTTACGCCTATGTAAAGTTCGTTCCAGTCGGAGAAGAAAAGGTGACATTTTGCGCAGTGCCTTTAAGCACGTACCGATATCGTGATCCAATGATAGCGATTCGGCGACAAAACGACTTACAGCGAAAAAATGGCCAAGAGCCCAAGTGGCTGATTGAGCAACGTCAGAAGCGCCGACAACTGAACGCCACTCCGAAAGACCAACTCGTAGACCCACAGGAAGTACATACTTCAGTAATCGTTTTCGAACTGAATGGACACCGAGTCAAACTCCGATGCGGTCACCTTGAAGCCATGGTTGTAACTGGTCAGGAGTTGTATGACGACTTCGTGTTGGCAAATAAGTCCGAATCCCGAGTGTTCGTCAAATCGGTGAGTTGGACCTTTGGTTTGGTTCTAATTCAGGAAGCTCTAAAGCGTTGATTGATCATCATTATTTATTTTCCAGGATTTTAAAATCCCCTCAGTACATATGTACCCCTCGGGGTCATAAATTTGGAATTACTAAGAGATCTGTAAGAATAACTTTTCAATGGAATTATATACCTCCTAATGAAAAATAACTTAAGGGAAATGAGCTCTACCCCCAAGAATTCGCAGTGGCACACAGAAACAATAGGTTGAGGTGGACTCATAATCCTGACTTACCTCGGTTCCGCAGCAGCCTCACCTCTCAGTTGCACTGCTGAATGGTAGTTCCAACAGCACAAACGGACCAGCACACGTCTGCTGGCCCTTGCACTGTCCATTTTTTTATATGTAGTGTCCCATTTACAGTAATTGTTCGTCTCAAAGGAATATGTGAAAAAAGACAGACAGGCTATACCGTGAAAGTATACTTACTGGTCAAGGTGGCTGCATATCCATATCACAGTGAATTATTAGTGTAATGGTGAATTGGCTGCTGGACCACCCCCTTATAACCTGTACACATGCACTCGGCAAACCTGTTATTCGTATGGACAGGTTACCTTAAACGACATCAACCACAGCCTGTAATTTACTTTATTTCAAAGCAACCATCCTGTGAGACAGGACTACTTAGTCGGATAGATACTGCCCAGGCAAGGCGGACATATGTGACACAGTGTACAAATCTGAGCCGCGGTTTGAGTTGAATATTTAGTAAGTAGAGCTTCCGTTTAGGCACACATTTGGAGTGGCGCTAACGACCTACTAGTCGGAATGCGTAACCAATCCGGGACACTTTAGCCCCATCACCGCGAAACTGTCATGCGCTAGCGTAAAGAAAGCCTTCTCTGTTTGGATACCATACATCTCAAACACGCGGGTTTCCTTCCTGCGTCTCTCCGGTCTATGTGTTATTTAGGACGTGACTCCCTCCCTTATTGGTGCAACCATGCAACTCTCACCGACAGACGGCCGATCTATCCAAATTACTGTCAAACGTCTGCTACTGAACGGATGATTTCTCACTGACACCGACTGACGTTAAAACCGAGATGACCACGATGTCCACTAAAAACCAGCACCAACTATAATGGCGTGTTCCGTACCTACTAAAAAGACAAAGAGCAATACATCATCCCTGGACAGTCCAAAAGCATATACTTTACCAAAAAAACCAATTTAGAAAACTCCTCCGTATTGGACGTCATTCCTAACGTGTACAATTAGAAAAACAACTTTTCCCAGACTGCACTCTAGCACGACTATTCCTGTTGATGATGATTTAGATTGGAAAATCCACACGGAGTGGCTCTCTTCAGTTATTTCCATCAAAAACTCGCCTTCTAAGAGCGAACTCACCGAACTTTACTGAGGATTGAGACCGTTGTAATTCAGGTATGACTTCGTTCAATTCATGTTTTACTCGCCGGAATCCTAAGCGAAAGTAAAGGTCAGGTATTCAACGAATGTAGGATGACCGAAGAACCAATCAGCTCGGTCGGGAGCCAATGATGCTGATTAAGTCAGATGAGCAGAAAAAATATATTCGTCCAAGCCGAATCAACAGGGCCTCGCAAAGCACATCAATAGCGACCGAGTAAACTTGACAACATGCGTCTTTCCTGAGCTCTAAAAAGAGTATATAGGTCCTAAAACTTTGCGACATCCCACCAAATAATGTGCATAAAACAGATTATTTTGTATGCTTTCAATACTTCGATCCACGTGAAATATTTACGACTCACTTTCTTCATTCGATTCAGCCCACACCGACAAACGAGAATTCTTTTCAGGAAAACGAACCCTGACAGAAAGGCAGCTGGGAAACAGCCACTCGTAATTTGCCACGGACTCTGGCGACCGCTAACCTGTGTTAGCGCGTGTATTTTTCGCAATAAATACAAACTACTCCTAGTAGTAGACTCAATACGGACTTTTTCAGTGATAGGGGTTGGGAACAGAGTCACAACATCGCGCCGCTTCGAATGCACATCGCAAAAGCACTCGTTGGCTTAGTGTCCGAGCTTGGTGATTATTTTTCAGGCGCATGTCACAATTCCAGGAGACACCGTTGGTCCATTGCTCAGTGGGTGATTCATCCTCTATAGCTTGCGTTTATGCAATCTAGTCGAGGGCGTCTTACATTTCTGACATGAATGGCTAGGGATTATTTCGGTTCCCTGGTTGTACGCTAGACCTCTGGGGCGTTACAGTCCGAATTTCTTCTATTTGGTTGGCTTCTTGGAAGTGTTCATCTTTTGTTTTGAATAGTTCCTCCTGAATCTGTGGTGCGTCGTTGTTTGGAAATGTTGCACTCCTATACTGCATACTCCCATTCGTCCATTTGAAATGCCTGGTGCGTTTGAACATGGAAACTGTTCGCCCCGATTGGTTGTTCCGACCCCCCTTGTGTATTCTTACCGGATCATTTGGTAAAGCTGAGGTGTCTTGGTTATCCGAGTGCGATCCTGATTCGTTTCTGTGTCGAACACTGTTGACACCAGTTGTATTCTTCCACTAGGTTTGGTCTGATGTCCAGTCAGTTCCTTGGTTAAGTTGTTGGATGGTTTCGTGTGCAGATAAACTGAATCAATATCAAGCGCGACTCCAGAAAGCCGTATTGTTACTCCGATATAAAACCGTGCAGTTGCGGTATTTGCAACTCGCGCGCTATTTTGCACTCCACGAGCAAAACATTTTCCGGTTGAGTATCCACCTTCAAGTCCCTTGTAGCTGACAAAATGACTTGCTCTTTCCACAATAGTCCTGTTCATTCAGAAAGACTAGATCCGACACCTCGCCTGGATTCAGACCTGTTTGCCTTGTTTTTCATGGACTACCCTGGCTGCGGGAAAAAATCCACCTGTCATCTTGGCACCATTGTTGGAAAAGATCATAAAGAAACAAGTGAAAAAAACGCATTTCCCATAAATCCTGACGTGAAAAACCTAATACTCGTCAGCCTTTTACACCTCCGAATAGGAACAAAGTTCGTCCATGCCAAGTTAATATTTCAATTATTGCAAACGAATTCGAAAACCTTTTCAATTAGACTCCAAATCTAATTCTGACTTAATAAACTAAGGTGGTCTAAACCTTAGCTTGTTGATCTCACTTTATAACTTCCCTATCCACCAGTCCAAAAAAGTTAGTTCGATAAAAATCCACATCGAATTGCTGCGACAACTAAGACGAAAATGGCATTGTTATCCTGTAGCCAGTTATTCTGAACATAAAGTATTACGGTAACAAACAAAGATTATTCTGTTGGACACGAGGAACTTCAAGGTGGACATTCAATCGGATAGGGTTTTGCTCGTGGAAGAGCAAACGGTACGTGAGCCACAATCATTAAGCTCGCACGGTTACATATCAGTCCTAATATCTCCGTAGTCCGAACTCTTCGTCCGAACTTTACAAACAGTCAAAGACTCAAACATGGTGAACCATTACGACCTATCCTGGCTAGCAATGGCTCACCCTATCACAAACTGGCGCAAGGGTTGGTGGAGGTACCAAAGTCTATACGATGGTGCCAGCAGCTCATAATTTGAGGGATGCATTCGGATAGGTAGGCGTGTCGGAGTCGACCTATAGTCCTCACTCGACTGTGTTCTCTCGATGCCCATTCGCTATTTACAGACATCCCGCTGCAAGAAATAGCAGACCTCCTGTAATAACAGTATTTTTCTCCGCTTAGTTCTCGATCTGGAAATCCCAAGCTAGCGTTCCCGTGAAAAGCAACCACCAAAGGTGCACAACGTATATTAACACCCAAAACCTGGTCAAAAATACTTGTACAGCCGTGACAACATTCTGGAAATTCTAACGCCTTCTGGATGCGGCGTTGGCAACCGGCATTCGGCGAATACTGGATCATTATTGGCTGTTGGGTTCAGACTTTCGACCAATCAGAGCTCGCCTTGATGCCGGACCGGCAAGCTGTCCGAACTTTTGGCCAATCGTGTGCGGGATAGGGTTCTCGGTCGTAGCAGCGCCTAACTGTGAGCGGTAAAGCAGTATCTGTTTGGAATTTCGCCTAACACATTAACTGCAGCTTGTCCGCACTTCCCGCCCTACTTACTAAATATCATATCTGACCTGGTTCCAAAAGCGTAAAACCCCATTTTCAGGAAAAATCAAACAGTTCAGCTGTAGCACCCTTTCGGTGCCTAGCTACCATGCCAACAGAAGGAGGCACGAGGGCGGAGATACTGTCTCATTGCCCAACCCTAAATAGGAGCAGTCGAGATGCTGAGGTTGGGTTCGAACCACGCACCTTCCAGTCCGTAAGCTGGCACCTTAACCACTGAGCTACCTCGAGTACCATTTTCAGGAAATCGGCAAATTTACTATACAGCCACAGTTAGTCCATTTGGTCCTCCTCTGGTTTACTCGTTCATGGCCAAGATGGGAATGACAGTAGTGGCAGGTACGCAAAATTCAGCTACACTGGGCTATTTACGTGACATTTTGGTTGTTGGCCATCAATGCTCGCAAACAGAAGACTTACATTCCTCCTCCAAATAACTTGATCAAAACGTGTACTTCACTCACGAATCCGGGGACAACAAGTAACTTGCATTCTCAGATGTCTCAGTAACCAGGCACCAGGCAACCAGGTACGGTGAAACGTTCGAGACACGACAATGCCAGAAATTCCACAATTGTTGTTCCACATATTACATACGTTTCCTGGTTCGCAGCTTGTTTCATAAAGTCAGTCACTTGACCGCAAAATGCAGACACTCTTAGGACCCCTGCGTAAAACGATTATCCAGAAGTGCTGTGTTGCATCACGTTAGAGCTTGCCCTGGAGCCAAGGTGAGGACTTTTGTCTTTTCATCAGTCACGCAAGGGGAAGTTACCTATGCCACGACGAAAAACAAAAACATAGCACCCAAAAGAATGTATGACACCAAACAGCTACACTTGCTACTGAGGATCAGGAAAGTGCAATGCTGTTAATTAAAACACCCCCATGAGTACCTTTAGCGTCCACAATTACTCCTTCATCAGCAATTGCGGTGAGGTTTGCATTGGGAGGACGTCAAGGAGGCTTGAGATGCGGGTGAAAGAACGTGTTTCAAAGTGCTTTATGAAAACAATCCAGGGACTGTCGTTCTACGTCTGGCTGGAATCTCGATTCTTGTGCCGCCAAACACCGAAATCCATTGTGGCTAATAAGTTGACAGTCCTTTAATGTCGACACCACGAGTAAGAGACCCGTTTCATCGACTTTTTTTTGAAACTGTGATAATTGGACGATCTAGGCCGGGGCTTCGTTCACAAAGAGACGAGTCAAACGTTGCACCTACCCTGGTTCACGCGACCCGATTCCACAGCGTGTTCCTCATAATATAAGTAACGGTTTCCGGGATGTGGCCTGCACGTTCGTTTGCTATATATGACACGCACTGAGGCATCCAAAATTGTACCAAATTGTACCATCAAATTGTACTGATCTCTGCTTACATCACCGTTCGAGTCAATTGATTCCACGCATATGCTGAATGAGTTTAACGCGACACACTATGTAGTAGAGGAGAAATTCGCAAAAAGAAGAAATCGATATCTAAAATGGGTTCGTCTAGTCTTTGGTAAGTTTGACCAGTGAAAAGGATTAGTTTACTCGTCTACATCCAGTTGTTTTTACGGTACGGATGGCGTCTGCGGGGGAAGGATTCGAAATATTTTCTTAGCTTTGACCTTCAGTATCCCAGAACTAGAGCTGGAGTTCACTATGAAGCGATGAGCAGACGGCTGCTCGGATGGGGCGCAGGTAGCATACTTGTGGAATGCATCTAGTAGCGCAAGCATACGTTACGCGTTGTTTGCCATGCCAAATTCGTATGCACAGTGTACAGTTTGACAAAATAGAACAAAAGAAATTACGGGAAACTGAATGTTTTTGATGCTATTAATCTCCTGCGATGGTGTTCCCTTGACCCTGTCCGCACCTGGCCGGATTGCCTAAGTGTTTTAAGGGTCTGAGGACTTTTAATGCTTGTAACAGGCTAGCGTTAGGTGCCCTTCTCTCACCCATCTTGTTCTTTTCGTTACACAGCTTTTAGTAAATGAGTTAGCACGGTTGCATGACGGTTGTATGCTCACGCTGCTGTGGCTGACTACAGGAATGATGGTTACGATTTGGTTCATACAGCCCGCCTAAACGCGAAACCCTAATGCCAACTGAACTACCCCCACAGAAACATAGCCAATAGACGATGTGATACGAAATGGGTAGTTTTCAGGGGAGTGTTTTCAAGTGGCAGCCGCTAGACTGAAATGGCGTGGCAAAAATGATATGAAGCTAAGAGATTTTCGCTAGGTTTAGAGAACTTTGCAGTCGAATCAACAGTGGATCATCGGCTGCACAAACCTTGCCAGCAATCACTAATCCGCGAGCAGTATCATCGAAACTCACCATAGTTATGGCTTGTTTCAACGGTTCCCTGATGTTAACGTAGCATCAGGGAACTTCCATTTCACGACAGAACTTTCTCGAGTCAGACCAGACATTTCCCATGGAAGCGGAAAATCTGTGTTTAAAATTGGTTCATCCACGCACCACTTTGGCATAACACGTACTAACGCCCCAACCGAAATAGACTTCACACGCACCAGAAACCTTCGAAAATTTACTAGTTCAACGGGTTTGAAGAAGTAAAGGCAGAAAACAAATATTTACAAATTTGCTTCTGTGCACGTGAAAAACAACCAGAATGTATGATAGAGGCCACATTATGATTCCGGACTGCATCGTCGGATGGGAACATTGGCACAAAGAAATTATGTGGCTTATTTTACGAAGAATAAAATTCCCGTCGAACCCTATGAACAGCTTTCTGGTAAGGAGCATCGTTCTGAGTAAGAAGACCTGATCTGATAAAAAATACATATAAACAGGCTTAAGTCTGCGTTGAGAAGGGATGAAAACTCCAACCGATATTCAATCCAAAATGTGCTGAAAGTAACACGTACGATCAGCCTTTGAATTCGGCCATTTTGGCAAGAATATCGCGATATATCTCAGGGACCGGCTTCACTTGACCGTAATACGTACAGAATTCACCATTGGGGTCGAGAAGATACATCACAACGGTATGGTCAACCTGGAAATGGAGGAAGAAATCAATTGCAATGTCTAACGGTAAAACAGAGAATTCAAATTTGTGAACGGGTGAAAATCTCGAACAGTCCTCATCATTCAGGCTGAGAATGTCTTGATAATAACTGAGTAATGGAAAAGAGACTGAAACGTGTTCCGGAATAGTTTATGCAGAGAATAACCAAATCAATTGCATTCGTATGAAAAAAAAAAACACTGTTAAGCTGAAATCATAGCTCAACCCCGTGGTGTGATAGGTTGATCAATCAAGCTATAGTCAACTGATTTACAAGTTGAGTGATTTTCGTTTGTCTAAAGTTGCCGACATGTAGAGGGAATATTGGCCGACTGAATGCTGAAAAATGAGGGCGCTGAAAGGCTCGGTTGTAGATTTGTTTCCGCAAAACGAAGCTAATCAAAATGACCATACTGTTGAGAATTAACCTGCAAGCTAATCATCCTGTTGACCACACGTGCTACCGATTAGAGATTCAGCCAACATTGCGTGAACAACGAAAGTTAACTCAATTTGACGAGTAGAAATCACATGAGAGTAGGTTAACTTTCAGCATGGTGATCGACTGAACGGGTGCGTTGAATGTGGCATCGTCTGGCCTCTGTACGTTCAAATTCGGCAGCATGTTCATCTCTCAGGATATCACTTGGCTAGGGAGGAGCTGCTCCCGGAAGGTGGATTTTCCACTTCGTTGTCTGTAATATGTTTTGTTAGAGAATAGAATAAGAGTTGGTAGGTCCTGAAATGGGAATTTCAAGTAAACGCAAAACGAAGAAGACACGCCTAAGGACAGACAAGAACCAACGATTTTCCGTTTACAAGAAGGGTGCTCTAAAACTGAGCCTCCGAGGACGTTCGCTCTACGCCTTGCTGATGCAGCTGATCTGCCACATCTCTGCCCAAAGGACCGAGGGCTGGTATCTGTCGGGTATCATGGTTGTGTCAGTGCCATCGGCGAGTCGCTTGTCAGTCAGCCAGCTAGAGTCTGTGTTCCAGCTCCCCCAGCTTCGTTCAAAAGAGGATGATCACAACAGTCATCCGCTGAAAGGGATATTCCAGCCAGTTCACTGGAGTTAAATGGCACTGTTGGTCTGGTATGGCAGAGGCTGAAAGAGCTACGCAGTGAATGTGATAGCTCTGATGCAGGATCGCCACTAGCTGCATGACAGCCATAAGTGCCACACTGGACCAGACGTTCATATCGTCCAGATCCCAAAGTTCACTGGTGTAAATTGTCATAGATTGGAAGGGGATTCTGAAGACCGTGAAGTGAGGAGTCGAAACACACGGCGAATGGGCGAAAAGACGTCTGGGGCTGGGCACGTTTTGGTGGTAAGATGGAATCGTAGCTATCGTAGCACCAGTTGGCTGGATACGTGAGCTGTGACAATGCCTAAAAAGTTGAAAAAAGCCCAAGTGTCATGCCTACCAAGCTCACTCAACAGTATCATGGGCTATTCATCCACTGACTATTAGCATATTAATTGGTGGGAATTGGAGATCCCATCCAGATTCGAACGAATCTCCCGTTAGCGATATTTTCCAGATAAATGTGACTTTGAAGGCTACTTATTCCGTTGGGTCAATATTAAGTAACGAATTATTGCCACTACTACCTATAAGACCACCAGAGCGTTTGCAAACAAACAGTCCGTTGATAAAGATGAAAAGCAAGGTACAGGAAAACTGGACTCACAATGTAATCACCATCAACATCTTTGGGGCCAGCGCTGTAGTAAATACGATATAGTTTTGCTACTTTATCTATTTCTTCTTTGGTTCCGGTTAATCCAACCAAATTCGGGGAAAATTCTGTGCGAGAAGAAAACAGTCGGACAATGCTCAAAGAAAAGTGACCGAAAAAAAACATGTTAAACTTTAAATCCGAGTCTCACACTCCCCACGCCCATCTGAATTTCGCGGTGGTCGTGAAAGGTTGAGAAAAAACACTTCAAAATCAAAGATGGTCAAAATTTCTGACTAATTCACCAACGAAACACTTCAATTGAAAGTATTTCCTTCATCCATTTCAGTCTGACCACTCTTTCGCTTATACAAAAAAACGAGCAGGACAAACAGCAGCTAAATTATTCGCGATCGTACGGCGCCACCTACCTTCGCTCAGAACATAGAAGTTAGAGCGATCCATGGCATGGATAAATAAACAAAAATAATGATCGTTCAGCTGAAACACCCTTTCAATGTCTAGCTGCCATACCACTCAAAGGAAGCACGAGGGCTGGGATACTGCCAAGTTGCTGAAGCCTAAACAGAAGTCGAGGTGCAGAGGTCAGGTTCGAACCACGGACCTTCCGGTCAGTAGGCTGGTATCTCAACCACTGGGCTATCTCGAGCTCTTTTATTGGAGTCTTTAGTCGCCTCATTCGCTGCATACAGCAGCGTGCATAAGCAAAACCATGTAACTGCGGATGCCTACCAACGTTTCCCACTGTTATCTCTCCTGTGTTGTCCAACTTGACAATCACTTTTATGTAGGTCTCATTTATAGGCACAGCGCACACCACCGCTCATATCCGAGGCGCGTCCAGTCCGTTAGTCAGGCCTCACTCTCCTGTTTTCACCACAGCCTTTAACATCTGATCTCTTAGGCTGATCGGCCAACAAGCTGCTCTTATGTGTGCTCTAGATACTCTGTCCACTGACGACGTCTTCTGCATGCTGGAATATAGGATTCAAGTATAGTTATTGAGCTTACCGCACCCTCTCTATCTAGACGCTACAGACTACGAAATTCAAGTTATTCTGAAGCCGTTGCAGCGGGTCGCGCTGATATTGGTATGCCCTTAAGTTCTCGACCCAAGGCTTCATTGCTCGACTAAATACCTGTAAACAGCCGTCTCTGTGCTGTCCGACTTTCCACCTTGATAAAAGCTCGCACTGGTCGAAATACTGAACGCTCTACTACGTATGTCCGACCACCGTATACCAAAGACAGCGCTGGTTTTTGGTCCGACCAACTGTTGACGAAAAGTTTTCGGAAAACAGACCATGACATGGTAACGTGAAATGAAAGCGGCTACTGTCAAACTGAGTGCTATGGGATCTTCGCGCCTTCCTAGCTGCAGCTCGAGTGATCCTGCTTGCAGATGGTTGGAAACCGTGCAGCACATGGCACGCAACCGAGCCCAGTGGCGCGCATGCTATCATTTTCTAGCCGGACTGCCCAGGTAAAGTTCTCCCGTCGTTGTGCGCTTAAATTACGTCGGGTGAGATGCGCTGGACTGATCCCGCAGATGGAGCCAACATGATGCTCAGATCTGTTTATTTTAGTGCTGTCAAGAGGTTTAGGCACCTTATTCTTGCTAGTTCTCCCTAAGGACACAGGTTTTTTTCGCACTACGTCCTTGCTGTCCTCCTTTCTTTCCACTGTTCACTAAGGCTTTCTTCCCTCATGGTTGTATGGCAGTTAAGCACCAGTACGTATTACTGGAGTATTGCTGTCAATGATGGTGACGATGAGGTAAGTCTTTGTATACTGATTCTGGTTCATCTTACTTACTGGGTTTGCGTCACGTCAAGCGACCAGAATTTACTACACAAGCATCGTTTCGGTGAACCTTGGAAACCAATCGATAGATTTACCTTGAACCGATGACTACCCGATCGGTACCAAGCGTTTCCCAACTGATTCGATACTACAAATACAGCTGCAGGAAACCACGTTTCCTCATGGTAACATTACCGTTGCGGAAAACGGAGTATACAGTGATTGTTAGTATGACTGTTAGATTAAGTAATCCATCGATCACTGCACAAGACGCATACGTCTAGCTGGCAGGATTCCACACAATAAAAACAACAGCGCGACTTACCTTTGACATACTCGGCTACAACGTCAGGCGTGTCACGTTCATAATCCACAGTGAGGAAAACTGGAACTAGAGTTTGCTTGGTCTCGCCCGTCAGAGCTGTGAAAGCATTGAGTGGAAGAAGTAGGTAAAATAGGCGATAGGATTGTTTTACCGCCGCAATGAGTCAAATCAAACAGATACGACGAAACACTCAGTTACAGTTACCTATTCGGTCACCAATCTCCACCAGTCGTTCTAGCTGTTCCGGGCAAATATCGGGACAGTGGCAGAAGCCAAAATAGAGCAGCACCCACTTGCCACGAAAAGATGCCAGACTACATGGTTTGCCGTTATGATCGACCAAATTGAAATCCCCGCCTATAGCCGGGCGACCGAACGACTGGTTTACCCTTCGCTTTTCTAAAAGGAGTAGAAAACAGAATAAGCGTCGGAAAAATAGCTAGTGGGTCGAATTCTGGAAAACCTGCAAGTCAGCTTTCGAGTGAATTCAGAACCGATAGAGTATTTGAGATTATTCGGGTAGGTGAACTGGTGTCACACTCAACCCAAGGATACTCTACAAAAGTCTGTTTAGCTTTGGGTGAGTGCTGTGTGGCTGGAAGATTGTAACAGTTTGAAAAAGCACTTGCAAATAAAACGTAAAAAGTTAGGACGGTCTATATGATAGAGGAAAAATTACTTCTGAAGCAATGAGTCGGATAATACGTGGTTAAGCTGCCGAATCAATCACCAACTGAGACACTAAGCAGCTTCGCCATGGACCAAGAAGGGTGGAACAGCCGCCTTAAAGCGAGTTGTTGCACCACTATTTCGCCCTCTGTTGGAACAACCCACTAAATAATCGTTACACCTTAGGCCAGGTGACCTAACGAAAAGGTCACACGACTAAATATCGAGTTCAATTCACGGAACCCTTACATCCGTCTCACTATCACAGATAGAAAACAGAACCATAATTCACCAACAAGCTCATTGTACACAAGTTTTGGAACAAGAAACCTGCCTTCCAAGACTCTGACCGTGTGATGCTATTTAAATCGAAATTATCGGTCTATTGCAGTCCGTCGCTAGCACACTTGTGTGCGCCTTTCGGTTGTGCTAGTAAGTGAAGAGGGCTAAACCGGAGCGTGCACCACAACTAAGCTCATAGTGTGGATGGTGGGTAACCGCGAGGGAAGGGACAGTGCTGGGAGTGCCTGCTAGTGTCGGTCATGGCTGTCCGCAGTATTGGGAGTAGCTGCTAGTGTCAGTTGTGGCTGTTCGCAGCGGGAAATGACTAAGAGTAGAATGCATGTGGATTAAATCTGAATTAGCATTACAGTGTGCCTCAGTTTCAGGCGGGCCATGAATAGCCACTTCATATGTAAAGCAACAGTTACCATTGCATTAAAGCTAGATAGCCTTATCACCGGCAGCAACAAGTGTCAAAACACCCGTGTCTCACAGCGACCCAGCCATTTTTACTGTAGGAAAAGAAGCAGCTAGCCTGTTGTATGCATTCTGGATTGTCAAATCCTCAAAACATGCATTAATCTTCAAAACGAAAGCGTCGGCGGTACACATCAGTAAGTATATATGGCGGCACTTCCCGCAAAACACCGAAAGGGTCACACATAAAAGAGGTTTCGTAACAAATGAGTAGCAATCGCTCTAAACCTGATTCTGGCTCTTGTGACATGGAAATAGGTTTAGAGCGAAGTAACTCAGTAAGAGATTCTCACACCCAAACCACCTTACCGCTTAGAGTTAGGCGCTGATATGGCCAATAAGCCTAACCCGCACGTAACTGACTCAAATATTTAGCCTTTAGCCGGTGCAGCATCAAGATGGGTTCAGACATATCGTACATACCTAAATATCAGCTGAATGCTAGCTGACGGTGGCGCATCCAGAAAGTGTTCGAACATCTAGAAGACCACCGTTGCATACACCTTAAGTATGATGTGTTGTGCATATGCTTTCTTGGGCGTTCAGCGTATTCAGTGTACCTTTGGTGGTTGTTTTGCTGAAAACATTAGATTGGGTGGGCCAAATAGAACTGAGTTGCAGTACAACAGTTATTTCAGAGGGCTCATCCTGTCGTCGAATGAGCCTTTATACGCCTTTCTCGGCTAACTGCTCCCGGGCGACAAATCCAGGGAGTTTCCGAATCTTGGCGCTCGCACCATGAGGGGAGTTCGCTCCGGATGTCCATAAGTTCTTCACAAGAAGTGGAGGGGGACAAGAAGTCGCTCTGTGGAGGTTTATACTCTTCGACGATGAACGTCTGAAAAATGTTAGTTGTCACAATATTCGAGTACAACCAAACAGGATGTCTTTTCTTCTCCTTCTCGGTCCGTGATTCTCAACTTTGCAGGTCATCGCAAGGGTGGCTATAAAAAGGCAACACGCGACATGTTGGGGAATAGCCCATTGTTTCACTACTGATACGATTTCCCAGCACAACAGGGTAATCCTAATAAGTACAAAATTCTACGCCTATTGCGTCCTGCGAAATAAACTTATATTGGATGAGGTTCGATATTACCAGAATATCCAGGTCTACGAAGGAACTACCAAAACGCGGAAACTCGAAAGGAGGTAGCTCAAACCCAGACCACTCGGCAATCTCGAGTAATCTCAATTTATTAGACAAAAAGTTTGTACTTGCTCTTGCTGTTACCACACACAAACATTTTCTGGCATCTATTCCAGTTGAGCTTGCTCCTCCCTTTATACCAGAAAAGGGATTAGAACACGATGTAGGCTGTTACAGCAAGAGGGTAGGTATTAGCACTTTAAAACTGTGTGATGGACTGTCCTCATTCGGCTGTCCACCTGAGTCGTAGCATTTAATTTACCGCGAATCCTCAACAGTACACGAAATATTCAGTGACCGTTCACGGTTCATACACCAGAATGGAAACCTGGTTGCTCTAGTGTAGGATTCAAAACCACCATTATGACGGGGGTTAAACTGTGCTCAGTAAGGAACGTGAGTGTACCATATACTGGTAGGATTTTCACCTAACATTCAACGCAGTCCCTCACATGCGGTGGAAGGTGTAAAGCCGTTACAAACATAATGAGGATAAAAACTACCGATTTAAAGTGTGGACAATCAGAAAGTCTGTCCGAATGTGTACCTATACTGTAAAACAACAGACCTGCAATCCTATCGGAAACTCAATAGGAACATTTGACACAATGCATTCGCCCTCAAATGTTGGCATCAGTGGTATGCAGAAAAAAAAGGTAAAATCTCACCTTTTTCAAGGTCTTGGGACATATACATAGTTCCACCGGCAAGAAAACCTGCAAGGGTCACGAATGAACCCCACTGTAGCCATCGGTAGTCCTAAGGGATGTCGCCGCACAAAGACAGGCGCTTACAAACTTCGGTTTGGAGGCTATGTTACGCAGAACATAACCATTGGCGATAAACGGTGCGGCACGAAACGCCGGACCTGCTCCAGAACTTGCAGATAGCAAAATACGTGTTGCGCGGAGAGCTAGCATTGAGATGGGTCACGTGGAGAAAAATTCAATGCAGACAACTGAAAGAACAAAAGATATACGTAGAACGGTGTACCACAGTTATCTTAGAAATTTATTCGCCAATACCTTCATGTAAAATAACTACAGTTTCCGTCACCACTTCTTTTAGCTGACTGCAGACAGAATGGGGAGGAAATATCCGCGCGTTCAACAGTTCGTCATCATCATTATCAGCTGTAAGAACCGTGTATTTGTCGTACAGTGGTTATAACTGCCAGACCAGGAACGGATAACCGCGTTGCTGATACCCTATCTCGTAACTTCTGTGCCAATATTGCTGGGACGGAAAAACTTGAAGAGCTTCACAACATATTATCCCATCCCGGTGTCACGAGATTTGCACATTATGTTTGTTCTAAGAACCTTCCCTTTTCAGTCAGCGATATCCGACGTGTGGTGTCTAACTGTTCCACATACTCCGAACCCAAATAAAATTTTGTAACACTTTTCGTGGCCAGCTTATCAAAGCCACACAACCTTTTGAACGTCTTAGTATCGACTTTAAAGGCCCACTTCCCTCGAACACTCGTAACAAGTACCTTCTAACAATCGTTGACGAGTATTCTCGATTCCCTTTTGCTTATCCTTGCGCCGATATGTCCTCTTCCACTGTGATTCGTTGTTTAAGTCAACTGTTTTCACTGTTTGGTATGCCTGCTTACATTCACTCAGAACACGGTTCTGCGTTCATGTCAATTGAACTCAAACAATTTTTGTTCGATAAAAGCGTTGCCACTAGTCACACCGCTGCATATAATCCACAATGTAATGGTCAGGTTGAACGACTTAATGGCACCCTTTGGAGGACCACTTGCCTGGCTCTAAAATCACGCGGCTTGCCTACCACACATTGGGAGGTTGTCCTTCTTGATGCTCTCCACTGTATCAGATCCC